>CM021105.1:142897565-143272333 GCA_007115665.2 Sequoiadendron giganteum
GTCTCTCCCCCCTACCCCCTCTCCCTCTCTCAAGTGTCTCTCTCTCCCCTCTACCCTATACATTGGATCCTCAACCCTCATATATCTCTTTCCCTCCCTCCTCTTCTATACGTCTCTCTATCTCACGTTTCCCTCCATATCTCCCTCCATCCATCCCTCCCTCTCTACCCTAATCCCTCAACCCTTAAAAACTCAACCCTAAACCCTAAAACCTTAACCCTTAACCATTAACCCTTAAACCATAAACCATTAACCCTTAAACCCTCTACCCTCTACCCTAAACCCTATACCCTCGACCCTTAAACCCAAGTAAACTCTCTACCCTAATCCCTGAGACCTCAACCCTTAAACCCCCAACCCTCAACCCTCAACCCTATACCCTCAACCATCTACCCTCAACCTTAAACCCTCAACCCTTAAACCCTCTACACTCTACCCTATACATTAAACCCTCAACCCTCAATTCTCAAACTCAAGCCTTAATCCCTCAACCCTCGGTAGGTAGGGAAACATAGGTGAGATACAAGTGATAAAGGAATATATAGGTAAACAAAGGGAGAGGGGAGATAAATATAGGTAGAGAGGGAAGGAGACATAGAGAGAGGAGAGATAGAGAGAAGTAGAGAGGGGAGCGAGGGACAGGTAGGGAGGAGATAGAGGTGAGAGTATGTGTGTGCAAGAGAGAGAGAGGTAGAGGGAGGGAGAGGAGAGATAGAGAGTAGAGAGGGAAAGAGGTAGCGAGGAGACATAGTTGATATATAGAGTGATGGAGGGAGAGGGGAGATAAATATAAATAGAGAGGGAAGGAGATGTAGAGAGAGATGATAGATAGAGATAAGTAGAGAGTGGAGGGAGAGGAAAGGATAAGATAGAGGTGAGTGTGTGTGAGAGGGAGAGAGAGAGTGAGAGGAGAGAAAATGAGGGGAGAGATGAAGGTAGAGATAGAAAGAGAGTAGACAAAGAAGGGGGAGAGATAGAGGGTAGAGATAGAGGGTAGAGAGGGAAGGAGAGAGTAAGAGAGAAAGAGGGGGAGGGGGAGAGAGGTACAGAGAGTAGTAGGTAGTGGAGGGAGAGGTAGGTAGATAGGTAAGGAGAGAGAGGGATAGGAGGGGGGGAGAGAAGGAGGGAGAGTGATATGGAGAGAGAGTGGTGAGATAGAGAGTAGAGAGGTAAGGATAGAATGAGAAAGAAAGATAAAGAGAGAGAGGGAGGTTGGAGGGACGGAGAGATAGAGAGAGGGAAGGAGGGAAAGTTGTATAGAGAGAGAATGGTGATTTAGAGAGGAGTGAGTGAGAGGGAAGGAGGGAAAGTAGGAGAGAGAGAATGGTGATTTAGAGAGGAGGGAGTGACAGGTAGGGATAGAGAGAAGGAGAGAGTGAGAGAGAAAGAGAGGGATGGAGAGACAAAGAGAGAGGTAGGTAGAGGAAGGGAGAGGAGAGATAGAGAGTAGAGAGGGAAAGAGGTAGGGAAGGAGACATAGGTGAGATAGAGAGGGATGGAGAGAGAGAGTGATGGAGGGAGAGGTAGGTATAGAGAGGGAAAGAGAGAGGAGAGATAGAGATTAGAGAGGGGAGGGAGGGAGGGAGATAAAGGTGTGTGTGTGAGTGAAAGAGAGAGAGAGAATTGTGAGATAGAGAAAAGGACCAATTGAGAGAGAAAGAGGGGGGAGGAAGGAGGGACAATAGTGAGAGAGATTGGGAGGAGAGACAAAAAGAATGGGAGGGAGGGTGAGGTCAAGAGAGGGAGGGAGAGGAGAGATGGAGAGAAGTAGAGAGGGAAGGAGGGAGGGAGGGGGTGTTAGGGAGGGAGATAGAGTTTCATGTGTGTGAGAGAGAGAGAGTAGTAAGATAGAGAGGAGAGAATGAGAGGGAGGGAGAGAGAATTATGAGATAGAGAGGAGAGAGTTAGAGAGAAAGAGGGGGAAGAGAGGTATAGAGAGGGATAGAGAGTAAGAGAGAGATGTAGGTAGAGGGAGGGAGAGGAGAGATAGAGATTAGAGAGGGAAAGAGGTAGGGAGGGAGACATAGGAGAGATAAAAAGTGATGGAGGGATAGGTAGGTAAAGAGAGAGAGGGGAGATAAAGATAAGTAGAGAGGGAAGGAGATGTAGAGAGAGAAGAGATAGAGAGAAGTAGAGAGGGGAGGGAGGGAGGCAGATGTAGGGAGGAGATAGAGGGGTGTGAGAGAGAGAGAGGGGAGAGAGGGAGGAAGGGAGAGCGAGGGAGTGGAGAGATAGAGAGTAGAGATAAGGAGAGAGTGAGAGAGAAAGATGATACAACTTGTTGACAACTAAAATTTGACCTCCTGATTATTGAAATTTGACATGTTGATTACTGAAATTTGACTGTCTGAAATTTTTAAGATCTTCCAAAAACTAGAATTTTCATTATAACTCCTAGAGATCCTAAACCACTCTCAAACATCCTACCTATATACATGAAATATAAATTAAAGTATAAGAAATTAAATGTCCATATGTAAATGTCAACTTATACTTAAATGTTTATTTCATGTATATAGTCTCCCCAGTAGAGGTAGAGGAGAAGAAATAGTTCACAAAAATTCATTGCAAACTTCACGCCATTTGGTGAGCGCCAAATTTGGCAAGCATCAAATTTGGTGCTCTCCAAATTTGGCGAGTGCATTATGGCTTGTTACAAGTTTTTTTTTGCAATTTGGCACCAAAATTGTGTCACAAATCCATGCACTTATATATATATATATATATGTTCATATGAATTATATTTGGAATGATGCTCATTCCAATAATGATGCTTGTAGTGATTATTGAGTAGTATAAGTAATTATGGTACTTTAATAGGAATGATAGATTTCACCTTGCTTGATTTGCACTAACATTATACTCTGAGCATTAAGAACAAGTCATCAATTAAGGAGAAGAAAAAAATCAAGAGACAAAGGAGGAGTTGTCTCAGTCATCACCACAAATTACAATTATTAGATATATCCTATATTCAAGTGTATTTACTACCAATTATTGCTTACATATGTGTGCATATTGCCTATATGATCATAAGAATATATAATGAATGATTTCTTGTATACGATGTGCTTGATTGTTTGAAAAACCCACTTGGGGGAAGGGGCCTGGGTGAGCAATTAGTGCCTATAGATTCCACTTATAGCTGCCCAACCTTTAAGGAAAGGATGGGCCATGGAGGGGTGGAAGAGCCAAGACTACTCAAGATGCCCCTCCCACTCCCACAAGTGGCAAAAGTGTTTTCCAAGGTTGGGGCATGGTTGGGTAAAGTAGGTACAAGTCACAAACAAGGATATTTGTGGTATACAACCTCTTAGGTTGGTATATGGCTTCGGGCGGACATACCATGTCACTCCTACTTCACAATAGGTTGCATTATCGATAGTCTTGTTGATGGTGAAAATGACACAAACAACGTTAAAATAGAATATTTCTACTCTATTTCTCCTGAAAAAGAAAGACAACATATAGTAGCCTAACTTCCAAGGTCCTGGTAGTTTGTTCTCAACTGTCTAGTGTCACTCAATCAGTTCATGCAACTGTAATATTCAAGGGGCCTATGTTGGTAACAAACAAAAGAAAAAGATAGATCATAGGGGTAAACCGGTAAGTATGAATCAAATTTATCTAGCATCCATACATATATCTTCAAATAATTAATGCTCTTCCAATCAGATCAAGAAAACCATAAGATGACACAATCTATAGCACAACCTATACCACTACATACATTTTAGGTGCTTAATTAACTTCACAATTACACATCACAAATATTTCAAGGACTTTCAAAACAACACACATTCATTCATCATCAAGATTATAGATCAACAGACTTTTAATAACTTCAATTCAATGATAATCTAAAAAGATAATCCTTAAATCTAGTTTCTTCTAATGACTTTCATCACATAAGAAACTAGCATGCTTCAGCACAATCACTGGCATTTAGATAGATTATAACTTATCAACCTTATCAAATAAAACAACTCCATGCTAACACCATATTGCGTAAACCTGTAATTCTATTAATTGTAAAAAGATCAAGTACAATGTATCTCTGTAAAATCACTACAAAATTCTATCTCCCAATCTTAGGTAAGCCAATCCTATTCTCAATTAGCCAACCTTTACAATATGATACCCATAGGGTATTTATAGATATACAAAAACTCGAACTCCACTTCTATTTTAGGTCATCCACCTTTTTAGGAACTAAAATTCTCTTGGAAACTCGGATCAATTTGATCTTGAGACTTTACATTCAGACATTCAGTTAAACTAGAGAAGAGAAAAAAAAGTCATGCGCTCCAAAAACTGTCAATGTTGCATGCAACATGCAAAGAAGAGGAAAATAATGCATGCAAGGATTCATGCATGTGAAGCTGGATCTGCAATGAACTCATCGTAGCTGGTGAAGACTTGCTGTAATGTATCTATTTCTAGCCCATCAACCTAGCTATCTTCAAATTTAATTCGATCCAATTCTACTGCAGCAAACTCCCTCATACCTTTTATCTTGGTCAACTCTCTTCCAGCAGCTTTTATTTCTTCTTTGACATCCATTAACCAATCCAGCATCAAATCTCTACCATCATCTCCTTTCTGCATTAGTCCTCTGAACCTTTCATCCCATTTCTCTTTTATTTGACTCAAAGGCATGCCTTCTTTTGTAAATGCATTTCCATCTACAATAATAGCAATAACCGCTTCTAGCTCTTCCAATTGCTCAGTCAAATTATTAACAGCCTCTTGAATCTCATCCTTATGTTTACACAAAAAGTCAGTTCTAAAACGGAGTATACGAGAGGTTTTTCCAATAAAATCTTTATTCTCTTCCTCAAGTATGGACTGTTCAAGAAGAGTAGCTAAAGGTAATGCATTAACTTTCTCCAATTTCTGACTGTATTCTTTATACTCTTCTTCTTGTTTCTCTGATGCTTCAATGTATTGATGCATTTGCTTTATCAACTCTTCAATACCTTTGTAGGCCTCAAAACCCTCAACCAAAACTTCACCTACCTCTTGATTCAACTTATCCATCCACCTGTCTACCATCTCCGCTTTGCCTCTTACCTACACCAAATCATCTACCTCCTTGTTACTTAATAAAATAGGAGTCTCAATGGCCGCTACCTGTTGTGATCTTGGAGAGGAAACACTTTTCAAGAACGAATGTAATTGATCCAACTGAGCCTTAAGCTCATCCTTCTTTTGTTTATCCTTTATCATTCTTGATTTGGTTGTTGAAGCCACCACATCAATTAGGTTCATCTACTGATTCCTAGTGGGCCTTCCCAAGTTGACAGTACTCAACTAATAATTTGTTAGCTGCATGTCCCCTACCTCCTTTTTTGTCATTGGCATGGCACATTCAGCAACAATTTCTCCTTTGTTTGTGAGTCGAGTAGAATGTAAAATCTTGGCCTTCTTTTTAGGCCTCTCCTGCTCAATTCCTTTCATCATATCCTCCCAATTGAGAGGTTGTGAAGGTGTTACTACCCTCTTCTGCAGGTCCAACTTTAGCCAAGTGGGAGCACTTGGAGCAGTAGTCATCATAGAGGAAGAGGGAGCAATAACTGTAAAAGGTGGTTGTATATTTACCTAGGGTTGAGAGTCAACCCTTGATTTCTCTTGTTGTTCTTGCAGTATATGCATCTGCACAAGCTTTTCAGCCTCTTCCCTATCTTTTTGTTCTTGCCTTTTCTTATCTTCCTCTTCTTTTTTCAGACTCTCTTCCTCCAACTGATCTCTCTCCACTTTTTCTTTTTCCAACCTTTCCTTCTCTAAAGCTTCTTTTTCTAATTTCTCTTTTTCTAAAGCCTCTAGTCTTTCCCTTCTAAATCTTTATGCCTCCAAAGCCTTAAGCTTTTCTTCCTTTGCTTCTTCCTCTTGATGCTTCTTAACCAGCTCTTCAGCATCCTTTTCCTTTCGTAAACTTTCTATTTCTTCTTCTTTTTGTTGAGCTTCCTCTGCAAGTTTTAGCTTGGCAACCAAGATTTATCTTTCCCTCTGGTTCCTCGCCTTCTCCTCCTCAAGGTCATGAATCTTTTGTATTAGCTCCAACTTGTCATTCTCTTCTTTAACTTTGAGCTCATGTTCTTGTTGCCTTCTTTATTTCTCTACTTCATCAGTTGTTGCCTTAATTTTAACTTGTTTAGCCTTTAATTGTTGCTGGTGTAGTATAGCATCAGCTTGTACCTTAGCATCAATTTCCTTTTGTTTCTCCACTGTAGACCTTGCATCAGAATCTCTTTTCACATCTTCAAACAACTTCCATTGATCTTTGTGTGTCAAAATCTGCTCAATATCCTCTTCTAGAGGCATGTTCTCTTGCATATATTTTTTTGACAGAGTCTCATCTGAATCTGTCCCTACCTCCAGAACTTATTTCTCCATTTCTTTTCCCTTAGCAGTTTCAGCCATGCTATGAAGAGCTCCTTCTTGAATTTCTTTACTCTTCTTCCTTGTAATTGGGACTTGGGCAGATGATTCACCTAATGTAGGTGTTGAAATAGCAGATCCTACTGGAACATCTCCTTCTTGTGTTTCCTCTTCATCATCTACCGCCTCAAGTTCTATCTCTTCAATGTCTAGAGGAAGGAATTCCAATGGCTCTTTGGGAGGTGTCTTCCTTTTAGTCCTTTTATATCCCTTGCCCTTTTTAAGGACTATTCCTTGAGGAGCTTCAGTTTTTAACATTAACCACTACACACTCCTATCCAATACTGTCCTTCCAATCTTCTTAATATCAATGGTTTCTTCAGCATTCCAATCAATTGGATCCAGACCCTTGGTGCCAATATTCAAAGCTTCATAGGATGGATCCAAGACAATTCCATCATCCACCAATGTGTCAGGAATGTTTTCTTTAACACCTAGCTCTGACATGAGTGAAATAGACAATCTTTCATAATTCTTCTTCCTTAGATCATACTCATCTTGTCGATCACTCTAGAAGTCTTCTAACAAATTGAAATGTTTAGTAAACACTGAAGGCAACAAGGCATACATCTTACCCTTTGGATCAAAATACTTATGAGCTGTGTATAATCCCAATTTCAACTATATCAATTCATTACAGACCACCTTTGCTCCTACCAAGTGTTGACAATTGTATTCACCCAGCTTCATGGGGAACTTATGACATCCAGTTTTATGTTTGATCCCAAACCGAGCATTAACTCCAAGAGCTTGATATACAAACTCCATTAGCACTATCCTATTATTGTAGCACCTTGGAAGCAAATGTGGGTGGCCTTTAAAACCAGCCAACCTGAAGTATGTAAATTTGGGGTATTGAATGTACCAACATCCCCATTCAGCAATGAATGCCATGGCTTCTTGACTCAACCGGTACCCTGCATCCCCATTCAATTGGTTGATGACCACATATAAAAATGAATCATTGATTCTCATGAAATGAGTCTCAGCAACCTGAAGATATAATTGGTCATAGTGCTCCCATACCTTCTTTTGTCCATCCAAGGCTCCCATTATGCCCACTCTATTCAAACCTGGGAAAACACCCAACCTTGCTATGGCATATACAATGTAAGAAGTCATAAGGAAAGATTTAGTCTGTCTAACATTACTTAATTGATCATGAACAGCATTTGACACAATCATCGGCCAGTCAAACTGTTGGGCTCCATTTAAGATAGTCTGGATGAAAGGAAACATCCACTCTTTGAACCGAAATGTATCTCTCTTCCCAAAGGCCCTAGACAGCATCATGATTAGATCTGATACCTCCTTATAGAAATCTGCCCTCTTTGGCTGGTCTGCAAGTTTACTTAATGATTTCTTTTCTGTCTTCAACCACTTTTTGTTTAGATGAGACTTATTGGAGTCCTTATACTCACTGTACTTCTCCAAGGCCTCTGACTCATCCAACTGCACCAAAATCTTAGGATTTGGGACATTAAATATATTTTGGAATGCCAGAGGAGTGAGATCAATGATCATATTATTCTGAGAATCCATACACTGTCTAGTTGTAGGATTGTAGGCACTAGCTGTTGTTAAGATCAACTCCGGGCATTGGATTGACAAAGGAAATACAGTAATATGTGCCAAGCCGGAATCAATAATGCTTTGTGTCCTTCCTGTTAGATTTTCTCATTCTGCAAAGGTTTTTGCATGTAACTCCTCAAAGTTGTACTGGCCCAAGTTTGTATCAGTGATGTCTAACCAGTCTGATTCCACCTTGCTCACCTTCACAACCGGACTCCTGTGATTATACCTCAAGGTATAAGGCAATTGTTCTGGCTTCAACTTCTTTGGTTTTGGTGTTGCCTTTGATGTTCCTGTAGGTTGGCTCCTCCAAGCAGCTTCCCCTGATGTTCCTGACATCTTTCAACTTTCCTGCAAGCAAAACCTCTAATTAGATCTTTAAATATCATTATAAAACATGCTTTAAAAAAAAACATACCTTTCATATATGCACCGAAGGCGGAACCAAGCAGAAACACAATCTAACACAATCTCTTTTACAGCACTGTCGGACTCAGAGCCAAAACCAATATAGATATTTCACTAACAATGAACGGGCTCAGAGTCGAAACCGGGAAGGTGATCGGAATCGGGATCGAAATGAAAAACACATTTGGTTTTTACTCAGATTTTTATATTTTCATATTCTATTTCCATTCCGCCTCCGCTTCCATCTAGATTATCATTATTTCGAAAGAAGACTTCTCACTATACGTAGAGCCAGAGATGAGATGGAAATGGAATCGATACCTTTTATAAAATAGAGTTTTCAAATTTAAGATCGATTACGATCCCGTCTCTGCTTAGGTTGACCATGATGTCATCAAAAGATTTTATCGATACAACTCCATGATTAAAACCAAGGTCGTATTAAATGAAAAGAGGATTTAAAAACACTCTACTCATATGACCATAGGGAACGACTGTATTTTAGGGCATCATATTTTAATCATTTAAACGTGATCACAGAAAGACATGAAACCCTAACCCAAAGAAAAACATGATAAAAACTAGGGCATGGATTTTAAACCTTGCCATTTTACCAGATCGAAAGCGTGACAAAACCCGAAGTAAAAATGAGATTCAACTCACCCTAACTCACTGTAAAAACATGAATTTAATCTCCCTCACTGTAGATCCCTAAAATTAACCAACACCATTTAAAAACCCTAATTTAATCTAACTTACTGAAAATCAAAATAACACGATGTGATCACGACTAAAACATGAAAGCGACCGTGCTCTAAAACACTAAAAACAAAAGCAAAGATGCGAAGAACACAACCAGACAAACAAAATAAAGAAAGAACCTACTCGAACAAACATACCAAAAAACATGAATTCGTTTAAAATGAAATGATTCAAAGCATGAGAAAATATAACAAACAAAACAATAAATAAATAAAGAACAACAATGATAAGAGACCCTACCTCGAACACAACAGAACCCAGCTAACCTTCTGAACTAATTCGCAAGCAATAAACTCCTCTTCTTCAAACAATTCGCCCAAATGAACTCTACCACTGCTCTTTTGTGCTCCTTAATCTCTTAACAATGATAATGATGATTCATTTAATCCTTAATGAAAGTAAAAATGAGGATTTATACCTGCATGAGCAGTTGTCATTAATGCATTAAAACGCAGTTAAGGCGGAGTCAGAACTGAAAGAGAACGAACACTTCTCTGCAGTGTAACTTCAGTCAAAAGGTCAATGACCCAAAAGTGGCGGGGGCGGAACTAAAAATGGAAATTGATTCGAAACTTTAAGAAATTTCCAAACTTCATTCCCTTTCCGGGTCTGAGTCCGTCGACTAAACACAAAACAAAACCAAACACAAGAAGTAAAGTAAAAGACCAACATAATAAAACTAAACACAAGGACTTAGACTAAAACCAAAAGTTGAAATAGCGGAGGCGGGGGCGGAATCGATTATGATTTTGCAATTTTCGATAAAGACCAACTTAACACCCACTCTGACCCCAGGTCCGCTGAAGACAAAACAAAAAGGCAAAAAGAAAGACCGTCGAGATGGGAACCAAAACAAGTTTCAAAAGAACTTTCAGAACCCGATTCAGTTCCGGTTCCACTTCCAACAGACTAAACCAAAACAAACAAAGTGTTGGAAGCAAAATGACTCCAAACTTTGTTTGAAAAACAACAAAGGATAAAGAACAACAAAGGGGACCCATTTGGACCAAGGCAAAAGATGGGGTGGTTATGCAAGGCATAACAAGTCTATAAATGTGTTGCCATGGATTAATGCTAACAAATGTATATATGCATGTTTGATAATGTTCATGTGGTGAATGCAGGATTCCAATCCAATAAATTACTTCATAATTTACAAGATATTTATTTAACAAGGTAAAACCCTAACTCTAACTTGCTGCAATTTTTTATCAATAGGCGAATTCTAGGGAAATTTAGGATAGGGGACATTACAGTGGTATCAGAGCATCTTTCCTGCTATCATGTGTAAACTTCATGTAAATTACGTGTATGTTTCATGCTTCCTATGTAAGTGTATTCAAGTGTATATTGTGGCTTATGTGTATTCAAGTGTATACTTTATGTCTTACATGTATTCAAGCGTATTCAAGTCTATACCTTGTGGCTTATGTGTATTTGAGTGTATACCTTGTGGCTTATGTGTATTCGAGTGTATTCAAGTGCATACCTTGTGACTTGTGTGTATTCAAGTGCATACTTTGTGGCTTATGTGTATTCAACTGTATTCAAGTGCATACCTTGTGGCTTATGTGTATTCAAGTGTATATCTTGTGGCTTATGTGTATTCAAGTGTATTCAAGTGTATTCAAGTGTATACCTTGCGACTTGTGTGTATTCAAGTGCATACTTTGTGGCTTATGTGTATTCAAGTGTATACTTTGTGACTTACATGTATTCAAGTGTATGCTTTGCAAACTACATACTTGGTGACTTGTGTGCACTCATGAGTATATGTTTATTCATGTGACTTGCATATTTAAGTGTATACTATAAGACTTACATGTATTCATACGTATGCTTTGTGACCTCATGTACCAGTATGTATACTTAATGTATTATTCACATATATGTTTCATGCAAGTCTTGTGTATACTCTATGTATTACGTGTATTCGTGCCTCATATTCATACTTTATTTATCACATGTATCTATGTGTTACTTCATGTATCTTCAACAAGATGTGTGCTTATAATTACTTTATGCTTAAAAACTATGAAAAATTTAAAAATGTTGTTTGTCAAGTTGCTTAAGTTGGTTGGTTGTTTTCTTGAGCTACTTGGTTGTGTGCTTGAGCTACTTGGTTACGTGCTTAAGCTACTTTCAAAATTTCTTGAGTTACTTGCCTACTTGCTTGAGTTGGTTGCTTGCATGCTTGAGCTACTTGGTTGTGTGCTTGAGCTACTTGCTTGTCTACTAGAACTACGTACTTGTGTGCTTGAGCTACTTTCCTGTGTGCTTGAGCTTGTTTCTTTCTTAAGCTACTTGTTTTCCTACTTGAGCTACTTTCTTGCATGCTTGAGCTAGTTGCTTTCTTGCTTGAGCTACTTTTTTTCCTACTTGAGCTACTTGCTTGTGTCCTTGAGCTAATTTCTTGCTTGCTTGAGCTACCTATTTTCTTGCTTCACCTACTTTCCTATGTGCTTGAGCTAGTTTCTTGCTTGCTTGAGCTACGTGCCTACTTGGTTGAGCTACCTAGTTGTCTGCTTTAATTTTTGATTCAGTGGTTTTAAGTTATACTGATGCACAAACTCCAGCTCTTGGGTTTTTTAGGGTTTTTGAGAAAGAGTAACCCTTACGAATAGTAGCTAATACATTACCCTCATTACCCAAAATAACCATCACTTGGGTAATAAATTCCAACTCTTATCAAGCCTAATATCATCATCACAAGGAGCAACATCTTTAAATTACACATCTTAGATTATGATTGCTTGAGGGCAAGCAATCTTGGGCAGGGTGGACTTTCATGTCCTTGAAATAGAACACTAAAATAATTAAATATTGAAATACAAATAAATAAATAAAATACATTAAAAAAAATACATATTAAAAATAAAAATATTAATATAATAATAATATTATATTATAAATATTATTAAAACATATATATAAACTAAATATACTAAAATAAAGGAAACATATAATATCTTGCAACAAGCAGTGATTGGGATTATTAAGGAAGGCTATGATCCCCTCTCTAAGGAAAGCGGTGATTCACTTCTACAGCAAACTAATAAATACTTTAGGCAGTGAATACCTTGAAGGGGAGAGTATTGCCCAACAAAGCAATGATTCGTAAGTAAGGAAAAAAATATGTTAATGTCAGTGATTAATTAAGAGACAAAGATTATAAAGGGATGCATCTATTGGAAGTGATGCAAAGGAAATAAAGGGATGTGTCCCTTCCTAAATAAATGGATATAAAAGAAGAAACAACTGGAGAGAGAAGGGGGGATATTCAAAGGAAGGATAGGAAAACAGTTCTAATGGATGAAGGAGTATATTTCTGAGATAGCAGACTTTATGAAGTATGTAGATCATGGCCAAGAAAAATAAGACAGGCCTCTATAGATCGACAATAATAAGGGGATTAATACTTTTTACCAGTAGATTCCTATTCATAAGGAGAGATAGAAAAAGGATGAAATATGCAGATCTAAAGGGATATGTGCAGACCCAACAAAGATACGAATCAATATATGAAGACCATAAATAAGGGAAGTAAGATTAATATAATTACATACTTAGATGTACAAATATCCATAAATAAACATTGGTTCCTATCAATTAGAGATGAGAATAAATATATGGTGAAATATATATATGGATATATTATATATAGTTATGCAATAATAATGCTTGCAGCAATTATTGAACCTTATAAGTAAGCAAGGTTCTTTTTAATATGAATATGAATATTAAGTACACAGGCAAAGGCAATTAGATTAATCAATAATAGTATAGATATATATATATATGTTCATATGAATTATATTCAAAATTGTGCAATAATGGGGCTTGTAGTGATTATTGAGCAATATAATTAATTACGATACTTTTATAGGAATGATAGATTTTACCTTGTTTGATCTACACTAACATTATACTCTGAGCATTAAGAACAATTCATCAATTAAGGAGAAGAAAACATTCAAGAGACAAAGGAGAAAATATCCTAGTCATCACCACAAATCACTATCATCAGATATATCCTATATTCAAGTGTATTTACTACCAATCATTGCTTGCATATGTGTGCATATTGCCTATATGATCATAAGAATATTTAATGAATGATTTCTTGTATACGATATGCTTGATTGTCTGAAAACTCGCTTGGGGGAGGGGCTTGGGCGAGTGGTGAGTGCCTAGAGATTCCACTTATAGCCACCCAACCTTTAAGGAAAGGATGGGCCATGGAGGGGTGGAAGAGCCAAGACCGCTCAAGATACCCCACCCATTCTTGCAAGTGGGAAAAGTGTTTCTCAAGGTTGGGGCATGGTTGGGGAAAGCAGGTACAAGTTGCCAACAGGGAGAGTTGTGGTATACAACTTCTTAGGTTGGTATATGGCTTCAAGTAGACACGCCATGTTACTCTTCCTAGTCCACAATAGGTTGCATTATTAATAGTCTATAAATGTGTTGCCATAGATTAATGCTAACAAATATATATATATATATGCATGTTTGGGAGATTTCATGTGGTGAATGTAGGATTCCAATCCAAGAATACTTCATTTACGAGATATTTATTTAACAAGGTGAAACCCTAACCATAACTTGCCACAATTTGTGATCAATAGGTGAATTCTAGAGCAATTTAGGATAGGGGACATTACATTAATCAACATTCAAGGTTGTGTCATCTTACCACTTAATTTTGGATAGCTAAAAATGAATAAGTGTTATGCCATGTTATTCATACTTTCAATATACTATAGTTAGTGTGAAAAGAGGTGTTAACAAACTAGTTAGCTTTTAGCCTACTTAGTATAGTCTTATCCACACTACACTTAATCTAACTTAGAGGTTATCTAGACTTTTCTCTCACCTCTTGTAGACTCACCAAATGTCCCAGCATTTGTCCATAGAGTCTTACACTTGTTTCATACTTAGAGGGGTGGTCAGAGTTTGACTCCTACTTTCTCACCTCTTCATCCTTTCCTTTATAAGAAAGGTCCATTCGTACATTTTACAACACATCACATTCTTATGGTATTTTCTCATTTTGCATATTATTATTTATGGATTATTCTTAGTCAACAAGAAGATATTGGCTACTCCATCACTATGCATAATAATTGGTAGACCACAACTAGACCATGTGAAAGGGTTCTACATCAAAGCATTAAATTTATTCATGAAGGAAGAGTTATGAAAATTCCAAGAGATATATGTGAGCCAAATATAGGTTTGGGTTACTTTCCTTTGGATGCCAAGTGAAGGAGGTATTTATGAAATATACCAACAAAGGTTACTAGAACAAAGAGAACATAGAAAAGTAAAAGCATAAACAAAGATCAAAGAGACTCACAAAGAACATATCATACATGAACAAAAGAAAGAAAGAAAGAAAGTAAAAGAGACAAAAACTCAAGTTTCATACCTAAAATACTACTTGGATAGAAAAGAAAGAATTTATGGAGCATCAAATGCCAATCATTCATCCACAACCACAAGTAAATAAACAAGAAATTTAGTAAGAAAAGAGGTATTTAATGTTTACTAGTTGGTCATGCATTTATATCAAGTATGGAGGATTATTAAAAAGCACATGTAATTGAAAAGGAAGGAAAATAAAAGTAAAAGAAAAGATGAATGAAGAAAGATATAAGGACTTTAGTTGGGATGATGATGATCTAAATGCTACCAGCCCTTAACAATCAGTAAGGCTCTGACTTTGATGCAAATTGAAGAACAAAGGTGTAAAACCTAGTAGATCACATTTGTGGACCACAAGATAGATCTATGCTTATGGAAGTGATCCAAATCTATGGAATTGACATCTAGAAATAGTCACAATTCTACACAAAATTTCAAGTAGGACATAGAACAAAGATATTAATTTTTTAACACCATAATATCAAAATTTGCATTGTATTAGAGTTATTGATTTACATTGACTTTAAAATTAAGTACTTTATTACTTAGCGATTTTTTTTTTAAATAACATTAATTACTTAATTATCTAATTTCAATTAATTATCACTTTAATTTAAATTGATTTATATGAATTATATACATTTCATTTGATTAACTTAAATAAAAATAAATAAATAACATTAATAAAAATATTTTGCATTTATAATTATTAACTTAAAATATCTATATCAATTAATAAAAATAGGTATTATGGCATCCTTGTATGATACAATGAATGAGAATATTACCACAAATCTAGAAAAAGATACTTGTGCCCACAATATAAAACTTTCTTCATACTCAAGACTATCATTTAGTATATAAGCCCATTTAAAAGGTGTGGGAAATTAGTCCTATTACGATGGGCTGAGTAGACAGCATTCCAACAACAAATGAAAGGTTCTAACTTCGAGTCGTATCAGAGCCAAGTTGCTGAGGAGAGGCCGATCGCAAGATTTTAATTACAGTTGCCAAAAGAATCGCTGCCACCGCAAAGAGAAAAGAAACTCGCAGGTGCAAGGAAAAGATCGTCGCACCAGACATTGAATTGCAGTTTTAAGAAAAGTCCCTACTAAGGAATATAGCACATCTCAGGAGAATAAGGAGAAGGAGCCGCCAAAGTCATTGTAAATTTGCGCTATGAGATGAAAGGAAAGAATTCAGAGTCAATGAAAAGCCAGGTTAATCCAGAAGATCGTGACATTGCAGAGAGTGTTTGAAAGGCCGATTTGAATGAGTATTAGTCGCTGTCAAAGAAAATAGACGCCACCTATCTGAGTTAGAAGTCGCTGTTAGAAAAGATACAGAGGCCGCAACCTGCCGTCAAGAGGTAATGGAAGCTCCCAGCTATTTAAAGATTATTGGCCACAGTAAATTCTTATCATCGCAGTCACTAGAAAAAAGAGGCGCAGAGGAGATCGACCAGAGATGTTTTAAACATAATCCCCAAAAGGATGATCGTAGAAGCAGATTGTAATAAAGGAATCCGCAGTTCGCAGCCAAAGTCAAAGTCGCCATCATAAAACAAATCGTAGTTTATATTAACTGATCTGAAAGCGGATGAGTTTGCAGATTTTTTGGACATTTGTTTTATCTGTCATGCACGTGAAGTCGCTGCCAAGAGTCCAAATTTAAGCCACTGTTTGAGGAAGATTGTACTAAACAATAAACAATATCTATTCAACTACACGAAAAGACGCATATATTATTCATAGTCAACACACATTATATAGATATAAAAAGAACTCTACATAAACAAAAACAAAAAAAAAACAGTAATTAGAAGCTGGTGCAGTGATAAATCACTTATTTACCATACATATTGCTTATGTGCTACAGATAATAAGCAGTAATATGCAAAGATAAAGTGTGAGCTTTCATGGATTATTGAGTTGGGCTGTTGTGAGGTTTCTTTGAGTGAGAGAATAGGTAGTAAGTGGAGTGACCCTAGGCCAGCACTGAGCAAGGCAGCTGCCCTTGGCACAGTAAGCTGCAGTACCACCACACCAGTTGTAGATGCTGCAGCATCGTCCAGAGTTGCACCAGAACTTTCCTGCAGGACTGCATGTTGGGTCTGCCATTACCTCAACACTGCCCATCAAAAACACTAGAGCAACTAGCACTGCTATGCTTACTTTCTTCAAAGACATCTTCTGCACCAACAAAGAAATAAACTTGATCTCAGTATTGTTCATGATTACAAACTCAAATGAATGTTATACCCAATATATAGATATATTTCAATTTTAAAAGGTTACCCCACTAAATTATTCATATGAACCTTTACAGTAAAAAGTCCTCAATATCATAGATTGATTGAAAACATATACAAAACTCTACTTATTTTTGCTTCTATATTGGATTACCTTGATGTCAAGAGTAATGGTGATGTTGCATATTTATAGTAAGAAAGAGTTGTTCAATGGCATCTTTCTTAGTATAACATATTTGATATGAAAGCTAGAAGTCGAACCGCTTACTATTTTTATATTATTTCTATATATTAAAATGCTTGACAGCTGAATTACTGATCTATTCAAATTCGAATGACTCCCTTTTCCAAAAATTTAGTGAGCTCATAAGCAGCTCACATTTTCCAACACCCTGTGAGTTCAGATTTTCAGAATTATTTCCAGATTATCGGGCTAAATAGTCAAATGTTTCTCTATCAAAACTGATTTTTACCTATTATGATAGTCTCAAATACTTAGTTAAAAGAATTGAGACGAGTTTTTCCTGTTTTAGAACTTCGATGCGACAATCAAGGCTAGAATTGCCTTGTCGACTAGTTGTTAGGTCTGTCACAGTCGCCATCAAAGGATAGAAGCTAATTGAATCATCATAATTAATCTTGATATTTATCACTTCATTGTGTAATATATTACAATAAATTAACGGTAAAATGTATTGTTAGAGTTGGAAAAATTACAAAAGGGTGATTTTTTCTTTTAGAAATATAAAATATACTAGTATAGATATTTAAAATACATTTATTTAAAACTGTCAAGAGATATCAATTTGAAGCTATTTTATTTACTTAAAAGTTTTTGTCAACATGTTCATGTCACTACACTCCACCCCTTACTACCATTGAAGAATGCCTCTTAGCATTAATAAGGGTTTTTTAAGTGTGCTTAATTAATTAGTCAACATTTTTCGTATATTATTGGAAGTTTAATCATTTAAAAATAAATTTTACATGTAGTTAACATTTGTTAAATTTTAATAGTGAAATTTGCATATATATCAATTGTTATTTAGTTTTTGTCTATTTTAAAAAAATGACTTAATACATTTAGATATAGATAAATGACATGACCTTGTGTGAAGTTGGGCTCATTTTTCAAGCCTTTACTTATCCCTACACACTCACATTGCCATACATTTTATTTGCATCTTATCCATTTATGTGCGCCTACCCATATAGGCCATATTTATTACACTTATATAATCACATTCATTCTCTACACATATCTTACCACTTTATGTCACCCATGGCCATTTTGATCATGTGTCCATAGATCTGACCCGTAAATTTCTAAAATTTAAAGTCAAATTCACCTAACTCCTATTTAATTAAATAGCTCTTATAAGTCAACTAAACACATGTTTGTATGATTAATTTATATGTAATTATATTTATTAGTCTTTAATTGATTTTTTTATCATCAATTAGACATTAGGAAAATATTATTTGCATTTGGCAAGCATGTTAGGAACACTTCCATTGATACACAATTTAAATGAACCGATGTTTTCATTACAACACTTTGTTTTCAATTAAGAAGGAGTGTGCTAGAAACAATTCCATTAATGCACTAAAATGTTTCTAAGTTTGTAATACACCATTGTAGTGCATCTACATGTTCAGATATTGTTGCTTTCGATCATTAGCACAATTGTAAAGACAAAATATTTAAGAAGGTTGACCTAGGATAGTTTGTCCTTTGGTGAGCCAACATCCCTCTAAAATTATATCTAATTTATTTACTATCAATCTAGATAGAAAATAAAATATGTACAATCACAAAAAATTAAGAAGTGGAAATATACATCCAATAGGATAAGATCCCAACATTAGAGGATAAATCCACAAACATGGAATTGAGTTATATGCATAGACTTGACCCGATATAAAGAACATATCTTGAATAGAATTTAAGGTTATATAAAGACAAATAAATACTATTCCTAATCCTAGGAAAGTTTGGAACCCAAAATTACATTGGATTTTTCCCCATTGAACCTAGAACTAATTACACTTACTTTTTCTTTGCAGAAATACTTTCCTAAATTATTTAATTTAGAATAACTTATTCTCATAATTATCATGGAATTAATCTAGGTCAATTTATGCTTAAATATATTTACATATTATTCGATTAGCCTAGATTAAACTAAGGGGAAGGTAATTTTCCTTAATATTTTTAAGAATCCACTCTACCCAATCTTAGGGTTTTTAAACTTGTGATTTTCTTTTTCTTAATCTTATTCATTAATTTAATTTTTATTTCACTCTTGTGCTTCACTTATGCATTCTTATAAATAAGGTTTCAATGCGTATCTCCTATCTTCTACCAACCCTACCCACCCTTGTGTTTAATTTGGGTTTACATTTTACATCCATTTCAAATTAGTTTATAAATATTTTTTGTTATACATTAGATCTTACACAATTTATTTGTATTTGTTACCTAGCATTTGAGCCTATATTGTATTTGTGAAACCTATACTTCTCATCCTTGGATACACTCTTATTTTAACATTAGGGATTCTCATGTCCCTCCATTGTCAAGGCATCTATTCATGATTTCCTTAATGACTATGACATGCTTATACACTTTTCAATGTGTGATCCACTTATTCTAGACACAATATTCGTATTTTATCATAAAACAGTATCACATTATCTATCAAACCATTATATCATGGAACATGTGTTCCCTTTCTTAATTAATAGGTTTGATCATCATTTTCCCTTCTCTATTTGATACTCTTACTACACTCCTACATTATCCTCATGTGTTTCATCCTCCTATAGAAAGCAATAATAGTGTGCTTGATTCTAATTATCTTTGAGTGCATTTCCTTCACATGAATTCATAATATATCTATTGTGGAGGAAAAACATGATAAATAAAGTCATATCATGTAAATAAAACTTTTCTACGTTCTCAAATGTCCAAGTAATCAATAAAAATGTGAAATAATAAAAAATAAATAAAATATGCTTGGGTAGATTCTATAAAAGATGCATGGATAGTTTTGAAGAGCTCTAAAATTAATTTCGAGTGCCACAATAATTATGATAAATGAAGATCCAAGAAAAAAGTAATGAGTTTGGGAGCTAAAAATAAGAATCTAACTTAAGTAGGTGATAAAATACACCGGCAAAAAAATATGAAAAAAATACCTACACTATTGGAAAGTGCTTCAAACCAACTTTTTTGATGATATCTTATTTTCAGAATTTTATTTCATATGAGAAAGTTATGCAAAAAAATAAAAAATAATTATTTCTTTAGGGAAAATCAAGGCTATGGAAAGGGCCTACTAGAAGTATAAGGATGATGTCATGCTAATGTTTTTCATTAGGGGTTAAACAGGTTTTGATGGGACCTTAAATCCATTACAGACCAATTTTGAAGGGCTCTGTAACCCTATCATATAAAAGCATGTTGCATACAAGATAATCCATAAACCAATAGCAGCCAAATAGCAGCACCAACATACAGATAAACAATATTAGACAAGCTGCAACAGAAAAGGAAACAAGGGACCAAGATCCCTTTACAACCAAGTTTTAACCGAGACTTGGAACCCTTAGGTAAATAAAGGAACAGGCTACATCAGCCAGGCATCAACAAACCAACTGCTCAGAAAAGACACCACTAAGCCAAGAAAAATAGACAAGTTAATATTGCAAGAAACCATCAAACCCCTAACCAAAACATCCAGCAAAACCAAACACCTCGCCTCAATAGGGGAGTAAGGAAGCACAATAGCCTTCTTGTAGCAGCAACCCACCAACACCATTCGAGGGAGCTCCCTTTTATAGGAGAGGAAGAAATGAGAGCCCCAAACTCCAAAGCCTTTGAACTCATCATCCCACACATACTCCACCTAGATAGGAACAAGCAAAGGATTCCTACCAAATCTACTATAACCACCTTCACCTCAGTAGAAGAGAGCTCCACCTCAATGGGAGCAGTCTTCACCTCCATTGAAGACTCCAAATGTAGACCCGGAAAGAAAGCAAGAACATTGGAAAGAGGGAAAAAAAAAACCTCCTTAGGCTTAGTGAGAAACAAGTCCAAGAAAGATGAATAATGCACTTCAGCCAACAGGAAAGCACACAAAATCTTTTGAGCTTTCATAATAAAAATTTGTAACAGCTTAGCCCAAATGTAACTCTCAATCACCAGCACAAAATACTAGGAACCTCTAGTCTTATAACGGAAAAACATTTGGGTCTTAAGGATTTCATGCTAATGTTAGAAAAAAGTGGCTATCAATATATTCTCTTATAGGTCAGATATTTGAACCTACAATCAGAAAATCACTAAACATTGATCGAAAGAAAGAAAAAAAAAACAATAAAATAGATACAAAGATAAATTTTCATGCCCCAAAACACTACTTGGATAGAAAAGAAAGAATTTTTGGAGCATCAAATTCCAATCATCCCTCCACAACCACAAGTAAAGAACCAAGAAAAGAGTTACTTAATGTTTACTGTTTATATCAAGTATGGAGGATCATAAAGAAAAAAGCACATGTAATTGAAAAGGAAAGAAAAATAATAATAACAAGAAAAGGTGAATGAAGACAAACATGAGGACTTTAGTCAAGATGATGATGATCTAAATGGTACTAGCCCTTAACAATTAGCAAGGCTCTGACTTTGATGTATACTAAAGAACAAAGGTGTAAAACCTAGTAGATCATATTTGTAGTCCACATGATAGATATATGTTTATCGAAGTGGCCCAAATCTATGGAATTGACCTCTAGTTCAATACTCGCAATTCTACCAAAAATATCATGCAGCACACATAACAAAAATATTAATTTTCCTACATCATAATATCAAAATTTGCATCATATTAGTTTATTGATTTACATTGGTTATAGAAATAAGTACATTATTCCTTCACAAATTTTTTTAAAAAGTAACATTAATTATATAACTATCCAAATTTCAATTGATTACTACATTGAATTAATTATAAATATTGCATTTGATTAAGTTTGATTAAATTTTAAAAATAATATTTTCTATTAAAAATATATAATCCCTTTACATTTTTTATTATTAACTTAAAATATCAATATCAATAAAAAAATTAAGATTAATGTAATTTAACTATTGAATATATTAAAAAGTGACTGTAAACTTACTAATACAAAATCTATAGTATTTATATTGGGTATGCTTACATCCTTGTATGATGATGTGAATAAGAATATTACCATATACTTAGAAATGGATACTTATGCCCACAATAAAAAACGTACATGCCCACTCAGGCTGTCATCTGGCATAGAAGCCCATCTGAGTGGTTTAACTTTCAAACAATAAAGAGGATATCTATTCAACTACAAAAAAAAGACTAATATATTATCATTGGTAGTTAACACACAATATATAGATATAATTTAAGAACTCGACATAAACAAAACAAAAAAAAGGGGGTAGTAAGTAGAAGCTGGTGCAGTGATATAGCACTTATTTACCATTCATATTGCTTATGTACTACAGATAATGAGCAGTTATATGCAAAGATAAAGTATGAGTTTTCATGGATTATTGAGTTGGGCTGTGGTGAGGTTTCTCTGAGTGAAAGAATAGGTAGTAAGTGGAGTGACCCTAGGACAGCACTGAGCGCGGCAGTTTCCCTTGGCACAGTAAGCTGCAGTACCACCACACCAGTTGTAGATGTTGCAACATCGTCCAAGGTTGCACCAGAACTTTCCTGGAGGACTGCATGTTGGCTCTGCCATAACCCTAACATTGCCCGTCAAAAACACTAGAGAAACTAACACTATTATGCTTACTTTGTTCAAAGCCATCTTCTGCACCAACAAACAAATGAACTATATCTCAGTATTGTTCATAATTAAAAACTCAAATGAATGTTATACCCAATATATAGATCTATTTCAGTTTTAAAAGGTTACCCCACTAAATTATTCATGTGAACCTTTACTATAAAAAGTCCTTAATATCATAGACTGATCTAAAACATACATAAAACTCTGATTATTGTTGCTTCTATTACCTTGATGTCAAGAGTAATGGTCATACTGCATATTTATACTAAGAAAGATGTGATTTCAAGAATAATGGTCATACTGCATATTTATACTAAGAAAGAGGTGTTCAATCACATCTTTCTTAATATAAGATATTTGATATGGACCAGCTAGAAGTCGAACGACGTCCTATTTTTATACTATTCCTATATATTAGAATGCATATCAGCTAAATTATTGATCTTTTTCAAATTCGAATGACTCCCTTTTCCAAAAGTTTAGCGAGCTCATAAGCAGATCACATGTTCCAACACCCTGTGAGTTCAAATTTTTAGAATTATTTTAGATTTTAAGAATTATTTCTGGGTTGTCGGGCTAGGCTCTTCATTATTAAGATTTAAACCCTTGTTTTCAACTTCATTTTATCGTGACAGTTAACTAAGCCAAAAAATAAAGATCCGAGATAGACTAAAATTCAAATGTTTCTTTGTTAAAACTAAGTTCTACCTATTAAGATAGTCTCAAAACACATAGTTAAAAGAATTGAGACGAGTTTTGCCTGTTCTAGAACTTGGACGCGACAATCAATGCTAGAATCGCCTTGTATAATAGTATTTAGGTCTGTAATAGTCGCCATCAAAGGATAGAAGCTGATTGAATCATCATAATTAATCTTGATATTTATCACTTCACCATGTAATAGATTACAATAGACAAACTGTTCTTGTTTTTGTAAAATGTATTGTTGGAGTTGGAAAAACTCTTCAAACTTTTTTTTTATGTGATTTTTTCTTTTATATAGTAGTATAGATATCTTTAATATATTTATCTAAAAATGTAAAAAGATATTAATTTGAAGCTATTTTATTTACTTAAGAGTTTTTGTCAACATGATAATGTAACGACCATCCCTTGCAGTCATTGAAGAATTCCTCTCAGCATTAATAAAGTTTTTTTAAAATGTGCTTAATTAGTTAGTCAACATTTTTTGTATATTATTGAAAGTTTAATCATTTAAAAATAAATTTTATATTTAATTATTTCATTAGTTCATTTTTATAGTGTAAGTGAAATTCTCATATTTATATCAATTTTTACTTAGTTTTATATCCATTTTGAGAAAATGACTTAATACATTTATATATGGATACATGACACAACCTTGTGTGAAGTTGGACTCATTTTCCAAGCCTTCACTTATCTCCATCTAGACACATTGCCATGTATTGTATCTGCATCTTATCCATTTGTGTGTATCTACCCATATAGGCCATATTTATTACACTTATCATAATCAAACATTCATTCTCTACACATATCTTACCACTTTATGTCACCTATGGTCATTTTTTATCATGTGTCCATAGATCATGTGACTAGAAATTTTTAAAATTTACAAGTCAAATTCACCTAACTCCTACTTAATTAACTAGCTCTTATGAGACAATTAAACACATTTTTGTATGATTAATTTTTGTGTAGTTGTATTTAAAGGTATTTAATTATATTCATTGACATCAAAAAAATATCATTTGCATTTAATAAGGAGCAAGTTAAGAACGGTTCCATTGATACACTAAAATGAATCAAGATTCTCATTGCAACACTTTGTTTGCATTTAAGGAGCATGCTAGGAGAACTTCCATCAATGCATTAAAATGATTCTAGGTTTATAATACACCACTCTAGTGCATCTACATGTTCAGATATTGTTATTTTAAATCAATAGCATAATTGTAAAGACAATACTTTTAAGAAGTTTGACCTAGGATAACTTGTCATTTGGTGATCCAACATCCCTCTAAAAGTATTTCTAATTTATTTTCTATCAATTTAGATAACAAAATAAATATCTACAATGCCAAAAAATTAAGTAAAAATGTGCATCCAACAAGATAAGATCCCAACATTAGAGGACATATCCACAAACATGAAATTGAGTTATATGCATAGGCTTGACCCAAGATAGAACACTTATCTTGCATATAATTCAAGGTGATATAAAGATAAAGAAGTAATATTCTTAATCCTAGGATAGTCTAGAACCCAAAATTACTTTGGATCTTTTCCACATTGAACCTAGAGCTAAGAACATTTACATGTACTTTGCATTTACTTTCCTAAATTATTTAATACATAATTAATTTTTTCAATAACTTTCATTGGATTATCTAGGTTAATTTATGCTTAAATATATTTACATCTTGTTTGATTAGCCTAGATTAAACTTAGGGTACTTGGTTATTTTTCTTTATATTTTTTTGCGAGCTCACTCTAGCCAATTTTAGGGCTTTTGAACTTGGCATTTTCTTATTTTATATCGTGTTCATTATTTTTTCCTTTCACTCTTGTGCTTCATTTATACACTCTTATAAATAAGGTTTCAATTCTTATCTCCTATCTTCTACCAACCCCACTCACCCTTTTGTTTGTTTTTCAAGTTACATTTTACATCCATTTTAAAACTAATTTATGACTATTTTTGTTATGCATTAGATGTTACAAAATTTACTACTTTTGTTACCTAGATTTTGATCCTATATAATATAGTGTTGTGAAACCTATACCTCTCATCCTTGAATAGACTCTTATATTAACCTCAAGGATTCTCATGGCCCTATATCATCGGCATCTATTCATGATTCCCTTCATGATTATGACATATGTATACACTTTCCAATTTGTGATCCACTTGTTCTAGACACACTTTAATGAAATTTTATCATTAAATAGTATCACATTATCCATCAAACCATTACATCATTGAGCATATGTTCCCTTTCTTAATTAATAGATTTGATCATCATTTTCTCTTCTCTATTTGATAATCTTATTACACTCTTGTATTTTCCTCATACATTGCATACTCATATAGAGAGTGATAAGAGTGCACATGATTGATTCTAATTATCTTTGAGCACATTTCCTTCATATTACTTTTAATGCATCTATTATGGAGGATACAAATGACATAATAAATTCTATTTTATGCATGATAAACCATTTGATGATGGTATTTCTTATGATATTGTTGAGTAATTTGATTATACTCTTTCTCTAGGTCATGATGATCTTAATATCTATATGACTTACTCTTCTCCATGATTTAAATCTCCCACTAAGCCTAATTATATTCCCATTTTATATGCATCAATCATACCTCAAACTTATTCAACAAATAAACATTTAAAAATATGGGGTATAATACCCATGATTGATCTAACAATACCTCTATGAAAATAGATCTTCTCTTTGAGATTTGGTACATTCCTACGAAATAGATAAGAATAAAATAAAGGATATTCTAGCACGCATACAATTATTTCATTAAAGATATCTCTCTTAAAGAGTCAGCTTTACTATGCAACCAATACTTCAAGTAATAGTGCAAATCTCATTAATACTCCATGATTTACCAAGTCTCTACACGTTCTTAATGAATCCAGGCCATTGTACATTATGGTTATGTATAGGTGCATTATAATTAAAAGAGTACTCTAGTAGACAATGGACCTCTAATTGAATATTTATAGAAAATACATTCTACATGTGATCCGGGTTAGCTACTCTAATCTTCCAAGATATAAGGACACCCTAAATGGTTTAGCAATACCATACACGAATCTCATAGTTACATTTATTTTACTATCACTTTTAGTCCTATTACCCTAAATTCCACTTTTCATATGATGCTAAGAGCATTAGTATATAATATTCTTATAGGGAGTCTTAGAATCTATATAATTGATTTTTCCATCTATATATTTCATTATAAACTCAAGGCTATCCCTCAAAATAAGTAATGTATGGTGAAAACTAATGACAATACACTAATGTTTTCAAGTTAAGAATCTTCTTGTTTTATTTTCATGCAACTTAATCTTTTCTTTTGTTCTCATTTTCAAAGTGAGTTTTCCTTTTTCCCTTTTTTCATTTTCTTTATTTAATCCCCTTAACTAGGCATGGAAACTTTAGTTTGAGGATTAATGTTAAGTTTTATTTTTCTTAATACTTTTGACCAAGACTCTTAAATAATGAAAACATTAAAGTCCCTTTGTTGGATTAAAAAAACTAAGACCCAAGAAAAATATTTAAATGAGATATTTAAATAATGCCAAAGATTTAAAATAAAAATGGACTACAATGTTATTTTATTTCATACATCACACAGAGAAGGAAGAGGGGGGCTGATATTGGAATTTCCTCATGGGTTAACAAATTTTTCATTGATAAAGAGGAAAACCCTTCACATAGTTGTGCTTGGATCATTTCTTTTATCAATGGTTATCCCATAGGTTTTTGTTTAATCTATGCTCCTAAGATTGCAAAAGAAAGAAGTGGGCTATGGATTAGATTATCCAAAATCTTCCTCAAGATGATTGGGTTATAGGAGGTGACTTTAATATAGTGGAAAATAATATAAACCCTAGCTAGTTTAGTCATGTCAAGTTAAATAATGAAGAGTTTGATAAGTGGCTTTGTTGTCATAATTCTTTGGGAGTGATAGATCCTACTCACAAAACAATCTCTAATCACAAGAATAATTGGTTCATTTGGAATATTTGTAGATTTAGGGTGGATAGTTCAAACTTAGTAGGTTAGATAGGTTTTATATCTCTTCTAATTTGCAATTAATTCAAGATTCTTTTTGGGAATTTTGTAAAATTTGAGTATTCTATTACTCTTTTAGATCACTTCTCGATCATTTGTATGTTGAATACTAATGGAGTGAATTATCATTAAGCTTAACACATCACATCTAAAAATCTCTTCATGTGTTTCTGATTTGGTTGGAATTTGGAACTCCACAACCTAAAGAAGGGGAATCCTATAAGGAATGGTAGAATATTTTTGTTTCACAATGTGTTTATTTTCTTTGTTCCTTTGGAAAAAGGTTAGCTTGGCAACGTAAACATAGGGAAAGATCTTTGCAAGGGATATGAACCACCAAAAACATGGACACAAGAAGGGAAAGAGGATTCCCCAATGAGTTTCTAGATTTTTTCACCCTAGAAGCTAACTCTTGGATGAATGGCTCTCTTTCACACTAATGGTTTTGTGTTTTTGGGTGTTCATTCAAAGAAGGGGTTTGTGAATGTGTGTGTAATGTGTAGCTAAGTGTTGGAAATTAAATAGTACTAAACTAACTAAAGAAGTGTAAACATAACAATGTAATTCTAAACTATATACAATGTAACGAAAATAACCTAAATGCTTGCAAATAGAAAGGAAACGAGAAAGATAAGAACTTCTCCACCTGGGAATGAGATGTTGTAGATGAAAGGCTCTAGAATCCTCTAGAAAATGTCTAAAATCTTCACAGGGACATTCCCGCCAAGTTGGGCGACCTAGTCCTCTTATCAAGAAACTTGGCCGAAACAAGTTTCTGCCAAATGGGTACTCAAAAATGTGAAAATCCCTAAAACACAAGCTCAGAGGGACTAGGTCGCCATTATGGGTGACCTAGTCCTCTTTTGGGTTTTCAGGAACTTGAAAGAGGATATTGGAGTCCTCGATCTGCACTCTAGATTACAACAGATATCTTATTCAAATTCTGTTGAAAAATAGGCAGATAGAGGCCTCCAAGCTAGAACTAGGGTTTGGTTGAATTTTTTTGGTGGATTGAGGACACCTTTCCAACACCTTTCTTCTTCAAAAAACCTGCATACAAAACCTGCAAATCACACATGCAAAGAAAAGACAAGGGTTAGGGTTAGAGGTTAAGGGTTTGCCTTAGTCAAACCCCTTTTGAGTAATTAAACCAAAGAGATGAAATAATTTAAAGAAGCATAGAAAAATGGGGTGATGGAGTTTACCTTTCCTTTGATGATTGATCTTGTGTTGCAGCAATGGTCCAGCCCTTGAATGCTTCAGAAGTGATGTCTCGTTGACTTGGAATGACCAAACCCTAGCTTGCTTGAGGAGGGGAAGTGATGAGAGAGAGATGTGGAGAAGAAAAATGGATGATGCATAATGAGGAATTAGGGTTTTTAGGCTTATTTATACAAGTTATGGACTAATTTGACTAAAATAACACCATTTTGACCGACCTTAGGGTTTTAGAGACCAAAATCCCAACAGAAATTAAGTTAAATTCAAATTTTAAGCCACATGGAACTAGGTCGCCCAAGGTGGTGACCTAGTCCACCTGGGCAAATTTCATTGATTTTCAGTAATTAAAATATTATTATTTATGTTTGTCATGATTGTCTTCTGAAAACACACTAAAATAAGTCTTGTATTCATATTAAGGGGTCATTATGGCATAACAAGGGGTTAATTTGGTGATGAAAAGCCTAGGAGAGTGTGAAAATGTTTTACAACACCTTACAACACTTTTGTACAAGGCTTGGAAAGATGTAAAAATAGGCTAAAAATGGTCCAACATCCACAAGCAAAGGTCCAAATAAGTGAAAAGTGTCAAAGTCCTCACTTTTTGGTGACACATTTAGCCCCCACTTTAGTGAGAGTATGAACTTGCTTCAAACTCACACTAAAGTAGCCCAATGGAGATGGCGAAGAATGACAAAGAAGAAGAACAAGAAAGAAGAAGGAGGTCGTCAAGCCCCCAAGGATTTGTTGAGAAATTATGTCTCAACTTCCAGCTTGAAGCCCCACCCTTAATGTCTTGGCATGGAAAATATTTATTTCTACCCTTGTCGCTTTACTGCAGCGGCTAAGTCTGGTTCTGGCGGTGTTTGGCTAGCGGTTACCACAGTACCACGGTCAGCCAAGAGGCCGACCGCGGTGGCCGCGGTAAGATCGCCAACGCCTAACTAGCTGTTACCACAGTGGCCGCGGTAAAGCCACCAGCAACCCGGTTGGTAGTTATCGCGGTACCACAACCAACCAAAGGGCTAACCGCAGTGGCCGTGGTAAAGCCGCCAGCAGCTTGGCTCACGGTGGCCGTATTAAGACCACCTACGGTCTGCCTAGCCGGTTACCGCGGTACCGCTGGGTGTGCTCGTGAAGGCCGCAGTAGCTCGGTTGGCTTACCGCCACACTGCAGGGGGAGCTCGGGTGAACCGCGGTAGCGCGATAAAATCTGTGGAAGAGCTCGGTGAGCTCGATGACCTGGTTTGATCGAGTTGGACTCGGGTCAGAGCTTGATAGTGAATAAGATGCTGACACGTGGCTCAATGTTAATTAATGATTGGTCAGAGACCAAATTCGTAACAATAGTAATTACAAATCGATTATGGATGGAGAACAGGACCTGTTTTGGGTGAAGGCTTTTATGGCCTGGGTTGCTTGATGCAGGAAGATCAACATGGGCAGATTATTGGTGTGATTTGATCAAAAATGATTGTACTTTGAGATCGACAGATTGTCTAAGAGAATTAAATGCATGTATGACTTTGTAAGAGGAGTACGTGATGTAAGGGAGTTTGAACTGTATGTGGGTGATAACATTGTAACAATGAGAATTCGATTTGTGTTGTTGTGAGTTGAACAGAGAAGTTTGTGATTTGTATGTAACTATTATTGTTACTGTAATACAAAATAGTCTTGACTTTGTGTGGTGGGCTTTTTACTTGTAAAGGTTTTCCCACGTATATCTTGTGTCAACTATGAATGCTCTTCTTTGTGTAATATTTATTTTACTTGTTGTATTCATCTCAAGTAGTTTTTTTCTTAGAAGCTATTGAAACCTATTTTTGCTCTTCTCCTCTGTTGTATTAGTGTTAAGGGAATGTATTCCGCACTGTTGGGTCTATAGACCCATGCATGTTTTTCCCTTCAAGTGGTATCAGAGCTTGGCCAGTTGTGTTATCCTTGTAGGAAAGATTAGTTTTTTGTGTTAATATTGTTTTCAGTGGGAGTCTTGCATTGATTATACTTGTTTCTATTTGAGATGGGGAGTACATCTGGTAGAATTGATATTGAAAAATTTAATGGCAATAACTTTGAGTTATGGAAACTCAAGATAGAAGACTTGCTTGTGGATAGAGACCTCTGGATTGCTGTCTCTGGAACTAAGCCACAGAGTACAACGCAAGAAGCTTGGGATCTTGCTGATAGAAAAGCAAGAGGTTTGATAAGACTGAGTCTAGCTGATTATGTTCTCCTGAACGTTCATGAGGAGCAATATGTAGCTTCTTTGTGGAAGAAGCTTGGTGATATTTATCAGTTAAAGTCTCTGGTAAATAATTTATTCCTAAGGAAGAAGTTATACTCCTTGAAGATGGACAAAGGTGCATCTGTTGCAGACCATCTGAACTCGTTTAATATGAGTGTCACTCAGTTGGCATCTGTAGGTGTAAAGATTGAGGAGGATTGTTGCATGCTCCTGTTGTGTTTGTTACCTGACAGTTGGGATCATCTTGTGATGGCCATTGGAAGCACTACTGCTGCTTTCAAGATGGAAGACGTTGTTGCCTCATTGCTATCTGAAGACATATGGAGGAAGTCTTTAGAGATGGCCAAAGAGGCTCTTTCTATTCGAGGTAGACCAAAGGAGAAAGGCAAGAAGAAGAACAAGAAGTCAAAATCCAAATCTGCGGGGAGATTAAAGTCTCCTAGTAAAATGTTCAAGGTGAGATGCTGGAACTGTGGGCAACCTGGTCATATCAGGAAGGACTACAAGGAGAAGAAGAAGAAGAAGAATTCTGACAATGAATCTTCTCAAAGTGATGCAGAAGCCTTCATTGCAAAAACCTTGACAACTCAGGCATCAAATGATGTCTGGTTGATTGACTCAGGTGCATCTTTTTACATGACGTCCAATAGAGAATGGTTCTCTAAATACGAGAAGTATGATGGTGGAAAGGTGTACTTGGCAAGTGATTCAACACTAGAGATAGTTGGTAGAGGAAGATTCAGAATTCAGTTTCTTGATGGGAGAGTTAAAGGTATTGGTGGTGTACTTCACATACCAGGTTTGGCTTGAAATCTTCTTTTTGTCAGTAAGTTAAATGATGCTGGTGTAGAAGTTTCCTTTTCTAGTAAGGGGTGTAAAATGGATAGAGGTGCAATGGTACTGGCTAAGGGTGTTCGTACTGGCACTCTGTACAAGCTGGATGCATGTCTTGTTCTTTGTAATAGTGCCTCTGTAAAGTCATGCAATGTTGCACCTATAGAGAAAGATGAAGACTCTTCTCTGGCTGCAAATGCTATGGAGGTAAAACTCCCAGCTGAGAAGACTATGTTGTGGCATCACCAACTTGGTCACATTGGTAAAAAAGGTTTAAAGACCTTAAAGAATAAAAACCTTGTAGAAGGGCTTGATGATTGTAACCTTGAGTTCGATTTCTACGAACATTGCGTCTATGAAAAATAGCACCATGTTTCTTTTTATTCTAGTCCTCACAAATCTTCTGGTATACTGGATTATGTTCATTCTGATGTGTTTGGTCCAATTAATGTTCCTTCATTATCAAAGTCTAGATATTATGTGTCTTTTATTAATGACTGTTGGAGAAGGGCATTTGTATACTTCATGAAAAGTAAATCAGAAGTGTTCAATCGGTTTAAAGAATTTAAATCTTTGGTTGAAAATCAGACTGGAAGAAAAATTAAGTGTTTGAGGACAGACAATGGTGGTGAATTCTTTTCTGTAGATTTTGAAAGGTATTGCACTGATCATGGAATTAAAAGGCACAAGACAACACCTTATACTCCACAGCAAAATGTAGTTGTTGAAAGGTTGAATAGGACATTAATGGAAAAGGCAAGGAGTATGCTAAGTGGTGCTGGTCTGGAGTAGAAGTTATGGGTTGAGGCTATGGCTACAGCATGTTATTTAATAAATAGATCTCCTTGTTCAGCTCTTGTTGACAAGACACCTTTGGAAGCATGGTCTAGAAAGAAGCCCTCTCTGAGGCATATTCGTGTGTTTGGCTGTGAGGCATATGTTTATGTGCCAAATGAAAAGAGATCTAAATTGGATAACAAGGCTGTCAAATGTATTATCATCGGCTATGGAGTTGGTGTGAAGGGATACAAGCTTTGGAACCCTGTTACTGAGAAGGTTTTGTATAGAAGAAGCGTGATATTTTGTGAGCTAAAACCTTTGGTTAGTGATGAGCAGCTTGGGACAAATCAAAGTGACAAGAAGAAGGATGTAGTTGAGATTCCCCAAACTCTAGAAAAGAAAGAGTTGCATGGTGTACCTGAGACTGAGGAGAGCTCAAGTAGATCTAGAAGTTCTGATGATGAAGATCAATCTTAGCCTGTGAGAAGATCAACTCGAGAAAAGAGGTAACCTGATAGGTATGGGTTCTCTATGTTAGATTCAAATTGTGCTTATGCCTTAATTACTAGCACTGATGAGCCTAGGACTGTAAAAAAAGCAATCAACATGGCTAATTCAAAGTCTTGGCAGGAAGCCATGAATGAAGAAATGGATTCTTTGGAAAAGAATGATACTTGGAATTTGGTACCACTGCCTAAAGGGCGAAAGCCTGTTGGCTGTAAGTGGATATTCAAAAAGAAGACAGGTCTTGATGGTAGTGTTGAGAAGTACAAGGCTAGACTGGTTGCAAAAGGTTTTTCTCAAATAAAGGGAATAGATTATGGAGAGATCTTTTCCCCTATAACAAAGCTGACATCCATCAAATTTTTATTGTCATTGGCAGCAGTGTATTATTTTGAAATTGAGCAGATGGATGTGAAGATAGCATTTCTCCATGGTGAGCTGGAAGAAGAAATCTACATGTCCCAGCCTGAGCATTTTGTTGAAAGAGGTAAACAAAATCTGGTCTATAAGTTAAACAAATCTCTCTATGGTTTAAAGTAGTCTCCTATAATGTGGTACCAGAAATTTGACACGTTTGTGTTATCAATTGGGTTTGTGAGATCAAAGTCTGATCATTGCATTTATTTTAAATCTGAGAATGATTGTGTGCTTGTTATCACCCTGTATATGAATGATATGTTATTTATTGCAAATAGCAAGACAATGATTTCTGATCTTAAAACTTAGTTGTCTGCAAAGTTCGAGATGAAAGATCCTGGAGTAGCAAGGTACATTCTTGGAATGGAAATAACCAGGGATAGAACAAGCAGAAAGCTTTGGGTCAGTCTGAGTAAGTATGTGAAGACTGTTCTGGAGAGGTTTAGCATGGATGACTACAAGCAGCTTGTTGTTCCTATCATGCATGGAACTAAGCTGTCAGTTGATGACTGTCCAAAGTCTGCTACTAAGATGGAGGACATGACCAGTGTGCCTTATGCAAGTGCAGTAGGCAGTTTAATGTATGCTATGGTCTGCACAAGATCATACATTGCCCAAGCAGTGGGAGTTCTAAGCCAATTTATGGAAAATCTGGGAAGATCACATTGGGATGCTGTGAAGAGAGTTTTCAGGTATCTGAAGGGGACTTCAAACTTTGCATTGTGTTACCATGGCAATATGGTTGCTTCACAGAGATATTTCAGCATCCAAGGTTATGTTGATTCAGATTGGGTAGGGGACATTGACAGTAGGTGATCCACCAGTGGATACACTTTCATGCTTAATGGTGGAGCTATCAGTTGGATGAGCAAGCGACAAGCAGTAGTTGTTTTATCCATGACAAAGGCAGAGTACATGGCTGCAACTCATGCCTGTAAAGAAGTTGTTTGGCTGAGGTGTTTGTGTTCAGACATTGGATTTGATGCTGGGCAGATTACAATTTGCTGTGACAGTCAGAGTGCCATTTGTTTGGAAAAGAATCTGACTTTTCATGCCAGGACCAAGCACATTGATGTGCAGTATCATTTCATGAGGGACATGGTTGAAGATGGCAGGGTCAATCTAGAAAAGGTGGATACCTTGAAGAATGTTGCAGATGCTTTGACAAAGCCTGTGAGTACAGACAAGTTCAAATGGTGTGCAGAATTGATGGGCCTTGGGGCCTATGATAGACAGTGATTTTTCGGTGCCATGGGGTTAGCTGAACGTGTTTGCCAAGTGGAAGCTTGTTGAGAAATTATGTCTCAACTTCTAGCTTGAAGCCCCACCCTTAATGTCTTGGCGTGGAAAATGTTTATCTCTACCCTTACTGCTTTACTGTAGCGGCTAAGTCTGGTTCTGGTGATGTTTGGTTGGCAGTTACCGCAGTACCGCGATCAGCTAAGAGGTCGACCACGGTGGCCATGGTAAGACCGCTAGCGCCTAACTTGTGGATACTACGGTGGTCGTGGTAAAGCCGCCAGTGGCCTGGCTAGCGGTTACAGTGGTACCGCGGCCAGCCAAAGGGCTAACCACGATGGCCACAGTAAAGCCGCCAACGGCCTGGCTAGCGGTTACCACGATACCACAGCCAGCCAAAGGGCTAACCGCGGTGGCCACGGTAAATCCACCAGTGGCCTGGCTGGCAGTTACCACGGTGGCCACGGTAAAGCCGCTAGCGGCCTAGCTGATGGTTACCGCAGTACCGCGACCAGCCAAAGGGCTAACCGCAGTGGCCGCGGTACCATTGGGTGTGCTCGTGAAGGCCATGGTAGCGCGGTAAGAGCTTTTCGAGCTCAGTTGGCTTACTGCCATACCACAGGGGGAGCTCGGGTGAACCGCGGTAGCGTGGTAAAATCTGTGGAAGAGCTTGGTGAGCTCGGCGACCTGGTTTGACCGAGTTGGACTTGGGTCAAAGCTCGACAGCGAATAAGATCCTGACACGTGGCTCAGTGTCAATGCATGATTGGTCAAAGACCAAATTCGTAGCAGTAGTAATTGCAGATCGATTATGGGTGGCGAACAGGACCCATTTTGGGTGAAGGCTTTTATGGCCTGGGTTGCTCGATGCAGGAAGATCGACATGGGGAGATTATTGGTGCGATTTGATCAGAAATGATTGTACTTTGAGATCGACGGATTGTCTAAGAGAATTAAATGCATGTATGACTTTGTAAGAGGAGTATGTGATGTAAGGGAGTTCGAACTGTATGTGGGTGATAACATTGTAATAGTGAGAATTCGATTTGTGTTGATGTGAGCTGAATAGAGAAGTCTATGATTTGTATGTAACTGTTATTGTTACTATAGTACAAAATAGTCTTGACTTTGTGTGGTGGGTTTTTTACCTGTAAAGGTTTTCCCACGTATATCTTGTGTCAACTATGAATTCTCTTCTTTGTGTAATATTTATTTTACTTGTTGTATTCATCTCAAGTAGTTTTTTTTTTAGAAGCTATTGAAACCTGTTTTTGCTCTTCTCCTCTGTTGTATTAGTGTTAAGGGAATTCATTCCACATTGTTGGGTCTATACATCCATGCATGTTTTTCCCTTCAGGATTCGAGATTCTAAGTCAATGATACATCAATGCAAAAGACATTCAAGGGTGAATGCATTGCAACAAAACGAGATACATGATCATGCAATGATAAGGTTTAGCATGAAGAGAATGGAAATGGTGAAAAAATGTGCTCACTCTAGGGCCACAGAACATCAGGTTGTCCACAGGGTGACAAGTCCCAAATGGTGAGAAACATACACACAGTTGGTATGTACTCGCGAAGGTGGCTATTGGGAAAGTCATGTTGCTCATTGGGCTTTCCGCTCAAACCATACCAAAGTTATACCTTGTGATAACTTTGATAAGGTGCCATAAAAGAAAGTGATGTTTGAAGTGATGGTTTTTCAAAGGGATTTTTCTTTTGTTCATGTGATGTCTCACTTAAGGAACATTATACATAATGTTACCAAGAGAGGAAAAGTGTAAATGTACTCATCTTGTATGAAGGAGAGGCACGAGGGCTCATCTTGTATGCAAAAGAGGAAAAATGCAGATGTCTCAATCTTGAAAAACATTGTGTGTAATGTTTTCAAGAGAAGGAATCATGAGAAAAAAGAAGATCGCACAGTGAAATGTGAGTGGTGATGTATGCCCCCACTTTAAAGGAATTGTGAAACATTGTACTGTGAGCAATTGCTTTAAAGTGGAAGAGGAAGAGGACATGAGAGCTTGTTCAGAAAGCCCTATGTCGAGTCATATGTTTTCAAGAAGCTACATCATGAAGAGGAGGAGTCTACATGTCACATACGATTCAACTTAAGACATGTCGCCCACATCCCAAGCTTGCTCTTATGTGTTCATGAAAGGTTAATGACAAGTCAAAAGAGACAACATCAAGTGGCATACGAGGTAAAAGGATAACTAACCCCTTGCCCCCACTTAGTGCAGGATAAGAGTGAGCCGAAGGGATTTGGGGGAATGCAAGGTTGAGGGAAAATCGGTATCAATTAGAGGAAAGAGGTGCCCCCACAGGAGGAAGAGCACCAAGCTCCTTAAGATGTCGGATTTTTCTACTCAAGGCCTTACACTTATGAGTGTGATGACCATGAACTCGATGGTAAGCACAAAAGAAATGTTTGTGTGAACATTTCTTTCGAGTTTGGGGAGGGAGGGAGACCAAGTGGTCTTGGAGGAGTCTCAACAAGATACCCTCTTGATCGAGGGTAGAAGGGGATCCTTTGGTGGGGAAAAGCGAGGGATATTTCTTAGTATAGGATGGCATACCTACGCAAGGCTCTATAGATTGTGAGATAGTAGACACTCTCTTGGAGGAGTGTGTAACATCTGAATCAAGAGGAGGTTGCGAGATGACATTGGCTTTAAGAAAATATTCCTTTGTTGGTTTCAAAGGATCACTTGGAAAGGGTGGGTTAGAAGGTTGATGAGTTATAGAGTTGGTGTTGGAGGAAGGTTTGATGATTTCGATAAAGGATAGAATCCAAAACCATGATGTGCCGATTGCATGTTAGGCGCTATAGGGTTGTGGATTCCTTGTTCATTAGCACCACAACCTTTGCCACTATAGCCAAGTTGCTTCATGATCTCATAACCTTTTCCATAGAGCTTTTTAGCTTATTTGGATTGAGTGATGGTTCATTGTTTGCATCGGTGGCTAAAGGAGTTGAGGTGGATGCTTTTCAAGGATCAGTCGAGTCTTGTGTTAACAAGACTGTGTTTATCCTAACAAGACTGTGTTTAACTTTGGATAGTCTTTGTTTTTGGTCTTGGTTTCTCCTAGTAAAGGAGGGGAGAAGTCTAAGGAACCCAAAACATTGTCTAAGGACTTGGGTTGTATGGGTTCCACTAGTTTGGTGGGTGTAGTGGTGAAGGGTTTGGATTTTTTTTTCTCAAGGTGTAAGAGAAGGTAAGGTTCAAGATCAGTGTCGAGTGTGTACACTTTGTTATTGTAGATGTACTTCATCTTGTGATGAAGAGTCGAAGGCACACCATTCATTGCATGAATCCATGGTCTACCCAAAATGAGGCTAGATGAAACATCATTTGGCATAACATGGATCGACGTGTCTAATGTGGACACTCCAACTATAAGAGGAAAAGTGATCACACCAAGTAGTTGTTGTCTGATACTATCAAATCCAGTGAGAGATAAGGAGGAAGGTTGGATGGTTGATCTATTGATATGCAGCCTATCCAAGAGATTGACACTACACACATTAATTAAGGAGCCATTATCAACAAGGGCTCACTTGATCCCTATGCTTTTTTATTGAGATATGATCATGAAGGATTCAGCTTTGTTTTGCATGTCCAAAGGAGGGAGCTCACTTTGGTGGAAAACAATGTCAGCGTTCAAGCCTTGGATCATAGCTGCAATGTCATTTGTTTGTGCATTGGAAGGGACAGGAATTTTTTGTAAGGCTTCCTACATCATGTGGTGATAGTGAGGGGAGACTTGGATAAGATCCCATAAAGATATTTTAGCGGGAGTATTCCTTAGTTGGTCCACAAGGTCATATTCCCTAAGGAGGGAATTGAAGCGAGGGGCAGTAGGAAGAATAGGAGGGGATGAAGGTAAGGGTTTTGAGGTTGGTGGTTGTGAAAGCAGATTTTTGCGGGTGTAATATGTATGAGCAATGGTATCTTGACTCGATTTTTGCAACACATTAGGTCTAGGTCATGCGATTCATAGGAGCCTCACCATGATAAACATGATATGGTATGCTGACCATCTCAATCTACAACCCTTTCTTTATGATTTTATCCACCTCAACTAGGAGGGGAAAACTAAACCTATCCTACATCCACCTCACTCATCAAAATGACCTAGTTAGTCCATCCACTTTATAACCACATAATTACAAAAATAAACAAAAATAAAATTGATAATCACTTCATCATAATTAATGATGTATTAAATATCACATTGATTTCATTCCTCATTTAAAAACCAATATTTATTTTCACATACACATGGATACATCTCAAAATATAATCACATCACAAAAAATTGTATCTATTCCAACATATCAAAAGAAAAATCATTTCTTTAAAAACACCATATAAGTGATTGAAATATAACATACTTTAATTGTTCAAAAATAGGGTGTAACAAATCCTTTTATGAAATCACATAGTTATATAATTCAAGAGATATTATGGCAACATAACAATACCTACAACATAATATGATAATATCTCCAACCTAAGAATTTATATGTAGGCAAGATCAAAACCACAAATCATCAGTGGTTTGTAAAACCATGTGTTGGAAACCATGGACTATATTAGGCACCCAAATTCATGCAAAAATCCAATGCTCAATTTAAATAAGTCGAGCTAACTAACAACAAACAGAGATTTGGGTGCTCCATTTGTTCTTGCCCTAATTTTTAGAAAGATGCTCATAATTTTTCCCTAGTTAGTAATTAACTTTCTCTCATATCATGATTTATTTATAGTGATATCTCTTACACATCATATAAATTATTATAGTTGCATTTAGGAACTTCCATGACATTGAATGAGACTTAAAATTGCCAAAATTTAAACAAGTGACAACTTGCCACTCCAAATGGGACATCCAAAATATGTGGGTGCATAATAAAGTGGGATTGCAGGGTGTATGCCACTTATCCTAACAATCATGTTAAATATTTATGTGAAATAAATAAAATTCTCCCCTTCAATTATTTTTTAAGTTTTAAATTATGCATCTAAGGCTTTCCTATACTGATTCCTTTCTTGGTTCTGCCTCCAATAGCTTTCAAATTTTACTAAGTGCAAAAGACTACCTAGAAAAGGATAGGGTAACATAAAGGGTAAGTCCTCTAATATTGATTTTCATATTTTCTATTGGTCTAATCTAGGGTTGTCCTGTGGGAATAGGTAATGTCAGGAGCATCCGCTGAAGTCTCATAAATGGAGGGCCAAGCTGCAGAGATTTCAAGGAAGGTGAAGCCAAAAAAGATAAACGTGGAATAGCTGCCTTATACGTTGAGGTACAAGCATCAAAATTCTACTCCCACAGCTAGCAAGCTCTATTCAGGATGGTCAGATATCACTGATACGAACTTGGGATCCTACAATTGTGAGGAGTCAGTTATAGAGACCTTTGCAAAAGAAGTAACTGGAAGAGCAGAAAGGATAGTCCAGTCTGGGATAGCACATGTTGCATTTTTTCCTCTATCAGTGCAATGCCCAGAGTTCATTTTGGCTGCACCAGGTGCTTATAATTCAGTGTCAAGGTAGTGCATGGACCAATAGAGGAATTTCATCATTGATATGTCCCCACAAATGATGAGGTTCATGTTTAATGCACCTACTCCGAGGAACCCCAGACAACTGACTAAAGTGGAGGCATTACAAATATTTAATAAAAACAATGAATTCAATAGATCCCACATGAACAAGAAGTGGTTAAGGATCAAGAAGAAGTCCTTAGCTAAGTTGCCTGAATAGCCTAAAAGAGGTGACTTCAAGAAGGAAGTGGATGATTTAATTTTAATGCTTTCAAGAGTATTTGGTCAAAGGGACTCTGCATACTTCAAAGAATGGATGTTCCCATGTATAGAAGCCATTTTTTATGGTAGGCAACAGTTTGATTGGTGTATGATCATGTCTGACAATTTACGTGCAATCAAATGTTGAATGTAAGGGAAATGAAGACCTTCTTCATGACTTCCTATGTCATATATGTTGCTAAAAAAATGGGTACCTTTCTCCGGTTGAATGTAGTGGGAGTGTTGGCAGAATCTCCAGGATAGAAAAAGGTTTGGAACCATTATGATAAGCTAACTTTGCAAACATCATAGTTGCATCATAGAAGGGTTAATGATGCATTTCTTTATGTTGTCATCAACCGATTAACAGGGGGTGCTAGATTCAGGATATGAAGTAGAGAGGATTGGTACTAAAGACTTGGCCCCCATCAATTGGGATGAAGATGAATCCATTGACATTAAGCATATTTCTAGGACAGTGATGGACAGGAGCATCCAATGGGTGGTCTTGAGAATCAAAGAGCCACAGGCTCAAGTGTCAAAGAAAAGGAAGGTAGGGGCAACTAAAGGTTATAAGAGGACTAAGAGGAGAGTACCCCCTAAGGAGCAATTAGAATATCTTCCTCCTATCTCTAGAGGAGATACTGTACCAAAAGTACCTGCTCAGGAGGTCCACGAATCACAAGGCACAGAGACCACAATAGTTGGAGAAGGTTCCTCTTCTCAACCTGACTTTACTTAAGAGCCAAGAAAATAAATACCTATAGGAAGCCTTCATGAACAAGCAAAAAATCTAAAAGGAAAAGAGCATGAAGTTGAAATTCATGATATAGACATTGATTCAGAAGAAACACATTCTGTTGATGAGATTGCTAAAGATAAATTTGCTCAAAATGTTGGAGAAGAACATGTTCTCATCCCAGATAATCAGTGGAAGTTGTTTGAATATGCTAAAAGAGAAGTTGATGCTAAAGCACAAACTAAAACAATAGCAAGAAGCAAAGGCTAAAGCCAAAGTTGATGTACTTGCCAAACAATGGGAGTTAGAAGCTATTACAAAAGCTAGATAATTGGCAAGACAGTAGAAAGAGAAACAAGATCTTTTACTGCAACAAAGGGAAGCAAAGCAGAGGGTTAATGAAGAGAGAGATAAGTTATCCTTTTTACAAAATATCCATGAGCTAGAAGAAGAGAAGGCTTAGCAAAGAAGAGAAAAGGAAGCTCTTGAAGCCAAGTATAAAGTAGTAGAAGAGGCTCGGAGGAAGAAAGAAGAAGAAGAATTAGAGTTAAAAAGAATAGAGGATGAGGAACAGGCCAAACTTGATCAAGAGGCAACCAAGGCATGGGCAAGGGTGGAAGAATTAGAGAAACAAAGAAATCATTTGTTGGAGGAGAGAATATTAGAAGAAGAAAGATTGACCAATGTTGAACAAGAAAGGAAAGGAAAAGTTGAAGCTGGCAAATTAGCTAAGGAAAAGGTAGAGAAGGAGAAAAAAAAAGAGGTCGATTCTCAACCCAAGGCATCACTTTGGCAATCTCTCTCTCCTGCCACATCTTCTTCCACTCAGGTAATAACTCCCCTTGCTGCCTCAACATGGTTGAAACTTAATCTGGAAAAGAAACAGGTAGTGCAACCACAACCCCTTAATTGGGATGATGTTAGAAAAGAAATTGAAAAGGAGAGGCCAAAAAAAAGGGCTAGAGTGCTCCATTCTAGTAGATTAATGGATGTTGGGGAGATTATTGTTGAATGTGCTATCCCCATGGTTGAAAAAGATAAACAAGATATGCAATTAAGTGATTACCATTTGGGAACTGTCAATCTAGGAAGGCCCATAAGAAACCAACAAATGGACTTGATTGATATTGTAGCATCATCCACCAAGTCAAGAATGGTTAAGGATAAGCAAAAGAAAGATGAGCTTAAGTCACAAGTTGATTAGTTGCATAAGTTCTTGAAAGACTTGTCTTCCCCTATCTCTTCACAGTCTGCTACTCCTGAGATGCCCATTTTGTTGAGTAAGAAAGATACAGATAACCTAGTGGAAATGAGCAATAAAGTGGGAATGATGGATAGATGTATTGATAAACTAAACTAAGAAGTGGAGGAGTTTATTGTGGAAATTTTCAAAGCTCATGAAGGAGCATTAGAATTGATTAATGACATGGTCACACATGCTAAAACTCTTGGGAAACAAAAGGAAGAGTATTTAAAGCATGCAAGGAGGGTAAAATATATCAATAAGTTAACCAAGCAAACCTTGTTAGAACAATCCATTCTCGAAGAAGACAATGTTCATTTTGTTGAGAAGACTATTAGCATCATCAGGTTCAGGTCTTCATTCATCTATACGCATAGAAATGAGGAGCAATAGGTTGGGAAAGATCTTAATGAATAGATTGAGGAATTAGGAGCTAGTATTGTCATACTTGTTAATGAAGACATGCCTATGGAAGATGGCCTCATCCTTGATAAACTCAAGGAAAAATGGAGTAACATATTTGAAGAGATGACGCAAAAGTGGGATGATGGAGATGACCTCTTGATGGATAGGCTAATGGATGTTAAGGAAGAGGTAAAGGCTACCAGAAGGGAACTCATTAAACCAGGAGATACGAAAGAGTTTGCCTTTGCCGAGCTAAAGAGAATACAATTTTAAGATAGTTGGGTAGATGGGCCAGATACATAAATGCTTCAAAAAGTGGTCGCTAGTTATGATGAGTACATGCTGGAGCATAAAATGCAAGACTAAGGCACCCATACACTTGTCCCTTGGCTAGATCAGCATCAAGAAGGTGTCGTTTGTTGGAGATAGTCTATTTCCTATTTTGAAGGGAAATAAAAAAAGTTCAACTGAAGATCTTAGCATGTCTACCTTCCTCCTTTTGGAACATGGGTTTTAAAAATAAGTCTACAATCAGCAATTAAAGATCAAAATGGACACTCATTCTACATGGCCTAGTCGCCCCATAATTTGTGGATCTAGATTTTGATGAGAGAAATTAGTGCTACACAAGTTTATATATAGAATTTCTCTCCACTTTGTACAGGTTAGCTCATTGAAGCAAGATTAGCCACCTAAAGAAGATTTAGGATAGTTTACAATTTTTAAGAAGTTGTTACAATTTTATGCAAGATACTTAGATACATTTTTACAAATTTTCAATACAAGTTATGTTATTTCTGGAATATTTTTCAATGATAATGTTGATGAACCATAGCCATTTGTATGCCAATGAATGTTGTGCATAAGTGTTTCTTACTTGATACAAATCAGTAGAAGATTTTGAATTTAAAGTTATTTCATTAAATTATCTGTAAATGGGATTCTTTTATGTTTGGTGATCTATGAATTAATGATGAGCTAGTGATGTGTTCTTGTCTGATTTTGAGGTTTGATGGTTGTACGTTTTGAATTAAGCCCCATGAGTGAATGCAATGATACAGAATAGCATGTGGATTGTGTCATTTAATGGTTTTAGTTGTTTAAAAGGAATGCTCATTGTGAAATTTATATTTCTGAATTGAAAGGGAATTACATTTATGCTCTATTGTACTACACTCTGATCTATCTTTTTCTATTTATTTCACACCCCAAAAGTTAGACTAATTTGCATCATGCAGCTTGTATTCTTTACTAGCAAGCTCGTTGAACATTACAGTTGCATGAACTACTGAATGAAATAGCATAGTTGAGAACCAACTACAGAGACCTTGGAAGATAGGTAGTTTTAGATTAGTTATCTTTTTCAGGAGAAATAGAGTAGAAATATTATGTTTAATGTTGTTGTTCTATTTTGACCATCAACAGAATTGGCACTAGAAGGAGGGCCTGAAGGAACAAACTAGAGCAAATTGGGTCATTTTCACTTGAAAGGTTTGAAAGAATTCTTAGATCTTCTGCAAACCTAGATCCATTTGTTGAACTCCAAACACCCACTAGGCCCAGAACTCATAGGGCATTAACCCCACCACCCACTTCACCTAGGTTTCAACCAATATTAACACTGGCACAACCACCTCCACTTCCACCCATGGCATTCTTTGCCAATAACCCTTAACCATTGGGAAATATTCTCGATGGTATCCATGAGATGCCTAAGAATCCTAAAAACTTCTACCTAGGTACTCCCATGGGGAGTCTAAAAGTGTTGACGAGCACATACAGGCATTCAAAGATGCTTGTACACGGGCTTAGATAGCCCATCATGATGTTGCATGCAGATTTTTTCCATATTCCCTAGGGGATATGGCATACAATTAGTATTTGAACCTACCCACTAGATGTATTTTGAGTTGGGAAAACCTAGAGGATGCCTTTATCAACCAATTATGTGTTTATGTAGATCCAACTATCCTGTATCATCAATTTGCCACAATCAGGAAGGAACTGCATGAGCTGTTGCCCCTCTTCAACACTCGTTTTCAAAGAATGTACCGATTATTACAAGATCCTTACTTGGTAGCTAAAAATATTGCTATCCAAGCTTACCTTAAGGCCATAGATCCCTTGATTGGCCTATTTTTGCAAAGAACATAACATGCAGTTGGTATTGATTCTTTGTCTAAAGTTTACCACTTAGATATTACGTTACAACAACAAATTAGTTCACAAGCAGGAAGTTTAGGAGGGGGTTTTCCCCTATAGGATATCCTCAAATGCCTAATCCCACCCCATTGTTTAATACAGTCCTGGGGATGTCACATTCTTCATATGGGCCCTTGGTTGAGCTATAATCCCCATCATAGAAAAATTCCTTTAGTAACCAGGCCCCTGACCCTTCGTAGCAAGCTCAACGCTCGCATATTTTCGTTGGAGGATCCAATCCTCCAACTTCCTTACCTATCGTGAATTCAGCAAAAAGTGAACGCACTACCCAGCTAACCTCTGAGGTAGAGACATTGAAGAAAACCCTATCATAGGTGACAAATGAAATGGCCCAACTTAAGTTGAACCCTTCCCCAGGCCAAAACCAAAACCAGGGTTGCCAAAATCAGGGAGGGTTTTCAAATCAAAATAATTATTCGAATCAAAATTCCAACTAAAACTAGAGGAATTACCAGGGCCAAAACTTCCCTAATCAGAACTACCAAAATCAGAATAGGGGATACAATCAGAGGTCAAATAATAATAGACAATGGAATATGGGACCGAACAATGGGGGGTATCTCATAGCTATCAAGACAATGAGGACAAGCCTCACACTGCAAATGTTGCAGATCTAAACCTATTGACAAATTGGTGTAGGTTGCATGATACGGCTTTGCATTCTGAATTTAACTACCCAAAGATGGAGAAGGTCGTCAAAATAGCACAAGTTGATTCCTACCCATTGCAAGGGAATCCTAACCCAAGTGGCTACTCAGTGTATACAATGATGAATTTTGAAACTATTGATGAACAGTACCAATTTCCCATGCAGGGAGAAAATGAACCACAGGAGGATACTTACGACACTCAGGCCTTCTAGACCAAAGGAGGCCATTTCCTAAGAAATCATAATAAAGGCCCATTCACCACATTTTCTCCTCTAAATACCATAGTTCCACCCAATCAAAATGCATATAACAACCTGCCTCCACCCAAAGGCCCACCTGAACTCCAAAATAAAGGTAATTCATCTTTTGTTGCTAAATATCAGATGAAAAATGATGTGGAATTTGAATTTGTTTCAGAGATGCAAAAGCAAAGGACCTTGTTGTCTTTATTTTACATCTTGAAGTGGTGCCCTACCCAACACGACATCATGTTGAGAGCTTTGGAAGAAGCAGATCATTCAAAAGGAAAATACAGGGTGACTCCAACCAATGAGATGAACGCGGCCCTGTACAAAGGAAAGGTAGGAACTCCACCATTTTTGTTAAGTCTAAGGATCTTCAGAAAGAATCTACACAATTGCCTCTTAGATTATGGAGCCTCAAGTAACATCATGCCCTTTTCCATTTGTAAAAATTTGGGGTTAAGTCCAGTCCAAACTCATAAGAATGTAATACAACTAGACAAAATTGAGGTTAATGTAGTAGGGGAATTAAAAAATATTCATGTACAGGTTGGGTCAGACCCAAGGATCCAAACTTACATGGATATCCATGTAGCTGATATTCTTGAGACATACGACATGCTTCTAAGCTGAGATCTAATGAAGAGTATTGGGGGTTACTTATCCCTAGACTTTTCATATATGTGGTTGCCATGGAAGGGAGTAGCGACACAAATTAGGATTGAAAGTGAGCCTCATCTCAAACACATGATCACTGAATATGACCATCCTAACGAGGTAGCTTATTTTAAAATAGAGATAGGAGTATATAAGAGAGAGTAATGCATGACCTTTTCAATATTCAACCCTGATGCCCTACAACCTTTAGAACACAAGGACCCAATGAACATTGTTAACCAATAGGTTTTGATTAGAAGGTTACAACATGATAGGTTGGTTCTTGGAGAAGAGGTTGATCTATGGAGTTTGTTGCTTCAAAATTGGTGCAGAGTGCACTATGAAGGCCATTCTGAGCAGACATGCCAACCTTGTGTGGATATTCTTAATTATGTTTATGAGTCAGAAGAGACTTGTGAACCTCAACCAGTAACACCTCCTCACCAATTCCCATTTCAGGTTAGTGATGTAACTATCTTGATAAGAACTAATATCACCCAAGGGGAAGATTCTTCCCAAGCTGAACAGGCTCAGGTTTTATGCTCTGATTTTTAGAACAAAACTGAGCAATCTCAAGAATTATACACTACACCTGCCCCTGATAATCTTTTGATGCCTAAGGGGTGCTTGAAAAGATAGCTGATTCTAAAACTATCCAGCAAGAGTTGCAAGAACTAGTTTCTACACTAGTTTCAAATGAGAATGGACTCGTTGATAAACATCATGAACAGCAGTCTCCAAATCCAAATAGCCTAAACCAGTCAGAGTCGCCACCCATTCCTTTTAAACAACCACCTGTAGTATCCAAAAAGAAGGAAATTCTAGCTCTAGATCAGTTATGGATCCTTAAATTTGACGGTTCTTAGTCCAAAGTAGGGAGTGGAGGAGGAATTGAACTAACCAACCCGAAAGGGAAGACATACTTTGCATCTTACAGGTTGCAATTCGGTTGTACAAACAATGTAGCAGAGTATGAAGTGCTCACTAGAGGTCTGATGTTTGCACACAAAAAGAAGGTGACAGCCATCAAGGTTATGGGAGATTCAGAGGTAATTGTCAAACAGGTCCGTAGCCAATACACCTGTCACAATAAGAGACTAGCTGCATATCGAAATCAGATATGGAATTTAATAGAATACTTTGATGCTTTTGGTATCAAGTTGATCCCTAGAGAGAGCAATCAGATTGCAGATGCTCTCATTGTCGCTGCAAGCACTTTGGAACCTATGCAAGATTCCAAGCTCAAATGATTCTCAGTAGAGTTAGTCTCGATTCTAGCTATCCTTGATAACGTCAAAAAAAATTAGGTCTTTGATGATGACCAACATATACTTGCCTTTCTGGCAAGCTCAGATGTCTTTGAAGGACAAATAATTGATGAATCAGATAGAGATCAAGGCGATTGGGACCTAGAAATATGTGATGTAGAAGGGATCATGAACCTTAAAAAGAATAATGTTCCTAAAGGAATGGTAGCATTGGAGAGGATATTTGACTCAGATCCTCGTGCTCGTGAGAAACTTCCCACAGCCACTAATGGAGGGAAATATGAATCGATTAACTTGGTGGATTTAGGTCCAGAAAAGAACGTATTTATTGGCAAGGATTGCCCGAACATATCCATGAAAAAATCATAAAAGCACTGAAGGTAGATATCGCAGCAATTGCTTAGGGTTACAAGGACTTGAAAACCTTTGACACCTCAGTAATAACCCACACTATTCCCTTGAAGCCTGATGCGAAGCCTTTTCATCAAAGGTAGCACCCAATTAATGCCCTGATTGAACCATTAATTCAGAAAGAGGTGCAGAAGCTTCTCTTAGCTAGAATAATATTCCCAGTAAGACATTCCACTTGGTTCGCCAATTTAGTCCTTGTACGAAAGAAGAGTGGTGAGATCAAGTTAAGTGTTGACTTCTAGAACCTCAACAAAGCATTAGAGAAGGATAACTACCCATTACCTTCTCTTGACGAGGTACTACAGATTGTCAACGATTCTCAAATGATGTCATTCCTTGATGGTTACTCAGGATATAACCAAGTCCTGGTTAATTATGAGGACAGGATGAAAACTACCTTCAATACCAAGTGGGAGACATTTTCCTATCGAAGGATGTCATTTGGCCTCATCAACACTAGAGCTACTTTTCAGCATGCAATGGATGTGGTGTTCAAAAACTTGGTTGGTAAGTGTATCATCATATATATGGATGATTTAACTATATTTTCTAAAGATAGGTAAATTCATGTTGCGGATTTATCAAAGGTTCTTAAGAAATGCGTAAGTTATGGTATATCTCTAAATCCGAAGAAGTGTGTGTTTGGGGTTTCTGAAGGAAAATTGCTAGGCCACATAATATCAAAAAGGGGAATTTCAATTGACCCAAATAGAGTCGAATCCATTCTAAAATTGACTATGCCAGGCAACAAAAAGGAGATGAGGTCCTTTTTTGGGAAGATAAACTTTGTGAGAAAATTTATAACTGGATTTGCAGAAATTGTTAAGACTCTCAATAAAATGATGAAGAAAGAGGCTAAGATTGAGTGGAGTAATGAGGCTAAGTCTTCCTTTTCACAGATCAAACAATCTATATTAGAGGCACCGGTCTTGACCAGCCCTGATTATCTAAAGCCTTTTTACATTTACTCTTTTGTGTCTAATCACTCTTTTGTTGTTGTCCTGACACAGAGAAAAGGTGAAGGAGATGAAAGGCCCATTTCCTTTATGAGTTCCCCATTCAAAAAAAATGAAGTTAGATATCCACCTTTGGAAAAGTAGGATTTTGCACTGGTACAAGTGGTCAAGAAATTTTTTCACTATATTCTCTACAGCCAAATTACTGCAATAGTTCGAGACCCTATTGTCAAGTCCCTTCTCATGCAAATCAAATTGGGGGAGAGACAAGTAAAATGGATGGCCATCCCATAGGAATATGATCTTGAAATTCATCAAATGAAGTTGGTTTGAGGAAAAATCTTGTCCAAAGCAATGGCAGACGTTGATGCTAAGATTACTTGTCAACAATACACAGTGCAGTCATTTACAGGTGATCCTTGGTATTCAGATTTGATCTTTTTATTGTTGAATAAAAAATGTCTAGATGGGATGAATGCCACTCAGAGGAGAGCACTGAGGCTGAAGAGCTCTCATTACATGCTCAAAGGAGGAACTTTATACCGAAGAAACTTTGAAGTTGTTTATTTACACTACCTTGATCAACAACAAGCAAAACATGCCATTATAGAATTTCATGGCAAACACGGTATTGGACATAAATCTGTCGATTCCATGGCACACCAAATCCTGAGATTAGGCTATTATTGGCCCCATGTATTCTGAGATACACACCAACACGTGAGGACATGTCATACATATTAGACTTCTACATCTAGGGAATGCAATTTGGCAATGCCCTTACAACCTGTATATGAGGTAAAACCATTTGCCCAATGGGCATTAGATTTTGTAGGGGTAATTAACCCAAATTTATTTGCAGGTCATAAATTCATTTTGATAGTAACCAACTATTGTACATGTTGGACTGAAGCCCAGCCTTGTAAAAATAGCACCACTGAGGTGGTCATCAAATTTCTCAATGAATGCATTATTACCAGGTTTGGAGTACTATTTTCCCTAGTATGTGATAATGGCCCTACTTTTTCTTCCACAAAAATTTATCAATGGGCATATGAACATAAGATAGTGTTGAAATATTCTTCTAATTATTATCCATAGGGGAATGGAGTAGTAGAGTCTACTAACAAAAATCTTTTGGAAGTGATTAAGAAGTTGTTAGAAAGTAATCCCAGGGATTGGCACACACAACTAAAGTATGCCTTATGGGCAGATAGAACTCGTATTAAAGTCGCCTTAGGGAACTCCCCATTTAAGTTGGTATATGGCCAAGACCTAGTCTTTCCTATGCACTTACAGATACCAATTCCCAGGTTCATACAAGAGTTTTACTCGAATGATGATAGGATAGAAGTCAGGCTTAATAACTTATTGAATTTGGAGGAACAGAGAGATGTTTCTTTAAAGCAGTTTTCTAAGCATCAAGTTGTTGTTAAACGTTGGTTTGACAAGAGAGCAAAAGTTAAAGCCTTAAAAATATCAGACTTAGTACTGTTGTGGGATAAGGCTAAGGAAAGCAAAGATGATCACCAAAAATTTGACCGACTTTGGTTAGGTCTGTATCAAATTGTTGAGATCCTTGGTCAGAATGCTTTTTCTTTAAGAACTTTAATGGGAGAACCTGTTCCCTTTCCTGTCAATGGGAAATTTCTAAAACAATACTTTGGCCCATGAAGGGTCTGACGATCAGTTTTTTTGTAAGTATGTAATTAATTTTTTTTTGCTTTTGGTTTGTTTGTTTGTTGTTTTCGTTTTCTTTCTTTATTTCTTTCTTTTGTTTGTTTCTAGGGTTTTCATTTTTATCCAATTCAAGTGATGGGTGAAGTTATTTGAAGCATGCTAAAGGTACTAGGAGAGAAGTTGGTTCAATTGTTTTCAGGTATGTCTGTTGAACTTTTTTGTTTCATGACCTATGACTTGTGTTCTTTTTGTATAAAGGTCTAATAGGTTTAACACAAATGGGTATATTGTAATAGATCTCATCAACCACAATTGAATCTATCACAAAATAGATAAGAACATTTGTTCTATATAGAATCTCATTTGTCTCTAGGTGGCTGTATTTTAGATTCGAGTGAAAAATCTGAATCCTAACACTGTCATGATGTCCATGGTAGTTCTCAACCCCAAATTTCAGGTTGTTATACCTGAGTATTGAAAAAAGCTAATAAAGAATTCCTTCAAGAAAAGCTTATAAAATGAGAAAGAAAAGAAAATCATTGAATGATGATAAACTTAATACAAGAAGGGTAGTTCAAGTATCTCTATCAGGCCTATGGATGTCTGATCTGTAGTAGAGAAATGCTTTGAGAGAACTACAGGTATCTCTATCGGAGCTATAGACACTTGACTGGAAATGGAGCAATGCTGAGGATATTGTTGCACGACAGTTAAAAGGATTCAACTCATGTAACTTGGGTCTTGAATATAGTTGTTTAGGAATGGAGGGAGATTTTACCAAAAATAGATGCACCACACATGCACACACTCAGATTCGAAGTAGTTAATGTTTATTTACATTTAAGATTCCAGCTCAACCTTGTTTACTACATGACTAATCATACCTGAGTGTAAAAATTTCATGAACCAGAGGTTCTGGGTGACTGAATTCTTCAGTGTCTTGAAAATGGGTAAACCATTTTCCAAGTCAAGTCGCCATTTTTTATGCCTTGCATAACTACCCCATCTTAACTCTGGTCAAAATGGGTCCCCCTTGTTTCTTGTCCTTGGTATTTTCATTTGGGACTTAGGAGTTGTTCTTTTCTCCTAAGTATTTTGTCTTTTCTTTTATTCTGGCAGAACCGGAACTGGAACAAAACCTGAATTTGGAACTTGCATAGGTTTCATGTACTGATTTCATCCCGACTCTACTTATGTTTTGTTTCCTTATGCTTTCTCATTTCCCGTTGCTTCATTTGGGACAAGCTCGGTCTTGGTCTCACTTCCTTTGTTGTTCATTGTCTTTGGGGGAACCGAAACCAGAATTGGAACCGAACTTGGAACTTTGGAAAATTCCCAATTTTATTCATGTTTCGCTCCCACCCCCGACTTTGTGTTCTGCTTGTCTATTTTGTTTGGTCTCGGTTCCTTTGGTTCTAATCCCTTTCCTTTGTTTTCCCTTATCATCTCTTTCGCTCTTGGCATTTCTTTGTCTTTGGTGGAACCGGAACCGGAACTAGAACCAAACTGGGAACTTGTCAAAAGTTCCCTAACCGGTTCTGATCCTAATCCCACCCCCACTCTCTAGTTTTTCTCCACTTTACTTCAGTTACACAATAGTTTGTGTGCTTTTTCCCACCATGATTCTACATCTAACCAGCCGTATTAATGGCATTAATTGTTGAACCTCCACATGCATGAAATCGAATTCATAACCTTAATTAAGGTTAATTTTTTCACTATTATTGTTGTTTAAACATGTTGTGCAGTTTTTGCACACATGCCCCACTGAAAGTTGGGACCCTCGTTTTCTTCATTTTTTGGTGTCTTGGCCTTTCTATTTTGGGATTTTGCTTGCTTGGGCGTATGCTTTGATGTTCATCCTACTAGTCGGAATGGCCCATTTATGGTTTATATTGTCAACCTTAAGTTCTGGGTGAGGTTCAGGTTTTTCGCTGAGTTCGGGAAAATTTTCCCTACGCGTACTTTCCCAGTTTCCTTTTGACATTTGGAATTGGCTGCCTTTTTGTTTGAGTCCAGGGAAATCCGTCGTGTCCGGATTTTTTCGAAGTCCATGGCTTTGTCAGATTTTCAGGTTTTTGGTCTCAGTCGTGTTGGCATTTTTTACTGCAACCCACATGTGTTTCCTAGAAGCTCCTATGGACGTGCCACATTCAATAATAAAAGACTAGGAACAGTATGGCCAACTTAATGAGAATAGCAATAAGGCTAATTCTCCTACACTTCGGACTCTGTAAAATCCAGGAGGGTATTCCCTAACATGTGCTCTTAACATACAGCATATAAACAATTCATTTGCACACAGGTAAGCAATAGATAGATCCCCAATTAATGTTAAAGGATGAAATCCTTCAAGAAATTGGCTATTCCTTAAAAAGATTCATGTCCATTTAACAGAGAATCGTAAACTCCACATAAAGTAAATTGATAGGAAATGTCTGAGTAAAAATATCCTGATGCCATAACACAAAACATGTTAGAGTAAAATGTAATCAGAATTCTAGTGCCATATCCCAACGCACAGAGTCAAAAGAGAAAATTGAACTATAGGGTAAATTTCATTTTGAACACTTATGATCTATTATGAATTGCATTACAACCCATATATCTATACCTAAGTTTATTACTCCTTTAAGAATCCTATTTGTTATATTGCATGAATTTACTGGTTAACTGAAGCATTTAATCGATCCTTTGAACCAGAGCTATAGTTAAACATAATTCACAGTAAAGAACAAATGAAAATCAATGAAAATCATCTTTGATCGATATTTCATTAATAATCCATGTAACATAACACAATAGGAGAGAAAATAAACTCTAAATATTCATGAGTTTGATACAAACATGCTCAAAAACCCCATGATTAACAAATTTCTCCAATTTGACACAAAACTTTTAAAAACCTGGACTCACAATTCATATTCTCTATATTACTAGACTCTTATTTCTCATATTTTGGGTATTTCAACAAACCTCTCTCTTGGCCCAGAATTCCCTTTTATAAAACAAGGGAGCCAACAAGCTTCAGGCCGGAGAGTACACATGTCCATTTGTGATTGGACCACTAACTCTTGATTCGGTTACAATTCTATTATGTGAGTGGAGAGCATAAGACAAAGATCATCATTAGTTGATAAGGAGGAAATAAAACATCGCTCCAAAGGCCGCTCCCCATACATCGAAGGCATGCTTAGCCGTTATAGTATTAACTCCACCTCAGCACCCTATACTTGGAGTCAAAAGGAGAATGCAATTTTAAAATATAATATATAATATCTAAGGCCAGACCTGTATTATACATGGCCAAGTTGCAATTCTTGACTATAACATTCATAATTCCAGTTCATTAGTGAACACCTTTTTCCATAATTCAAAATCCTCCTCTAAAGGCCACTGGAAAGCCACAACCTGGTCAACCTTATTTTGATATGGAGCATACTTTACCATTATTGATGTGGCCTTTTTATCAAAGTTCTCTAAGAAACTTATAACAAAAGACAACTTTTCCAATGTATTCTCTAGCATGCCGATGTCAGCATTTTTGCATATCTCATGTGTTTGAGACATCATTATATTGTTCATTTGCTCCTTCCAAACCTGCAAGGATTTGACTTCATCCTGACTATGTAAAATATGAGGCAATGGGGTCAGGTTTTTTCCATCATACACATCTTTCAGCAATTTAATCTTGGATTCCATAGGGGCGGCAAATCCCTGAAACTTCTGCTCAACAATTCCCTTGACCAATTGATATGTTGCAATAACAGTAGGATATTTATCACCATGTTGTTTTGCCCCTACTGCCATGAATTTCAACTTCTCCATTCTAGGGCTCTATTTGTTTAGCAATGGGATGGCCAATTCTTTATCCCTTGGAAACATTTTTAGTGCTTGCAACAGTAGGACATAATTTGCATGAACATTGTTTAGCTTACTCTAGACCCTTATGTTTAAATGTTTCAAAATAGTGTCCACTATCATTGCATTATTTCTCCCTGCTGCATCTCGAATTTGCTTTACCATCTCCTTATATTCTTCAACCTGATGAATCATTTTTTGGCTAGAAAGTCCCCCTCCAGGGCTAGTAGCCCTCTTAATAGTGATAGGCACTTGTCCCATATTATATGGAACAATAGCCAAAGAATGTGCTTGTGCAGGAGGTTGAGACTGCTCTATTGGTGGGTTGGGAACAGTGTAGCTAGAACTAGCTTGCTTTTGAGACCTCATGGTATCCATTTGTTGCCTCAATAAATCCAATTCAATTTCTAACTCTGCTACTTTTTGTTGACTTATTATATTCAATAATAATGTCATTATATTGGCCTCTCAAAGTATCCTGATCCTTGGTCAAATCTTCAACAGTTGCTCTGGTGAATTTGGCAACATTCATGACCATATCAGCAGCTTCCAATGTTGGGGTGTCAACAACTCTCCTCACAACCAAGTGACCACTGAAGTCGGACAGTTCTGCAACAATGGGCTTTTTAGGGCCAGTGGATAGGGACCAGATTGTCAAAGCATCCCATTCCTCACTAAAGGCTGATCCGTTGAGTGCCAATGTAGCCTCCTCCTCAATAGTAACAAGTGGCTTATGATCCCTTATTATTGTGTCAAACACCACAGCATCAGAGATATCCCATTCAGGGAGTAGCAATACTCCACTTTTTTGTACCTATTCTCGACCCTACTCTGGTGTTATTGCTTTGAATTTATCTCTCATTGATTCCCTGACCTTAGCTTGAATTACCTTCTCTGGGAGTTCTGGATGCAGACTTCTCTCATGTGCCACCTTCTCAACATATAATGTAGTATGTGCTCTCCACACAAAATCTTTAAAATCACTGGTTTGAATAAAAGAGTCATCCATCATGAATTCTCTGCAGGCTTCTATTCTCAAGTCATCATTATTTGTTATTCCTTTGATTTCATATTTTCCTAACCTCAAAGAAACTATACCTAAACCTGTTGCAGTGTCAACTAGGTCCAATGGCATCTCAGGATGCATTTCATCTAGAGTCACAATAATGTCATCATCCTCATCACCATCACAATCAACAATCTTTACTCTTTCAACCTTTTGCCTCTTTGGTGATGGTGGGCAAGCCTGTTCTGAAAAAATTGGAGGAGAATCCAAATCAACAACATTTGGTGTTGACTACCTTGAAGAAGATGGTGTAATATTTTTAGCAACATCCTCAACCCTACTTCCCTTTCTTTTAGAAAAAACCCTTATCTTCTTTTGAGGTTGATAAGTAGGCCTCTCCTCTTCCTTTACCTCAGGGTACTCCTTGATGGTTTGTGATTTTCTCCTTTCTTCCACAACCCTTTCATCTTTCAAAACCCCAACCAAGCTCTCAAAATTATCAATAGCATGCATTGCCCTACTAAACTCATCTTTAGCATTAGGTATGGGATTGAAACCAGGTATTTTTTCCTACTTACTATTTACCATTTTAGAGTAGGCAATGTATAGTGCCTTTCTCTCATCTTGTAATTCCAAATCAAAAATTATTCTTGATGATGTCCTCAGGAAAGTAGAATTTGTGGACAAAAGCTCTTGTCTGATATTTTGCCTTCATTCAAGAGATAAAACCCTCAGAATCATGATTCCTGGGGTGCACAGTCCTTAGCCTATAAGGCCCAAGTAATTTATGCAACTCCTTCCATCCTCCATTTGCCATAACAAAATTGGCAAACGTTGTATATTCAAGGAAGATAGAACCTTTTTTTTGTTCAGCTGGCAAGTGTAGTTCTTGAGCGCCTCCCAATTGCCTCATGATTTCCAAGAATCGAATTCTAAGGGACACCTCCCTTGGCAGAACCTTTGGATTGACATTAGTGCCAAAAACCCTGAAAACTGTGGTATTATGATAGGAGATAATGTCTCCCCAATTGTGCATTATGTTCAATTCGGGCCTTCTCTCCATCGGCCTCAAGAAGTCATGAATTTCTTTTGGGATCCTTCGAGGGTCACGAACCAGAGCCTCCCTTAATTTAGATCCAAAGACATTATGGAAAATTACATAATCAAACTTATGATCATGCATTTCAAGAATCCTAGTCCAATATTGGACAGGCATTTCAATGTTTCCTTCCTTCTTCTTTAATTCCATATCATTTTTGAACACAGCCTGACCCCTATATAGAATCATGTGGATTAACAAGGAATACCATCTGAATCGAACCCAATTTTTCCCCTCCTTTAGGGCTACCAGACCCGTGTGCATCTTCTCTGCCAAATAAGTGGCAAAATCATATATTACATTAAAACCCGGGTGTTGGAGATTTACTGCCATATACATAATATTAGTAGGCAAGGTCTTCTTTAAGCTGACCCACAGAACTTGACATAAAGCACAAACAGTCTTCTTGAAATAACTAGAGAAATAGTCCACAGGAAAAGGTTCAAGCTCATTCCTGCCAATTACTACCTTCTTCTGATTTTTTCCTCTTCTTGAGATTGCCAAATGAGGTATCAAAAAGGATGTTCTGAACAAACCCCTAGTATTTCTATATTCTTGTCTGAAAACCTCAAAGTCGACAGGAACCATATCCTGACTCCATTCGTGCAATTTGAAAAGCTCTACAATTTCTTCTCTAGTTACCATAATCATTTGCACACCAGCATGTGTTCTGACAATTCGGGCCATAGGGTCATATCTAGCAACAATGTCCTTTAATAGATCTACATCCATATAAACATTAGGCACCACCAATTTACCCGGGTCTAACCTTCAGGGGTTACATAAAGGAACCGACAAATTCATGTTCCCAAACCAATTGGAGAAAAACTTCCACCCAGTGTATGGTAACTTGGCATCTTGAATTGCACATTGCTTGTTTGTCAATCCTTCCAAGAGTCGAGGCCCATAAAACAAAATATTTCCCTCTTGCTTCTTGCTAGTAGAGGGTTGTAAAAAATCAATAATATCTTGGGATAAAGACCTGGTAGTGGTTTCAGAACCATAACTTCGGGCCTTGGGTTCCATTTATACTAGACAAATGATAATTTGAGCTAGGGTTTGCTTATTTTCAGGTAGCAAGCAATTACAATTTTCTCCTTTAGCCTTAACAAAATATTCTTCAATGTTCAAAAATCCCTAGCAACTATCTAGACAAGCTCTAAAAGCGAATCTATTCAAACAATTCTTAAAGAACAGAATAGGAAACAATCACGAATTGCCTAGCAAGCAACCATAAAATCTCCTAAATTTACAAGAAATGGCGTATGTGCTACTTACGGTTTCAATCGCAGAACATCCAGGGCAGCAAAATTGAGAAATCGTAACCACGGCTTGCTTCACTCGATACCAAGCAATTATTCCTTAATTTGTGATATAGCACAGAAATAGTAACTCATAAATTTTAGCATTTAATTATGTAGGCAGAGTCAAACTCGGCCATTACTATTCACTCACATGAGATAAAATGGATATAGTACAATACCAGTTTATTTTAAATACGAGTTGTTGATCAATCACAATGTTGGCCAGGAGAACGGCTTAGATTTAGTCAAAATACTTTGAAAATGCCACGTTCTCCCTCCAAACACCAAATGGACAGGATATTCACCTATCGGGCACCACATTAGCATGAAACGGGCCCCACCCTTGTTATCAGTGCACAACATCGAAGTTTACACGTCACCAAATTGCACACCTCGCAACATTATTGAAACCGCAGTTTTAATTATGCAAGGTCAATGAGGAATGGCCACGATGCATCGGTACGGAAATAGTTGTCAGCATCAACCTCCATCATCGGTCAATGAGCAAAACTGGTCCCCACCATCAAATGTGACAAATGGCAGCATCTCGTACACCTTGCACCATATTTGTGATGTTAGCAGAAACCTTGCGAGGTCTGCGAGCAATGGTCAAGATTAAAATTGTTTCATCCGATGGTCACGCAATCTACACGTGCAAAAAAATTATTCATAAAGAAAGGGACTGACTAAGTGGACGGGGAAATGACCCTCAAGGTAAAAATTATTATTTTAGAGGTTTAATCAAAAATAATTCAAAAGCCTGACACCATGAAAATATGATGCAGTCATGACGCAAAATATCGAAAGGACGGGTAAACGGGGCAGGTAAAGTCACAACGAAAAAGGGATAAAGGACCACTTAAGTGACCGACCACCATCAATAACAAGTCAACTCCAGAAAATAAAACCCTTGACCCAACCACTCAAAGCCGAGGACAAAACATACCTACGAGGGGAAAAAATTTAAAAGCTCCACCAAGCCATCTTGTTGATTGCATTAATGGCGATTGCGCAACCTTTTGGGAGCAATGATATATTGAATTTTGTGAAGTGATTTGTCATTTGAGTTTGGTTAATTGCTTGTCATTTGAGTTTGGAGTGTTGGAGCTTGAGAGGTGTCGCTAGATTTTGCATTTGAGGATATTTTGAGTCTTGCATTCATATTTTTGGGGGCATTGCTTGTATTTTGCTCGTGCTTGGAGGTTGTTTGTTGACATCTTAGGTTTCAGCTTCTCCTACTCTCATGGTATGTGGATATGCCCTCTTCCTCTTCTGGTTTTGGTGCTTTGTTGTGCACTTTCATGTTATTCATTGCTTCATATTTTGCTTGTGTGTGTGCCATGTCTGGGCATTTGGGGTTTCCATTGTTTTGCTAGTCCATCCAGTTGATCACTGAATATTTGCTTTGATGGTCTTTTGTTGATGTTTTCAGGGCTTGCTTGCCTTTGCCACAAACTTCCTATCCTTCATTGCAAGCAATTTATGCCTGAGCTTCTTCATGCTTTCATGGCGGAGGTTCTCAGGGTTCTTGATGTAGGGCATAGCCAATCCCTTTCAAAATTGTTGAGAGAAGCGTTTTAAATTCATGCTTGATCCATTGGATGTGTGGGTTGAGTCATTGTCGAGCTATAGGCTCTTGGTTCATGATTGTTTTGGTCTATTTGGGTGAAGACGAGGAAAGCATAGACATTCGGGTTTTTGTTGCCTTCACAGAATTTCGCCCTTGCTGGATTTTCCCGAGTCTCCCTGTCTTTCCTTTATTCTTCGTAATTTGCTATTTAACCGGACTTTTGCTTGCCTCATGGAATTTCGCTTCCTTCAGATTCTCTCGGTGTCTGTGGCTGGGTCGTTCTCCCGGATTCGTGCTTTCATGGTAAACTTGTCTTACTTTCGCTAAAATTCGCTCCATTGGGATTTTCCCGGATGTTCTTGGCCTCGTTCATTTTCTCGGATTGTTGAAACCGTTGTTGTTTTCGAGGATTTCCATCTCTACGGATTCTTCTGAAGTTTTATGGAAATGAAGAATCTAATTGTTACATGAGGAATTTACTTATTGATGATGCATTTAAATGATCAAATGAACTTATGCTAAGTGGTTTAAAGTTATTTCTTGATTATGTCGATTGATTGATTTACATTGTGGGGTTTTTATGTTTGTCCCGCTAGATTCTGCCTAGTCCGGATTTTCTCGAAATTCCTCTCCAGTCTGAATTTCGTGGAGGAGGCTAAACCCCAAACTTTGAAATGATTGATGTTGGCATTTGTATTGGACCTCATTGCGGTTTTTTTACTTGTTTGTAGGCAGAATCAGGATAAGATGTTGTTGGGAATGGCAAGGGAAGGGCAACAGATCCAAGTGTTGAAATTTTTGCTATCTCTGATGTAGAAAAGGTGAAAATGGACATAAAGAGTAGGACTCCTGAGAGAAAATTGACTTCCATCTGGTCAGGGATCACTGATACCAATGTGGGTATGTGGGATTATGAGGAATTCAAGGCTAAGATGGCAGCACCAAGTCTCCCTTTGCTGGCTAGAAGAACTCTAGAGTCTGGATTAGCACATGTAGCAGGTTTCCCCTGCACTGTGCAGTGTTATGAGTTGGTGTTTGAGTGTGCCAGAAACTATGACAGAGGAACACAAAGGATTATTGGTCCCTAGGGAAGGATTGTGGCAAGCTTTGATACTATGTCCATTGCTAGGACTTTTGATATACCTGATAGGTCACATGTGGTGGCCTTTGATATGGACACAGAAAAGAAATACTATGAGGAAAATGTAGTTAAGTCCCAATAGGTGATCAATTCTTGGTTGGAGAAGCCCAAGTCTCATTTCTCCAAATTGCCAAAGTAGCTATTCAAGCTCAAATTCAAAAGGGAATACTACAATGTCATCACTCTCCTCAAGCGGATGGTAGGGCTAAAGAGTGCAGGGGTGTTTGAGAACTAGATGTTCAATGTCATTGCTTGGGTGGAACAAGGTATAGATTAGCAGTAGGCAGGTGCCATAAGTGCAGTAATCCATGAGAAGATGTGTAATGTTTTGCAAACCAAGACTTTCACCATGACCTCCTACCTGGTGTATGCATTGGCAATATTTCACCCATATAAGGGGTTAAGCACTAGGGGTACATTTGGACAGGATGCAATATATGAGGTGTATCCACAGCTGCACTTGGCAAGAAGAAGCTATAGAAGAGCAAATGATGCTTTTACAATGTATATTACCAGGTTGCTACAAGGTGCAGAGCATGTGAGAATTTCTGACAGGGCCAAGAAATTGATAAGGAGGTATGGGGCATGGTTCATTCAGTTCCCCACCTTCTCCTACATTAGGATTGATGGTTTTCAAAGGGTTCCCTACAGACTCCCAAGGTACCCAATGGACCATATCATACTATTGGAGGTCACCAGGCAGATTTGTGACTTTGACATAATTGTGAAAGGAGACAATCTCCGAATTGGAAAGAATGAAAGGCACTACACATGCCATGGTTGGTTGGTTGCAAGGAGTCCAGACCAAAGGAGATGGTGCCATCAAGGATATCTTGTTGACTACAGGGGATGCCATGAGGTCAGTAGACTGGCTGAAGACTGTGTTGGCTTAGGACAAGGAAGACATTGATCTCCTGTTGCAAAAAGTAAAAACAATCATGGAGTTTACTGAGGATAAACTAGTAAAGAGTGGGATTCTTCCTTTTCCAAGGGTTTTTGAGCCTTGGGAATGGTTCGAGATCTTGTAGATGAGGCAAAAGGCCTTGAAGAAGACTCACAAACAAGGAAGATAGATTAAGGACACTTTGACTGGCATTCATGATAAGTGTATCTCATTCTTTGAAATTATGACAGGGAGGAAGAAGTTCACTCCAAAGCATTTTAATTTGGAACAACTTAGGAAATGGTGGAGAGATGTTTATTCTCCAATCAGTGATGGTCCAGTCACTGATTATGCTAGATGATGTTGCAACTTACATTGTAGTTATTGACATATATTTAACTAATAGGTTTGATTGGGATGGCACAGTTAGGCGGGCAAGGGATGACATTAAGTCTCTTGAAAGAAGAGTTAGGGTTTTTCCTATGCCACCTATTGCTGAGTTGGATAGAGTGTTGTTGGCAATGCATGTTGAAGAAGATCGAGCTAAGGACAAGGATGGGAAGTAATTATATAGGGCTACATTAAAGTTTGTGCTTCCCATTTTCTACCTACATTGGGCCGACTTGGATGAAATTGGTGCAAATTGCACATTTCATATTGTGTTCGAATATCTTTTGAGGCTGACCTCTTGTATGGCATTTTTATTCTAAACTCTTAGTTGGGCCGACCGATCTTGGAGGATTCTCTATAAAATGGGCATGTTGCCTCATTTTGTGATATAGGAAAATATTTGGAGACCATTGATATAAGAATAGGCCTAGAATATAGATTTGAGCGAATTAGGGTTTACCTTCAAGCAAATATTGTAACAAAAGGCTGGAATTGTTGCCATTTTGGGTGATCTAATATAAGAAAGGATATTGTGATTTGATATCTCTCTTGTGTTAAGTTTATCTGGCATGGTTCTTGTTGTTCTATCTTCAAAATTCCTTAAGTTCTTTATTAGATAGTTTGGTAATGCTTAGGATTTCATGTTTGGAATGTTTGCAGTGATCTCTAGTCCATAATTTTTGCAGTTAGTTGACTATTAGCTACTTTGCAAAGTCAGCCTAGACTTAAAATTGTGCTTAGTTCAATTATGAATTTTTGTCCATTTCAGTTGCAATGGGATTGTCTTGAATGAATGTTTATGATTTGAAAATCTTTAAATACCTCAGAATATTGCACTATTCCTATGAGATTGCAGATTTATCTGGGTCAAACAGAAAGTAGTTTATGAGAGATTGGTCCATTTTGAGCATATTATCTTTGCCATTGTCAATCTTAGGGTTAGAATTAGTCTTAGAATTATCTTTGAAACCTTTATTTGTTATTTATTTTATTATCTAAGCTCAATTGAGGATTTCAAGTATCAACTCATTGTTTAGATTTGATAAATTCAAAGTCCAGCATTTGCTTGTAGTAAGGTCCCTTTGTGATTACCAACATTTTCACATTATCTCTGAGTTGTTTTGTTGCATTGTCAAGACCTGAAATTAGAGACCTTGGGGTTATCACTTTGTTCATAGAGATTTACCTTTCAAGAGAGATAGGATATCATATTTTGTCTGAGTTGTTGTCGTGCAGAAAACACCATCAACAAAACTGTAATAGCAAACCAGAGTCAAGGTAGAGAAGGAGGATCATGATTTAGTCAAGAAGCAATAATTTTCGCATAGATTGGATCAAGTTTCAACCTATTGGGTAGCGTTTGAGGTAGGTGGGTTTTCTCCTGCTTCGTTTCGCTTGTCATTTTTTCTTTTTTCTTTTGTTTGTTTATCGCCTGGTGTTCTTCGCACATTCACGAGATTTTCTCGTGAATCTTCACTCATTGTTGTTTTGTCTCTTTCATTTTCCCTTTTTGGTTTTCTTTCCCTCTTTGTTTCATTTTGTTTCTTTTCTTAATTGTTTGTTTGTTGTGGTCGCTTTTGTGTTTGGTGGTTTTTGTTTTGTTGTGCCCTAGTTTGTTAAGGTTTCATCTTTGATAGATTTTGAGGGCTTTTAAAGGTTTCAAATCTATCAAATGGTTTCCTCCAGGTCATTTGCATGTTGATTCAATGATTTCCATGTTAGGTTTCATGCACTAAAATTCTTGAGTCGATTGGTTATAAAAACTAGGGTTTTGTGTGCATTATTTCAATTTAATAATTGTGCCCTAGTTGGTGGTCTTCCCTTGATTACATGATGGATTGATGCACCTTGTTATTTTAAGCCTCCTCGGCTTACCATAGGACCTCATTTCAGAATACTATGAGTGTTTGATCAAATTGTGATATGCTTGATGATAATGGGCAGAAGCGGAGCCAAAGAGTGGGTTCAACTCATGGATGTCTTGTCGGCAATTCAATCTGATACCGAGCCCGCTCTAGATGAGCTTTTTGCTATCAAACCTCCTTTACTCCAGCAAAATCAAAACCGCAATGGAGGTGAGATTTGGAACTTAGTAACGAATCAGGTCTAGTTTTCATTCTGGTCTCGACCCCGATCCTGACATCCATTCCAACTCTGGTCCTAATTTTGACATTCATTCCAACTCTAAACCCGATCCTAACATTCAGTTTGATCCCGGTCCTAGTTTCGATGATGATCTCAACCTCGACCTCGACCCCGCCATACTAAAGGCTTTCCTATACTGATTCCTTTCTTGGTTCCTCCTCTGATAGCTTTCAAATTTTACTAAGTGCAAAAGGCTACCTAGAAAATGATAGGGTAACATAAAGGGTAAGTCCTCTAATATTGATTTTCATATTTTCTATTGGTCTAATCCAGGGTTGTCCTATAGGAAGAGGTAATGTCATAAGCATCTGCTAAAGTCTCACAAATGGAGGGACAAGCTACAGAGATTTCAAGGTAGGTGAAGCCAAAGAAGATAAAGGTGGAACAGCTTCCTTATTCTTTGAGGTACAAGCATCAGAATGCTACTCCCACAGCTAGCAAGCTCGATTCAAGATGGTCAGATATCACTCATACCAACTTGGGATCCTACAATTGTGAGGAGTCGCTTCTAGAGACCTTTGCAGAAGAAGTAACTAGAAGAATAGAAAGGATAGTCAAGTCTAGGATAGCACATGTCATTTTTTTTCCTCTATCAATGCAATGCCAAAACTCATTTTGGCTACAGCAAACACTTATAATTCAATATCAAGGTAGTGCATGGACCAAAAGGGGAATCTCATCATTGATCTATCCCCACAAATGATGAGGTTCATGTTTAATGCACCTAATCCAAGGAACCCTAGACAACTGACTGAAGTGGAGGCATTACAAATATTCAATAAAAACAAAGAAGTCAATATATCCCACATGAACAAGAAGTGGTTAAGGACCGAGAAGAAGTCCTTAGCTAAGATGCCTAAATAGCCTAAAAAAGGTGACTTCAAGAAGGAAGTGGATGATTTGGTTTTAATGCTTTCAAGGGTATTTCGTTAGAGGGACTCTGCATACTTCAAAGAATGGATGTTGCCATATATAGAAGCCATTTTTGATGGTAGGTAGTAGTTTGATTGGTGTATGATCATGTCTGACAATCTACACAGTCAAAATGTTGAATGTAAGGGAAACAAATACCTTCTTCATGATTTCCTATGTCATATATGTTGCTGCAAGAATGGGTATCTTTCCCGAGTTGAATGCAATGGAAGTGTTGGGAGAAGCTCCAGGACAACAAAGGTTTGGAACCATTATGATCAGCTAACTTTGTAGACATCATATTTGCATCATATAAGGGTTAATGATGCATTTATTTATGTTTTCATCAACTGATTAACAGGGGATGTTGGATTTAGGATATGAAGCAGAGAGGATTGGTACTAAAGACCTAGCCCCCATCAATTGGGATGAAGATGAATCCATTGACATTAAGAAGATTTCCAGGACAGTGATCGACAGGAGTATCCAATGGGTGGTCCTGAGAATCAAAGAGTCACAGGATCAAGTGTTAAAGAAAAGGAAGGCAAGGGAAACTAAATGTTATCAGAGGACTAAGAGGAGAGCACCCCCTAAGGATCAATTAGAATATCTTCCTCTTATCTCTGGAGGAGATACTGTACCAGAAGTACATGCTTAGGAGGTCCATGAATCACAAGGCATGGAGACCACAATAGTCGGAGAAGGTTCCTCTTCTCAACCTGCCTTTACTCAAGAGCCAAGCAAAGAAATACCTATAGGAAGCCTTCATGAACAAGCAAACACTCTGAAAGGAAAGAGCATGAAATTAAAATTCATGATATAAACATTGATTCAGAAGAAACACATTCTAATGATGAAATTGCTAAAGATACGTCTGCTCAAAATGTTGGAGAAGAACGTGTTCTCACCCTAGAAGATCAGTGGAAGTTGTTTTAAGATGCTAAAAGAGAAGTTGATGCTAAAGCACAAACTGAAGCAATAGAAAAACAGTAAGAAGCATAGGCTAAAGCCAGAGCTGGTGTACTTGCCAAATAATAGGAGTTAGAAGCTATTGCAAAAACTGAAGAATTGGCAAGATAGCAGAAAGAGAAAGAAGATATTTTACTGCAACAAAGGGAAGGAGAGTAGAGGGATAAGGAAGAGAGAGCCAAATTAGCCTTGTTACAAAATATCCATGAGTTGGAAGAAGAGAAGGCTCAACAAAGAAGAGAAAAGGAAGCTCTTGAAGCCAAGTATAAAGCAGTAGAAGAGGCTCGGAGGAAGAAAGAAGAAGAAGAATTATAGTTAAAAAGAATAGAGGAGGAACTGGTCAAACTTGATCAAGAGGCAACCAAGGCATGGGCAAGGGAGAAAGAATTAGAGAAACAAAGAAATCAGTTGTTGGAGGAGAGAAGATTAGAAGAAGAATGATTGGCCAAAGTTGAACAAAAAGGAAAGCAAAACTTGAAGCTGACAAATTGGCTAAGGAAAAGGTAGAGAAGGAGAAACAACAAGAGGTTGATTCTCAACCCAAGGCATCACTTTGGAAATCTCTCTCTCCTACCACATCTTCTTCCACTTAGGTAATAACTCCCCCTTCTACCCCGACATTGCTAAAATGTAATCTGGAAAAGAAACAGATAGTGCAACCACAACCCCTTAATTGGGATGATGTTAGAAAAGAAATTGAAAATGAGAGGCTAAAGAAAAGGGCTAGAGTGCTTCATTCTACTAGATTAACAGATGTTGGGGAGATTGTTTTTGAATGCGTTATCCCCATGGTTGACAAGGATAAACAAGATATGGAATTAAGTGATTTCCAATTGGGCACTATCAATCTAGGAAGGCCCACAAGAAACCAACAGATGGACTTGATTCATATTGTAGCATCATCCACCAAGTCAAGGATGGTTAAGGATAAGAAAAATAAATATGAGCTTGAGTCACAAGTTGATCAATTGCATAAGTTCTTGAAAGACTTGTCTTCCCCTATCTCTTCATAGTCTTTTGCTCCTGAGACGCCCATTTTGTTGAGTAAGAAAAATGCAGATAACCTGGTGGAAATGAGGAATGAAGGAATAATGGATAGATGGATTGATAAACTAAACCAAGAAGTGGAGGAGTTTTTTGTGGAAAGTTGTAAAGCTCATGAAGGAGCATTAGAATTGATTAATTACATGGTCACACATGCTAAAACTCTTGGGAAACAAAAGGAAGAGTATTTAAAGCATGCAAGGAAGGCAAAAGATATCAATAAGTTACCCAAGCAAACCTTGTTAGAACAATCCATTCTCGAAGAAGACAATGTTCATTTTGTTGAGAAGACTATTAGGATCATCAGGTTCAGGTCTTCATTCATCTATACGCATATAAAAGAGGTGCAACAGGCTAGGAAAGATCTTAATGAACAGATTGAGGAATTAGGAGCAATTATTGTCATACTTGTTAATGAAGACATCCCTATGGAAAATGGCCTCATCCTTGATAAACTCAAGGAAAAATGGAGTAACAGATTTGAAGAGATGATGCCAAAGTGGGATGATGGAGATGACCTCTTGATGGATAGGCTAATGGATGTTAAGGAAGAGGTAAAGGCTACCAGAAGGGAACTCATTAAACCAGGAGATACGAAAGAGTTTTCCTTTGCCGAGCTAAAGAGAATAAAATTTTAAGATAGTTGGGTAGATGGGCCAGATACAAAAATGCTTCAACAAGTGGTCACTAGTTATGATGAGTACATGCTGGAGCAGAAAATGCAAGACTACCCATACACCTATCTCTTGGCCAGATCAGCATCAAGAAGGTGTGGTTTGTTGGAGATAGTCTATTTCCTATTTTGCAGGGAAATGACATATGTTCAACTGAAGATTTGAGCATGTCTACCTTCCTCCTTTTGGAGTGTAGGTTTTAACAAGAAGTCCTCAATCAACAACTAAAGATCAAAATAGGCACTCATTCTACATGGCCTAGTTACCCCATAATTTGTGGATCTAGATTTTGATGAGAGAAATTAGTGCTACACAAGTTTATATGAAGAATTTCTCTCCACTTTGTAAAGTTCAGCTCATTGAAGCAAGATTAGCCACCTAAAGGAGGTCTAGGATAGTGTACAACTTTTAAGAAGCTATTACAATTGTATGCAAGATACTTAGATACATTTTTTAAAATTTTCAATACAAGTTATGTTATTTTGAAATATTTTTTAATGATAATGTTGATGAACCGTAGCCATTCGTATGCCAGTAAATGTTGTGCATAAGTGTTTCTTACTTGATGCAAATCAGTAGAAGATTCTTGTAGACATGGAAAAAGTACAAATTCATTTTGACACACCTGATCCCAATTTACTAACAACATTTCCTCCTAAATCACATTCTCAGCATTTCATTACATTCTATCACTTAATTTGATAAATCATTATTTATTGGATTAAGTCTTCTCCTTTCATTGATTAAATTAATCAATTTAATTTAATTAACCTTACATATCTATTTAATTAAGTAAATCATTTTATTTAATTAAATTCTCTAGTCCTCCTATTAAATTAAATAAATTAAACCTTATTTGATTTAATCTAACATATTCCTCCTGGATTAAATAAATCAAATCATTTATTTGATAAATCATTTCCTCTCAATTATTGACTTAAATTAATTCATAAACCTAATTCTAAATTGTCACATCATCTAATTCTTCATTAAGTTAATCAAATCTTTGATTAAATTAATCTCAATCCCTAAATTCCTCTAGAGAATGCAAGTTGCACGATAAATCAAATACTTTGATTTATTAATTTTTCTATTTTTTCCTCACAAGGCATCAAAAAGGGAATATTCCTCTTTTGAATTCAAAAAGGCCAAGTGGACTTGGTCCTTCCAACAAGGCATTAAAATCCTCTTACATTTCCTTGACCTTGAGCCAAGTGACATTAACTTCATTCATTTTCCCTCTTCAACATGTCATTTCTCAAATTTGAAATGCCACCTAATTGCATTTATTGGCACTTTGGCCAAAATGTGCTCATTCCTCATCCAATCACATGTGGACAAGTGGCACAATGCCATTGGATTATATTTTGTCTCACATTGTTTAATCTTGCTCACTTCTTCCAAATAGAAGTCTATAAATTCGAGACTCTTCTCCTCAATCTTCATCCACAATTTACATGCAAAGTTACTCTCTTCAATTAAGAACTAATTTTGCTCATTGCTTCCAATCATCCATCATTTTTCATAGATTATAACAAGATTATGCTCAAATATCTTTGGAGATTTGACCATTGATTCAATCAACTCACATTTCAACATAGGAATTGGGAAAGGGCCAATTGCAACATATCATTGGCACCAATTCCCCCATGGGATCATCATTTTTTATTGGCTTAATTAGGATTTAGTTTAAGTTTCTTGTTTTATGTTCTTCATTTTCCTAATTTTAGCTTTAATAGATGGATTTTGTGGGGAATCCCTCATATTTGCTTGCATTTTGATCTAACACTAACAGTCTGATTTTAAAATTTGAATAAATTTTTAAACTTTTTAGCACTAACTTGGCTTGTTGTATTTTTTGCTCTTTGTTTTTCTGTTATTTTGCAGGATGGAAGCAAAAGGAGAAGTTCATCATGATGTTATCTTCACAAACCCAAAGTTTTTCTAAACACTAAAAGTGTTCTTTAACACTCCTTGAGAAAATTTGTTAAAATCTTTGGCCTTAGGAAAAATAAATTTATTTTGGGTTTAAAAAGAACAAGTAATTTCATTTTAATGGCACCATGCCTTTTATGTGTACAAAGTGTTTTTAAGCACTCTATAAAGGATTTGATAAGTTCATTGACCTTAGGACACTAAATTTCCATTGGGTTCTAAAATAAACGAAATCAAATTTCTTTCAAAAGTTGCCAAGGGGCTAAAAAGAACTTTTAGGCAAATACACTAGATTTGGTTTAAAAGGTAATAATTGAACAAGGAAAATTCACATTTCTATTTGGTGCTTAAAAAGAAGTCATTATTACTTTGAGGTTTAAAATGAACAAGTGTCTTTCATGTTTTGCAAACTTTTTCACAAATTAACATCATTAAAATGCGTATGCGCTTCTCTCGCGCTTTACAGCGATCTTGAGAATCAAAAGCATTTTGGTGATATTAACTTGTCAAAAATATTTCCTCCACATTTCAATTTGGGAATTTTAAAATTGAACAAAACATACGAGTGTGAGCACGACATATTTCGGAGGTTTTCCCCTTTTTTTTTCAACGAAGGTTGTGTGAACGACGGGATATGTTAGCTCACTTTTTTTTATCTTTGAGAGCCTGCCTTGTGGGAAAAAGTAATCACCCAAGGGAACGACCCAACCGAGAACACACTAAAGCCAAGCGACTTCCACCTGGGATATAAGTGTGGATATTGGAACAAAGGCCAATATCACAAGGATTATTTCAACGAGATGGACAGCAATGGACTCTCGCCGATGTTGGATAATCCCCCACGAACGGAATGCCCGAATTAGAACCGCTTGTTTAGAAAAAGGCCAAAACCATGTCTATCTTGTTGGTGCAAAAGATCATGTCCTTTGAAGCCACCCCACATTATACATGTGGTCTTGTTGTGGAAATGGAAAGTATGTCATGGGAGATTCATGGGTACTGATGCTTGGCTAACCCGAATAAGTGAGTTTCGTGGAGGGGAGCCAGTGTGGTCAAGCATTTAGCCATTCGCACAAGATATGCACAGCTGGATTTATCCAAGTGGGAACCCAACAAGGTATTGCCTCATCATCCTAGGAGTGTAAAAAGTGCTTGGAAGAAATACATTGCTTGATCTTGAAAACATTTGAAAAACATACACAAAGACCTTCAAATTTCAAACACCTTGTGGGAAACAAATACCTCTTGATGAGTTTGGACACTCTTGCTTTCCCTAGGAATCATATTCCTAGAGGTTTCTAAGTGCATAAATTCTACCATCATTTTTTTTCAACAAGGATAAACAGAAGGAACTTTTGCCCTATTTTCCTCGATTTCCACACAAAGGACCTTGTGGGATGAGAAAGAAAGTGGGACACTAGACATATATTTTGAAACCTAAGCAAGCAAGTGTCTTGGATATAAAAAAGAATCTCATTAAAAACAAGATAAGAGACAAATAGAACTACATATGTGTTGCTTCCAATGATTTTCCGCAAGATCAAAATCCCAAAGCCAAAGTTCAAAAAGCTTAGTCTAAAAGCTCGTGAGGAGCGCCTTGAGAGACTTTTCAAATTTAGAGAAAGACTTGTGTACAACTTTTACAGAAAAGCTTCAAGGAATAATCCCGCATTGTATGCATTTTATTGTCAAAAAAATCCCGAACTTTTTGAAAGGTTTGCTTTTCTCCCATAAGAAGGCTAGCATGTTCTTCAATACCGAGGTTTTGTAGAGAGATTCATGTCTAGGATAAAGTTCAAGATTAAAGTTTTCATTCTCATTCATTCCTCCATCAACCAAATTCCATCTCATCATCAAGACCTTTTGTGAACTCTAGAAATCAATCATCACGCTAAACTTAGAGGGATGAATCAACATCACCATATCTTGCCTTAACACACCTAGCCAACATAGTCTCAACCATTGGACAAATTTTCTTTAGGATAACACAACTTCTTAAAGTATATTATTTCACAAATACATTGGCTTAATGCAATTAGTCAGTCCATCCATTTGTGCAAGTTCCCCTAGGATAACGCAACTTCTTAGGGAATACAACTTCACAACAATCCTATTTGACTTAACGCATCTAGTCAAATTATCACAATCGATCAATTCAAAAGCCCTTATAAGTTTAGCATACACCTTTAAAAGTTCTCCAAAGGTTTCATTCACTCATCATCATCCATTTAACCCATCATCATTACCACCATCTTTGATCTTTTAGCTTCCCTAGTTCTTCTCTTTTGGACCTAAAGGGTTAGGATCGAGCAAATCCCTATTTTTTTATGGTCCAAACAAGATCTCAACACAAGAAGAACATGGAGAATATCAGAGAAATATCAACTTCTATGGATATGAGTCATTTAAACACCGAAGTGAACCTAGAAGGATCAAGCAATCCCCAAAGCAACTCTCCCTTATCATCATAAAATCCTCAAGAGGAGAGTCATCAAGAGGACATCATAAACGAAGACATGGGGATGACACAATCCAAAATCATGGAGATGGTTCAAAATCCAGAGAACCACAAAATTGTCAGTGCTATGTTTAAATACCTAAATACAATAGCAAGAGGAGGGGTTCCACCCCCTCCCGACCTTGACGCAAGCACTAGTATAGATGTGCCTATTTCTAATGCATCCCCAATGTAAAATATTAATCAAGAAGTACCTTGCACCACATCAATCATCACACCAACCTCGCTAAATGCGAACAAGGGGAGTGCCATGTTCCAAGAATTGCAAAAGCACCACCTTGTGGCTAACAAAGAAGCAGTCATCACCACCATTCCGGTTATGTTTGTTCCAAAAAATCCATTGCACCCATACGTCCCACTCGCATTTCATAATCCTGCTGGCTCATCTTCATTTCATGCCTCGCCAGCTTATCCATTAAACATACCCACTTCTTTACCACAAGAAGAAGGTGATTTATTTAGAGCAACTGAAGTCGCTAATCCTTTTTCTTTCAAGGATAGCCTACCACTACTACCCCCATTTCCATCTACAACCACATCACCTCTTGGATTGGGTTTCCCTCCTATCAGCATCAATGGTTTCATGGAACCTAACATCACACCCAATTCCCTCTTCTCACCCACATCACCTCTTGGATTGGGCTTCCCTCCTATCAACATTGATGGTTTCATGGAACCTAACATCACACCCAATTCCCTCTTCTCGCCCACATCATCACAACAACAAGTGGAAACCATACAAGCCACCACCGCAATTGGTCCCCAAGTATCCCAAATCATGCCATCTCAAGGACCAATCATCTCCACCACCCCTCCAACAACCCAAATCCCAATCACTACCACAATCCCCCCACTTGTCACAACGGTTGGCATAATTCCCATTCCACTACCAATCCCACCAAGAGCCAACATGGAAAACTCATTCACCATACTAATCCAAACCCTTCAAAAGGCCAACCAACAGAGAGTACTCCAGCAAAAGCAGCAAGCACAAGCCCAAGCCCAAGCTCAAGCCCAAGCGCAAGCTCAAGCCCAAGCACAAGCCCAAGCACAAGCACAAGCTCAAGCCCAAGCTCAAGCCCAAGTGCAAGCACAAGCACAAGCTCAAGCTCAAGCCCAGACACAAGCCCAACAACAAGCACAAGCACAGTATCAAGCACAATTGCAAGCGATCCATCTGCAAGCCTACCAACAAGCCCTGCAAGATTTTTAGGCACAACAACAAGCTAAACAAAAAGCTTTGTTGGCACAATAGCAGCTCGACCAACAACAAGCATTGTTGGTGCAACAGCAGCTAGACCAACAGCAAGCTTTACTAGCTCAATAGCAGATCGATCAACAGCAGGCTTTATGGGAACAGCAGCAGATGGACCAACAACAAGCGTTGTTGGAACAACAACAAGAAGATCAACAACAAGCTTTGTTGATGCAAATGTAGGCGTACCGTCAAGCTTTGAATGCATAACCAAGCTTGCAGCAAATGCCTACTAGTACTCTCCCCACCCATCAAACACCTCACAATTCATTCCTCCCACCTCCTGATCCGAGCAAAGATGTCACAACACAAATCAAACTGCTTTCACAGCAAGTGTTGGACTTAAAAGCAAGAAAAACCACAAGGATGCTAGGCAATTTGTGCCCTTATCCGTTCGATAGGAGTCTCACCATGGTACCATTCCCAAAGGGATTCGAGATCCCAAAATTTGATAAATACAATGGAACGGGCAACCCTGAAAACCACGTCATGAAATTTTAGGTGCATTGCATGGAGGTCGCATATGATGACACATATCTAATGTGACTCTTCCCCTGAAGCCTGACTGGCCCAGCTATGCAATGGTTTTCTTGCCTACCCATTTGAAGAAGTAGTGGAGGCTTTCCTTAAAAATTACGCTTTAAACATGGGTGTGGATGTCAGTCTAGAAGAACTATCTGCACTCAAACAATGAAAAGGAGAGTTATTCGCGTCATTCTTACAAAGATGGCGATCCAAGGCCAATCAGAGCAAGTGGACCATGCCAGAGGAACAACAAGTTTGCACTATCATAGCCAATTTACATGAAAACTTGGCATTCTACCTAAAAATGCAGTGCATTACATCGTATGATCAACTGATCCCAAAGGCGCTCAACATCGAAAGAGCCCTTACCGCGCGAGGAGGGGCACCAACATTCACTCCCCTGCAGGATAACTACCCATCTAACAACTACAATGATAAACCTCGAACATGGTCGAGGAACAAAAATATCACAAATGATGGCGTGGTCGATGCTAAGGTGGTCATCAGTGCCCATAAGCAGAATACCCAAAACCATCATCAGTCGCAAAATCATAATCACAGCAATGTGCAGACTAATGCGGTAGTGGCACAACCACAACCATCTTCCACCAATCAAATCAATAATGTTGGAAATCAAGGAGGACCACCTCCCTGCAACAAGTTTCCCCCCAAGTAGAAATTCACAGCTCTTGCTGAATCGATTGAGTCCATAATGAAGAAGTTGGTCAAGGAAAATCTCATCAAAATCTCTAATTCTGAGCAGTACATGGAACCTATGACCAAGCCATTGTGGTATAATGAGAATCTCCTTTGTGACTTTCACAAAGTCAAAGGACACACCACTATCAATTGCATGAGACTCAAAAACATCATCCAAGACCTCATTGAGGATAAGGTCATCAACATCGAGCAGCCGGTCGGAAACCAAGACCTAAAGATATATACGAATCCAATGCCGAACCATAACCAAGGGAAAAATCAAGGAAATAATCAAGGGAATAATAAGGGCAAGCAAAAGTATTCCAACGCTAATCTAGTATACGAGGAGATAGTTGGATGCGTCGACGAAATGGTCACCGTAATAAATATCAAGGGAGCCAACAATGACTGTGGAGTCACCACACAAGGCAGAAAAGTTACCATTGTTGGGGCACCTGCTAAGACCCCCATTTCCAATACAAAGGCCATCCCCTATGATTACAATGTCATTGACCAACTGAAAAGAACACCTGCCCAAATCTCCATCATGGAATTACTAAAAATCTTCACCGCCCATAGGAAGATCCTTGATGAAGCACTAGTTGCGTCTACCGTTGCCGCTACCCTTGACACAGAGCAATTTCAGGCTATGGTGGGTAACATCGTTACCCCAAACCTCATTACATTTTTGGATCAAGATTTCCCTCCACAACCATCTCATAACCGTGCACTCCACCTCCAAGTCCTAATCCACAAAAAGAAAGTCAAACAAGTCCTAGTAGATGGAGGTGCAGGCCTTAATATTTATTCTTTAAAACTTATAAAGAAATTGGGATTCACCGAGGATTCCATCAATAAGAACAAAAGCATCACAATAAGGGCATATGACAACCAAGAAAGAGTATCTCAGGGTACTATCAAAATCCCCATTCAAGTGGGGCCGGCAACCATGGAAACCACCTGCCAGGTCCTCGACCTCGACCTGCCATACAACATCCTCTTGGGATGCCCATGGATCCATGGAATGAAGGCAGTGGCCCCAACCTATCACCAGTGCATTAAATTCTCGCATTAGAATGAGGAGGTCACTATATATGGGGATCCTAAACCCTTTGCCTACTGCAAAAACTTGGAAGCCAAGTTTTATAAGATTCCCCAAGTGCCCAAAAATGATGAAGGACCATCTACTTCATACATAGACCTAGCCAATCTTGCCTTCACTTCTGTGACAGAGACACCCGCCATCCCTAACATATCCGAAATCAAAGGCATGATTGAAGACAACAGATGCGGTGACTATAGAATGAAGAGAAATGCATTTGTTGTAGGAGAGTTACCACAATCTCCTAGGTCACATGGACAACCCCGGCCAGTTCAAACACCTGTCTGCACTATTAGAACCGAACCCGCTGGATTCCACCATTGGGGGGATATCAGTTGGGAGAATGTGGATGAGGAGGACATCTCAAACACGCTATACCAAGATGAAAGACCCACTCCAACCTTACCCGTGGAGGAAACTAATAGAGGGTTACAAATGATGTTTGGTATGGGCTATAATAGGAATGAGAGCCTGGGAAGAAACAGTGATGGACGGCTGGAGCCCATCATTGTAGAAAGAAGAATGCGAAACCTTGGCCTTGGCTATACTCCTCTGAGTATAATTGTGCGTGGCAGAGGTACTCCTAGGAGAGTAGTCAGGTCCTCTCCTCAGGTAACAACGACCACTCCTAGACCACCCGTTTGCCTAGTTATCCCACTCGATAATTACACCTTTGACATCACTGATGTTTGTGCTAGTAGTGACGATGATGCTACCATAGCAGGTCTCCTTAGGCTTTTCGAGGATTCCACCTTGTTAATGATAAGTGCATCCACAGCTGAGTCAAACCAACCAACCCACCAAATCACCTTAGTACACCCCCAACTCATCGATCACGACCAACGGGGACCATCGATTCTTGATTCATTCGAAAATGATGAGGCACTCTCGAAATTCATGGGACTAAGGGATACAATCCCATGTGGGGATCACAAGGCAAGATTCAACATCACATTGGACACACAAGCATACTATGGGGAGACGATTGAGTCCTTCAGTCGCAAAATAAAAATATCAAGAATAAGCTCAGAGTTATTGAGTGAAAACTACACTATGGCACTCTCTAACTATAGAATAGTAAAAATAAAGGACACATCCAATGGTGAAAACCTCTCTGAGGCACCGGAGGATGAAGGATTCAATCTCCCCCCTACTGCTCTACATCAGGAGAAATCAGCAGTATTGGCAGAACAGTGCAACCCGGTCAACTTAGGAACAGAATCAGAACCACAAATCACTTTCTATGTCGAGTCACTCTTAACAGAGGAACAAGAACTGTTGGTAGCATTTCTAAAAGAAAGAAAAGTAAATTTTGCATGGACCTATGCTGACATTCCAGGATTGGATCCTGAAGTAGTGGTTCATCATTTGGTTGTTTACCCCGGAGCAAAACCAGTCAGACAAAAGCTAAGAAAGATGCACCCACAAATAGCCTTGCTCGTCAAAATTGAGCTACAGAAACTTCTGGATGTTGGCTTCATACGCCCAATTGACTATCCAGAATGGGTATCAAATCTTGTACCTATCTCAAAACCAAAAGGGGGCATCCACATCTGCACAAATTTCAGAGACCTAAGCAAAACATGTCCTAAGGATGATTTTCCACTTCCCAACATCGATATGATAGTGGACATGACAGCTGGACATGAGATGCTATCCCTAATGGATGGTTTCTCAGGGTACAATCAGATAAAAATAGCCAAGGAGGACCAACATAAAACAGCCTTCACATGTCCTTGGGGTACCTACTATTGGAATGTGATGCCATTTGGGTTGAAAAATGCAAGAGCTACAAACCAAAGAGCCATGGCATTGATCTTCCACGACATGATCCATAAAATAGTCAAAGACTATGTAGATGACATACTGGCTAAATAAAAAAAAAGACAAGATCATGTAACAACTCTAAGTGCTATGTTTGACAGGCTAGAACAATGCAAGGTTAGACTCGACCTAAAGAAGTGTGTCTTTGGAGTACAATCGGGAAAGCTACTGGGATACATAGTTTCAATGAGAGGGATAGAAGTAGACCCTACAAAGGTAAAAGCAATTCTTGAAATGGAAGCGCCAAGAACATTAAAACAACTAAGAGGATTACAAGGTAGACTCCAGTCCATCCGAAGATTCATAGCACAGCTAGCAGATAAGCAGATTGCCTATTCACACCTGCCTCACAAGGGAGTAGCTTTTAGGTGGGATGACAAATGCGAGCAAGCATTCAGTAAAATAAAAGAATATCTACTTACGCCACCTGTGTTGATGCCACCAATTGTCGGGAAGCCACTAATCCTATACATATCAGCAACAACAACCACCCTTGGGGCCCTTTTAGCCCAACATGATGAAAAGGGAACCAAGCGGGCTATCTACTACATCAACAGAACAATGGTGGGGCACGAGCTCAATTACACATCAATAGAAAAGGCTTGCCTGGCATTGGTATTTGCAGCTCAAAAATTCAGACACTACATGCTAGCTCACCAAATCAAGCTAATTGCCAAGATAGACCCTCTAAAGTATCTATTGTCAAAAGCAACGCTTACAGGTAGAATGTCTAAGTGGGTAATGATATTGTCTAAACATGATATTGATTATGTAGAAAGAAAAGCCATAAAGGGACAAGTCATTGCGGACCAGCTAGCAGAAGCTCCCCTTTACATAGATAACCCACTCATATCAGAATTCCCAGATGAGTCCCTTTTCAACCTTGGTGCATCTGACCATTGGAAATTGTACTTTGATGGCTCCCACACACAGCATGGATCAGGAGCTGGTGTGTTCTTCATCACCCCGCAAGGAGACTGTATACCTAGATCATATAAGTTGGTGTTACCATGCACCAATAATATTGCAGAATACGAGGCTTTGACCATAGGTCTCAAGATTGCAGCACAATGGCGAATCATGGCATTAAAGGTCTACAGGGATTCGCAACTTATCATCAACCAAGTCAACGGTGAATACCAAATGAAGGATGATAAGCTCGCACCATACAAAAGGGCGGTAGAGAGCCTCAAGGAATCATTCATCGACATCACTTTTGAGTAGATACCAAGGATAAACAACAGAGTAGCCAATGCAATGGCAATAATTGGATCCTTGCTAGACATTCCTCGCAATGTCTCCAAACATGAATTCGTTGTAGAATAGCTTCTCGTACCCACGTTTGAGGTACCAAAGTCAGAATATGTGTGTGAACTCGTTGGTCCCAGTGATCTTTGGTATCATGACATATACACCTACCTAAAGTTAGGAATCCTCCCCACTGACATCACCCCGAACCTAAAACACACTTTTGTCAAAAGGACTTCATGATTCATCATCCTATGAGAGACCCTCTTCCGTAGAAGTATTGATGGAACCTTGCTACGTTGTTTAAAACCTAAGGAAGCCTTGACTGCTCTAACTGAGGTACACAATGGCACGTGCGGGTCACACTCAAGTGGTATGACCTTGGCTAAAAATTTGTTGAGAATCGGGTACTACTGGCCGACGATGGAGAGAGAGGCACACAACTTTGTCAAAAAATACCTGCAATGCCAACAACATGGAGACCTTATTCATGCACCAGCTCAAGAACTACATCCCATTGTTACACCTTGGCCCTTTTCACAATGGGGGCTTGATCTCATTGGTAAAATCCCGCCCACCTCATCCAATGGTCACAAGTTCATCATCACTGCCACTGAATATTTCACAAAGTGGGTCAAAGCAATTCCCATGACCTACATCACAGGAAAATAAATATCCAAGTTCATCCTGAATTACCTCATTTTTCGATACGGTGTTCCCCAATCCATTATCTTTGATAATGGGACGCCCTTCAAAAATCAAGATGTCCGTGATTTATGTGAAAAATTCAAAATCCAGCACCATTTTTCCACCCCATACTATCCACAAGGCAATGGCCAAGTAGAAGCTACAAATAAAACCATTCTGAAAATCCTCAAGAAAATAGTCAATGACTCTGGTCGTGACTGGCATCTGCAGCTAAATCCTGCCTTATGGGCCTATCGCACCAGCATCCACACACCAATAGGCGCCACCCCATTCTCTCTGGTCTATGGATCAGAAGCCATCCTCCCTATTGAGATCGAGCTCCCGTCACTGAGGATATCACTCCAAAACCTCATCATAGAAGAGGAATACAGGGTTACAAGATTGAATGAGCTAGAATTACTAGATCAAAGGTGCATGGATGCCCTTAATCATCTACAAGTGTACCAGAATCGCCTAAAAAGGAACTACAACAAGAAGATCAGACAACGCACTTTCCAAGTTGGTGACCTCGTACTGAAAGAAAACCAAAAGATTGTGTCAAACCTAGATACAAAGGGAAAGTTTGAGCCCAAGTGGCTGGGACCCTTTGTTATCATGACAAGTTACAAATCGGGGGCATATTAGTTATCGACACCAAAAGGCGAGCCCCTACAGGATCCCATGAATAGCTCTCACCTCAAAAAAATTTATGCCTAAATCTTGGTATGAAACTAGAAAATACAAAAACAAACAGAAAAAGTCCTGAAAAAATGGTTACCTTGATGAAAACCTAGCAAACAGGCATCTTGGTGACAACAAAAAAATCAAAAAATACAAAAAAATCCAAAAAAATCCAAAAATGGATTGAAAACAGTAAAGAGAAAAATCGTCCTCTAGTGAAAACCACTTCGATGGCGCTTTGGGTAAGTACCTTGGTGAAAACCTGGCAAACAGGAACCAAGTGTAAATAAAGCACTCCCCATCTACCAGGATCTACACGACTCACTCATTCCATGAATCATTCATCCACCCATCCACTCACATCCATACCATAGCCTAGTACTACTTAGCGTATTCCTAAGGTCAGTTTCTCCTACCTCTATCAAGGTAGGCTATCACACCACACTAGGGGTAGGTTTTCGCAAATATCGGATCAGATTCATGTATATTCTTGTGATCCTCTTCAAAAATTCAAAAAACCAAAACATCCAAATCATTCAAAAATCCAAAAACATGTCGAAATATCAAAAAATCTTCAAAAAATTCATCATTGAGTCTTGTCAATCTTTCGCCTTGTCAAACTACGTCATCTTTGAGCTTGAACATAGGCAAGGTTGATCTTTGATCATCCCCTGAGATAGTTAGGGTCGGTCCTTAGGCATCTGTCGCAATGACATCCGTCTGCCCATCTAGTTAGGCGTCCGTCGCAGGGGCTCCTGTTTGTCCATCTAGCTTACATTTTAGGATTTTAGGCGTCCATCACAATGACATCCATCTGCCCATCTAGTTAGGCGTCCATCGCAGGGGCACCCATTTGTCCATCTATTTTACATTTTTGGATTTTAGGCATTCGTCGCATTGGCAATCCATTCGCCCACTTAGTCTGCATCTTAAGTCAGTCCTTTAAGTAATAAAATGGCAATCCGTTTGTCCATCTTATAGTCAAGTCAGTTGTTGTCCATCGAACTACATGGTCTCTACATATATAACGTAGGCAAGGCTCATCTACGGATTAGCTCCTGAGACCCCTAGGATAGGTCTTTAGGTTAGTTTGTTCGTCTCAAAACTTGAAAATACCAAAAACATTGAAAAATATGAAAATACCAAAACAACCTCAAAATATCGGGAAAATCCAAAATGGTGCATCCATTTCATCTCGCTTTTACTCGTGATTATCATCATTCATAATAAAATCAATCATCGCCTTCACCCTTTTGGCGAGTCAGTCAGAAGCAAGTTTAGCAAGTTCTAAAGAGAGCACCTAATCGTCAAAAGTCTTGGAAGTCTAAGTCGGTAAGCAAGCAAGTTGGTCAACTCGGAGTATCAATAGCTTATCACCCAAATCAGTCCCACCAAAACCCTGATCACTACATGTCCTAGGATGAAGCATCAGGTACCCCCATAGTAGTTTAGCCCTGGCTAGCGGTACGAAGAACATTAGCTTGTATGTTTGCTTTTTCTTGGTCTTTGTTGACTTATCTTATTTTGCGCTCATTCCAAGGACCTCTCGATGATGCCTAAACAAAACAGGTTTAGAGAGAAAGGAATGGGGCAATGATCGTTATCTTTTTATCTGCTATGATTGTGGGATACGCTTGTAAAATAACTTAGTTATACATGTTTCGTTTGGTTTGTAGGAAGGATATTTTAGGTATCTTGTTGACCACACAAAAAAGCTTGCTTTCATGTGTTTTGGTCCAAGATGTTTAGAATGTCTGAACTACATCTTGGATAAAATATGTATGTTAAGTGTGAACAAGAATACTCCTATCTAATTTTCAAGTCAAAGTCCATCACACTAGGTACCATGCCATCCTGGTCCTTTATACCTTGATGTATCATACCTATGTGTATTATCAAACATAACGCAATTGACCCTTTGAAAATCCCAATTCCTAGCAATACAAATCACCATCTCCATCTTCACTAATTCATTAATTATGTGTTTCTTCTACCTTCTTTCCACACTAATATGGTATTATAAAAGTAATCAAAACATTGCCCATGCATACATCCTGCATCCACTAGATCGCCAACATCAGAAGAGCATTGCATCATATCAATATCTTAAGTTATGAGGAATAATATAAATTTGTTATTCTAAGCATCTTAAGACATCATTACATCATACATTATCATTTGCAACCATTACCATTTGCATCCATTACCATCATTGATATGCATTACATCATTAAAACATGGAAAATACAAAAAGAAAAGCATTCATTACATACACTGCATCACATAAAGCATAAGGATAGAAACATCTCATAACATCACATATTTGCATCTGCATATTATATATGTACATCATAAAAGGGCGAATCATCTCATATATATCATCAAAAATATTTTTATAATACAAATCGGATCAGGTATACATTAGATACATAGTACAATAAGGCCAAAATACTGCAGCCCGTATATCAAAAATGAAACAAAACTGTAAGTGATCAAAAGGCGGGTGGGCCCTGCTGGCTGCTGCCCTCCCCATCCTGCCTCTCACCATGTGCCTCTGCTGGTCGCCTCCCCGTCTGCTGGGAAAAGTCTGACACTCTACGGTCGGATGGTACTACCTATTGTTAATGGTGCCGACAGTACTTGGCCTCTCTGATAGCATCCCTATAATCTCAAATATCAACTGATCGGCCCCGGTATGTGGAAGCAACACTCTCTAATTGTCTATGCCGGCATATCTCCTAATCCCTCTCGGATCATGCCTAATCTCTCTCTGCTATCAATGTGGAAACCCGCTGTCAGGCCTCATCCCGCTTAGCCATCAGAACCTGTATCAACATGTCACGGGCGTCTGGCTGCCCTGATGGTTGTTGTGCTAGTTGTCCTGTCGGCTGCCCTACTAGTTGTTGTGTTGGCTGCTGTGCTGGCTGCCCTACTAGTTGTTGTGCTAGCTGCTGTTACCGCCCACCTCTACCCCGCCCTATGCCTGTTGCCCAGCCCCTGCGTCTGCATCACAGGACAACTGCGCCTAGAACTGTCAGTCTGGGTGGAGGTACAAACCATGCCCTGCAGGCTAAAGTGACCCCTGCATCTACCGGCCCCTGATCGTATCGCCATGGCTGAACCACCAACTACCTAAAGGAGGTCACCGCCTCGGCTGCCGGGATGGGCTGACCCCAGGCTGTCTCTTTCGTCATGCGCGCAAAGATGGCCACATACTGGTCATCAGGCATGTCCTATACCTCCTCGAACTGACGAGCAACCCTGTTCGAAAGGTACCTCTCGATCATGGTGTGCTCTCAGCCTTGCATCAGCCTGTCTTGTCGAGTGAAGAAGATTTCTTGGACATCATCTCCCCATGGACCAACATCCATCCACGGTCTCCAGACAAACTCTCTCACCTCATCGAGAACTTGTCGCCAATGTGGAATACCACCAGCACCAGTGAAAGAAAAGTGCATAGTCGCCCCGTCGTACTACCAAACAATAGGATCATCTATCTCAAAGACAACTGGTGTGATATCTGGGTGAAGCACTGAGATCCTCTCCCATGCCCAGATATACAATAAAGTACCTCCAGCCCCGATGGATCTGTTGTCCAAGTAAGCAAACTCGTGAAGATCCCTATAGAGGGACGCCAATAGCACAGGTCCCCAAGCAAAGCACTCCCTCTGGTGAACCATCTGATCCCATGCAAGTCCCCATCCTAGACTAAAGTATCGGCCCCATCGATCAGGTACTACAAGGCCTGAGATAATAGCAGCAATAATCAACCTGTATGTATGCACGCGGTCGCAATATAGCTCTAGGTCAATCTGACCATCGCAAAACTCAATGACATCCATCTGCATTACCCTGTAATAGGCCTCTCTGCCAGCATCTAGATCATAGATGACTCGGGTCCCATGAATCGGCAGGCGGAGGAAGCGCCATACATCCTCGAGTGTGATGGTGGCCTCGCTAATAGGAAGATGGAAGGAGGAGGTCTCACTATGCCATCGCTCCGCCAAAGCTGTAAGCATGCCTAAGTGAGCCCGAACAAGAGGGACGTATGCAACATACCAAAGACCGATGGCATCAAGGTGCTCCTGAACCAACTCGGGCATGGCCCCTAATCTGGTAAGCACCGGCCATCGATACTCCCATGAATAAAGGACACCAGGCTCCTCCTGCACAGGGAAGGCCATCGCGTCAGAAAAAAGTTTCATTGCATGTTAATTTTTGCCCTAAATTGGAAAATGCGACGCTTTTTGCAAATGTGGCGTAGTTTGGAAAGTTTCAAACTACCCCGCCGCGGTGGAGTTTGGCATTTTAACAGTCCCAAAGTGGCTCGCGCGGCGCACTTTTCATATGCGGTCCTGCTTAAGAAAAACCCTAATTTCCTAACTACGTCACGCAGTGGAGTGGGACATGCGGTGGACTTTTGGCTAGCTAAACCCTAAATTACAAAGTGGCTCGCATGGCACACTTCGCATATGCGGTGCAATATGGGACCGCGTAGTTGCGATAAAACACTTTTTGTGGTGCCATATGGCACTGCGCATTTTGTGCAAGACCTTAACCCTAATAAATGCACGTAAAATAATAAATTTGAAAGTTGGATAGGGGTACATACCATGGGTCTTGCGCCATCTGGCCGCTGGTGCATCTGAACCCTCTCTGACACGTGCCTGGGAAGCTGTTGTTGAGCCATTTCAACCAAGACTCGGAGCTCAAAGTGTCAAATTTCTCAAAGGTTAAGATTGCAAATGAATTGAAAATGACCCCTCGAGGTCTATTTAAGCCTAAAAGTTAGGGTTTTTAACCTAATTTGACAGTCCGAAGAGAGTTTTTGTCCCTCGAACCCATTTTCGTCCAATCGAGAGTCATTCTACATCCCTTCTGGCATTTTAAAGCATTTTTCTGGCATTCTGGGGCATTTCTAGCATGGCAGGCACCTTGTCATCTTTTTCGCAAGATCATCCAAAAAATCAAAATTTTTGTCCGATCTCTCAAGGGGGCAATATCCAGCAATATCCTTCTGCTAGGGCAGCACTGGGGCATCTGAAAAAATTCAAAATCCGGACCTTTGATCACAGCAGTTTATTCTTTGAACCAATGCAACAAGTACATTGCTTCAAAGAGGGGCAAAATGTAGACATGGAAAAAGTACAAATTCATTTTGACACACCTGATCCCAATTTACTAACAACATTTCCTCCTAAATCACATTCTCAGCATTTCATTACATTCTATCACTTAATTTGATAAATCATTATTTATTGGATTAAGTCTTCTCCTTTCATTGATTAAATTAATCAATTTAATTTAATTAACCTTACATATCTATTTAATTAAGTAAATCATTTTATTTAATTAAATTCTCTAGTCCTCCTATTAAATTAAATAAATTAAACCTTATTTGATTTAATCTAACATATTCCTCCTGGATTAAATAAATCAAATCATTTATTTGATAAATCATTTCCTCTCAATTATTGACTTAAATTAATTCACAAACCTAAGTCTGAATTATCACATCATCTAATTCTTCATTAATTTAATCAAATCCTTGATTAAATTAATCTCAATCCCTAAATTCCTCTAGAGAACGCAAGTTGCACAATAAATCAAATACTTTGATTTATTAATTCTTCTATTTTTTCCTCACAAGGCATCAAAAAGGGAATATTCCTCTTTTGAATTCAAAAAGGCCAAGTGGACTTGGTCCTTCCAACAAGGCATTAAAAGCCTCTTATATGTCCTTGACCTTGAGCCAAGTGACATTAACTTCATTCCTTTTCCCTCTTCAACATGTCATTTCTCAAATTTGAAATGCCACCTAATTGCATTTATTGGCACTTTGGCCAAAATGTGCTCATTCCTCATCCAATCACATGTGGACAAGTGGCACAATGCCATTGGATTATCTTTTGTCTCACATTGCTTAATCTTGCTCACTTTTTCCAAATAGAAGTCTATAAATTCGAGACTCTTCTCCTCAATCTTCATTCACAATTTACATGCAAAGTTACTCTCTTCAATTAAGAACTAATTTTGCTCATTGCTTCCAATCATCCATCATTTTTCATAGATTATAACAAGATTATGCTCAAATATCTTTGGAGATTTGACCATTGATTCAATCAACTCACATTGCAACATAAGAATTGGGAAAGTTTCAATTGCAACATATCATTGGCACCAATTCCCCCATGGGATCATCATTTTTTATTGGCTTAATTAGGATTTAGTTTAAGTTTTTTGTTTTATGTTCTTCATTTTCCTAATTTTAGCTTTAATAGATGGATTTTGTGGGGAATCCCTCATATTTACTTGCATTTTGATCTAACACTAACAATGTTTGTCGTCTTTGTGCATTTGCAGGTTTAGGGGTTCACAATTCTAAATTTAAAGCTATTGTAAATGGGATTCTTTTATGTTTGTTGATCTATGAATTAATGATGAGCTAGTGATGTGTTCTTGTCTGATTTTGAGGTTTGATGGTTGTACTTTTTGAATTAAGCCCCATGAGTGAATGAAATGGTATAGAATAGCTTGTGGATTGTATCGTTTAATGGTTTTAGTTGTTTAAAAGGAATGCTCATAATGAAATTTATATGTCTGAATTGAAAGGGAATTACATTTATGCTTTGTTGTACTACGCCCTAATCTATCTTTTTCTATTTATTTTACACCCCCAAAAGTAAGAGTAATTTGCATCATGTAGTTTGTATCCTTTACTAGAAGGCCCCTTTAATATTATGGTTGCATGGACTACTTAACGAAACAGCACAGTTGAGAACCAACTATAGAAGCCTTAGAAGATAGGTGGTTTTGGATCAGTTATCTTTTTCAGGAGAAATAGAGTAGAAATATTATGTTTAATTTTGTTGTGCTATTTTGACCATCAACAAGTTGTAGATGTAAAATTTGTAAACAAAATAGGACACACATTGACTCTTAAAGCACCCCACATGAATAACAACATGGCTAACGCATGCAAAATACTCAAGAACAAGGACCTCCAAGACAACCAAGGTAATACCCATGAAGACAATACACTCCTTTACTAGAACCAATTGAATCAGTCCTGAAGAAGTTAGTACAATAAAATGTCATACACCTCCAGGAGCCTAAACCATATGACCCAAGACAGTTCAAACCATCTTGGTGGGATGACAATGCATTTTTTGAATACCGCTGTATCAAAGGGCACAAGACCTCGTCATGTCATCAATTGAAGAAAATAATCCAAGACCTGATTGAAAATGGTACCATAGAGGTTGAAGGACAACAAAAAACTTCTAATCAACACTGTACAATATTCAAGAATCCACTACAATACCATGGTTCGGGAAATCCCTCCATCTCAAGTCGACAGATAAACAATCAGGCCAATTATACCAAGAATTCTTCTGATTACTCAAAGATAATTGATCACCTCCATGTCGATGATGACTATGTCAAAACAATCACCATTAAAAAGGTTCCTAAATGCATTGTCACTACTCATAGGGCTAAGGTTACTTTATCCAGTCCTTCTTCAAAGTAGCCACAATCTAAAGACCAATATAATCATGTTGATGAATTGGGCAAGACACCTGCGCATATTTCTATCCTCGAGTTGTTACGCCTATCACCTAAACATAAAGTTATCCTTGATAAGGCTTTGAAGGAAACCTTTGTTCCTACCAACCTGGACGTCAATCGGTTTGAAGCCATGGTTGTATACTTGGCCAATTCTCTCCATGTCTCCTTTTTTTTAAAATACTACTCTACACAAAATTCTAACCATAATGACCCATTGCACCTTGAAATATTTGTCCATCAACACAAGGTTAGATGTGTCCAGGTAGATGGTGGAGTTGGATTGAACATTTTCACCTTAAAATTGGTCAAGGCATTGGGCTATTCTAAAGCATGTGTAAACACAACCAAAAGTGTTGTAATCAAGGCCTATGATGATGAAGAACACTCTTCCAAGGGTGTTATCAAACTCCCTATCGGAGTTGGACCTGTAGTTATGGACACCACATTCTAGGTCTTGGATCTTGAACTTCCATATAACCTTCTCCATGGTAGACCCTAGATTCACACCATGAAAGTTGTGTCTTCCACTTATCACCAATGCTTGAAATTTTTGTATAATGGCACCAAAGTCATGATCATTGGCAACCTCAATCCCTTCCAATATTGCACTAATTTAAGGGGAGTTCTCAAATACCAAGTACCTATCATCCAAGAAGCTTTTGCATCCACTTTTTCATCCACTTCATCTAATTATTTTGATCCCTCCACCCTCATTAAATCATCCACATCTAAAACCCCATCCATTGACCCCAAAATCAAGATCCAAGTCAAAGGTTGAGGTGAATAAAAAATGAATACTACCTATTGCATCATAAAGCTACCTAAGTCTCCCAAGTCTTATGGTAGGCCTTACTTCAAGATAGAACCCAAAGTTGTCTTTAAAGTTCCTCCCACTACCACCTTCACAAAATGGGAGAGGTAAACAAAGAAGAAATTAATGATATTTCAGCTTGGATTTACAAAGATGAGGAAGATTTGTCACCGCTACCAACAAAACAATATGGAAAAGGTTTTGAGCTCATGAAACAAAAGAGTTATGATGGAATCAGTAGACTTGGTATACATAAAAATGGAATGAGATAACCCTTGATACCTCTTAAGTGGTTGAAGAACTCAGGGTTCAGATTTGTACAAATTAAGATTGGCGCTCCAAGTACTAAGGTTCTTTCAAATAAGGATGTGAGTGTTTCGAAAGATGTTGAGACATCTAAGGATCCTACTAACATCTATTATGGTGACACCGACTCTAATGAATATGAGTGGAACTCTTGCACCACTAGTGACTATGAGCTTGATCGTGCCTTTCAAGAGTTTGACATACCTCATCCATCCTTTACCAACCTCATGGATATCAATATTTGTGTTGACTCCTTTCATGAATCTGACCCACCAAAAACCACAGGATAGAAGATCATGGATAGAATCCTTTTGGGACCTCGATAATACCTCTATCTTTACCCTATCAGTTGCTTCCCCATCCTTCACTAACACCGATGATGGAATCTCCCTCGTTTACCCACAATTGATCGATTGGGACCAACAAGATCCACCTACCTTGGACATATTTGAAAATGATGAGTCCATTGTTGAATTAATGGGACTACGAGAGGGCATACCACAGGGGGACAATAAGGCTAGCTTCATTATAGATCTTGATGATGCAACATATTTCAGTGATACTGTCCCACCCTCTAGTTGCAAAAATGGCAAAAATAAAATAAAAATGAACAGTCTTTAGGTGAAAACTATAAGGCACCTTCTAACCAAGCAAAAGTAAAAAGGAAGGACATATCCGAGGGTGAAAACCTCTCTCAGACACCTGAGGATGGAGGGTTGTACTTTCTCCCTGTTAATCAAGAGAGATCCCCAATATTGATCGAAGACGTACTTGAACTCAACATCAGTACTGTAGATAATCCTAAGATTGTTCTCTTTGCAGCATCCTTGACAGGAGAGGAAAAAATGGAATTTCAAGCAATTTTCACATAACGCCAAATCAATTTCACATGCTCTTATGATGATATTCTAGGATTGGACCCTGAGTTGGTCCTACATCATCTACCATTACATCCAAATGCAAAGCCCATCAAACAAAAGCTTAGAAAAGTGCACCCTCAAATAGCTATGTTGGTCAAACTTAAACTTCAAAAGTTATTGGATGTCAGTTACATAAGACCTATTGACTATGCAGACTGGATCTCAAACCTTGTACTAGTGACCAAATCGAAGGGAAAAATTCATATCTACACAGATTTATGGGACTTGAACAAAGCGTGTTTGAAGGACAACTTCCTACTCCCGAATATAGACATCATAGTAGACCTTGTGGTCGACTATGAGATGTTATCCCTCATGGATGGCTTCTCAAGGTATAATCAAGTCCGTATTGCCCCTGCAAACCAACACAAGATGGTATTCACTTACCCATGGGGTATGTACTTCTGGAATGTCATGCCCTTCAGACTAAAAAATGTAGGCACAACCTATCAAAGAGCTATGACCACCATATTTCATGATCTCATGTACATATTGATGGAAGACTGTGTTCATGATCTTTTGTAAAAATGCTTGACATGTGTTGATCACTTAAGATTCTTGGAAAATATTTTCAAATGGCTAGAAGAATATAAGGTATGCCCCTATCCCAAGAAATGCCTCTTCGGTGTGACATCAAGAAAGCTTTTGGGATACATTATTTCTCATCGAGGCATTGAAGTAGACCCAAAAAAATTCAAAGCAATATTAGACATGCCTCCACCTAAAGGAATCAGTCAACTCTGAATGCTACAAGGCTGACTCTAGTCTATTAGATGCTTCATCACACAACTTGTATATAAATGTCAAACTTTTTAGTATTTTTTATGCAAGGGAGTCCCTTTCATTTGGACAGACAAGTATGAGGTAGCTTTTCAGTAGATTGAAGTGTATCTCTTGACACCGTTCATCCTGATGCCGCCTATCGATGGAAAACCCCTAATTTTATATGTCTCAGCTACTATAGTCACACTGGGCACATTTTTGGCTCAAAATGACCATGAGGAAAAGGAACACATAATCTATTATATTAGTCACACTGTGGTGGGGTACGAGCTTAATTACAATCCAATTGAATGTGCTTGTCTTGCAGTGGTTTTTTTTGTTCAAAAGTTGAGACACTACATGTTAAACCATCAGACTAAGCTTGTGGAAAATATAGATCCTCTAGAATATCTACTTAGTAGTGTGGCATTAATAGGATGATTGGCTAAATGGGTCATGATACTCAGTGAGTACGACATTCACTATGTGGAACATAAGGCAATAATAGGACAAGTCATCGTTGACCAACTAGCAGATGCCTCCACACAAGTCGATCGACCTTTGGTTTCAAACATTTTGGATGAGTCAATATTCACACTAGACACGGGAGTAACATGGAGATTGTATTTTGATGGCTCGCATAGTAATCATGGATCAGGCACGCAAGTATATTATTTGTTACCCCTCAAGGTGATACAATCCCTCAATCTTTTAGGACAACCTTCCCGCACACAAATAACATTATAGAGTATGAAGCCTTGTTGACAGGATTTTGTATGGCAATAAAATGGAAAATCAAGAGACTACAGGTATTCGGTGATTCATAATTGGTCATTCGATAGGTCAACGATGACTATAATACTAAGGATGAGAAATAGACCCCATACAAACAAATTTTTGATAGTTTCAAGTAGTACTTTGTAGACATCTGCTTTTTCCAAGTACCACGTGTTCAAAATAAAGCAACAGATGTTGTGGCCACTATTGGGTATCTTTTGGATATTCCTAACAATATGTTGCAGTACGAGTTCTCAGTGGAATAGCTATTGGTCCCCACCTTTGATGTCCCTGAGTCCAAGATGGTATGTGAGTTTATTGGCCCTAATCCCCCCTAGTACCAGGATATCTATGACTACTTATATGCCTAGACCCTACCACCCAACCTCTCCAACAATTAGCACAAGTCCTTCCTCCACAAAACCACTCGCTATGCCATCATCGGTGATACCTTATATAGATGTAGCTTTGAAAACATCTTAATCAGATGTATCAACACTAATGAAGCACAAACTACCTTATGCAAAGTACATGAAGGTGTATGCAGAGCCCATTCTAGTGGTTCGACTCGAGCTAAAAAGATCATGCAACTGGGATACTACTGGCCTATAATGGAGCATGATGCCTATCACTTTGTGTAGAAATGTTGACAATGCCAGATACACAGCAACCTCATTCATGCACTTGTGCAAGAGTTGCAACCCATCACTTCACCCTAGCCCTTCACCCAATGGGGACTTGACCTTGTAGGCAAAAATTCACCCCACCTCATCAAATGGCCATAAATTCATCATCACCGCCACTGAAAACTTCACCAAATGGGTTGAAGCCATCCTTATGACATGCATTACTAGTAAACAAATCTCCAAATTCATCCTCAATTACATCATATGCCGGTATGGTGTCCCTCAAACCATCATCACTGACAACTGTCATCCTTTCAAAAATTAGGATGTTCATGAGTTATGTGAGAAATTACACATTCAGCACTGCTTTTCCGCATCATATTACCCACAATTCAATGGCCAAGCTGAGGCATCCAATAAGACCATAATCAAAATTCTTAAAAATATTGTCAATGACATTGGCTATGACTGGCACATTCAACTTAACCCTACCATATGGGTGTATCGCATGAGCATTCGCACACCCACTGGTGCCACTTTGTTTTCCCTAGTCTTCAGTTTGGAGGTTATCTTTCCTATCGAGGTCAAAATCCCCTCCCTATCGAGGGCTGGTTAAGGATGGCCTTCTGGTGGTGCTTCAGGGAGCAGCAGTGGCGGTTCTGGGTGGCCCTCTAATACTTTGCCTGCTTCTAGTTCTAGATGGCCTGCTAGTGGTAAAATCTTTCCACAAGCTGGTGCTTGCAATCTTGCCCCAGCACGAGGAAGAAGATAAAGATAAGGAAACAGATGACGATGGTTGGGGTGCTCCTCCTGACATCACTCTAGACCCCGCTAATGTATGGGGGAAAAAAATGGATGACAAAGACCCTCCTGGCTCTTCTGGCATTGCTCTGACCGCTTAATGGCGTGTTTGTTTTAATTTCTCATGCTTTTATACTTCTGGGCTAGGCCCACGTGACTTGATATTTTGTTATTCTTGGACACTGCCCATGTGACTTTTGGGGTATGCCTTTTTACCACCCACCCTTTTTTTGTGAATATGTACTCTTATCTTTAAATTAATATAGATAGTTGCCTATTCATCAAAAAAAAAAATGTCCCCTCCCTACAGGTCTCCATGAAAGGGTTTTTTGATGATGAGGAATATCGTATATCTCGATTGCATGAGTTATAATTGCTTGATGAACATAGAAAAAGGGCCTTGACTCATCTATAGGCATATCAAAACTGCCTTTGTCATAGTTATAACAAAAGGGTTTTGATTAGACACTTTGACATCGGTGACTTAGTGTTGATGGAGAATCTAAACAATCAAGAAGAGTGTGAGAAACTCGGAAAATTTAAGCCCAACTAGTTGGGTCCATATGTCATAACAATATCTTTTGGTTTTGGTGCTTATCAGTTGCCCACAATTGAAGGGGAACCTTTTTCAAATCCTATCAACAACTTGCACCTACACAAATTCTATACATAGCTTCATAGTGTCATGCTAAAACCATAAAAAATACAAAAAAAATGAAAAATCAAGAAAGTAATTTACCTTGATGAAAACCTGGCAAACAGGCATTTTGGTGACAGCAAAAAAATAAAAAAATATATGAAAATAATAAGAGAAATAATTTGTCCAATAGTGAAAACCACTTTAGTGGCACTTTGGATAAGTACCATGGTGAAAACCTGGCAAATAGGCACCATGTGTAGTCAGTCTTTGCTTCATCATCTACTATCACTCCACCTAGCCTTCCACCCTAATCCAAAATAATGACTTTACTTTCCATCATCTCCCATTTGACATCCATCATAAGGCCTAGTCATCTATATCATGACTTTCAATCGATTGACATCTTGTGTCCTTTCTCCTCCATCTTCCATCCATACTAAACCCTTGTCCCATCCCATCTCTCATGGTTAGTCTTATACCTGACTAGGGGCAATCTCCTAATACCTGGTTTCATTGGATTCTGCATTGGTCATTGGAGATCAAATATTTGAAAAAGACAAAAAAATCAAATATTTGACAAAAGACAAAAAAATCATAAAACCTCAAAAAAAAAATCAAACATTTCAAAAAGATAAAAAAAAATCACAAAACTTCAAAAATCCAAAAAAATAAACCATGTCAAAAACACAAAAACATTTAGAAAATTTTCAAATATTCCCAAAGATAGAGTCAGAGTCATTCAGGTTAATCTTTGTCATTGTCGAACTATGTTGCCTCTATGACTAGACGTAGGCAAGGCCATCTGTCAGTGTGCCCTCGAGGCATTGGGTCAGTCCTTTAGGTGTTGTCAAATAAAATCATGATTCAACCCTTTTTCATTGCAACAAATTCAAGAGTTATGTTGAACTACAAGGTCTCTAAGTGTACAACGTAGGCAAGGCCATCAGTTGATGAGCCCCCAAAGCCACCTAGGTCATTCCTTTAGGGTTCATCGTGTCAGTCAAATACATCAAACATAGTCAAACACGGACATAGGACAATCATCGAAACGTCAACATTCAAATCGCGAACCAATAGACAACATAGTCCAATCAGTCATCAAGTCAAAAATCAGTCAAATTTCCAAAACAGTGTCAACCTAGTCACTTTATGGTCCCCTTCAAGATGTGTCCTTCTTGGAATTAGACCCCATCAAAACGTCATTTGCCTTTTTGGGATGTGTCTTTCCTAACAATAGGCTTTGTCACATAGTCATTGGCCTTTTCAAGATGTGTCCTTTCTGACAATAGGCATCATCAAACCGTCAAAACTATCAAACTATCAAATCATCAAACTATCAAACCGTCAAGCAATCAACCTTCATCAAACAAACACTGGTAAACACATTGAATGGTTGTTGATTTTTTTGGTCTATTTTTTCTTATCTTTTTATTGTTTTGTCTCTTGGTCATGTTACTAGCTACCTCGAGGATGTCCCATGAAGGATTTAGAGGTGTGATGACATCTCATGACCTATTTTTCATTGATTGTTGTCTTTGGTGTGTCTTGACAAAAAGACTGAGGCAACTTAGCCCTTAGTATGAGTTAGGACATTCCTTGTTTGCAACTATCTATTTTTCACAAGTGGATGACCTTGTAGACCTTGGTCTATGTCATATCATGGTGTTTTTGGTCTATTTTTCACATTTTACTGCCCAATGATGATTATACAATGCCTATTATGTTATTTGGAAAAATATTAAAGTATTCATTTTTCGTCCTAACATCCATGTCTTCCGCGCTAACATTTATTCTATTCCTTCATCTTCTAGTCTTCTCATCCATTTCAAGAGCACACTCATGTTCTTTGAACCCACCTATCCTCTCGAGGGGGCATACCACTACCTCCTCGTCATCCTTCATCTCCCTACTTTCACACTGGGGCATATTTTTGACTTGTTTTCTTTGATACAATGCGATAAACTACATTATGTCAAAGAGGGGAAAAATGTAGACACATAAAAATAGCCTAAACCTATTTTTCTATGATGACCATGCTTCTCCCTCACATAATTAAAGTATTAAATATTCCTCTATGATTATTTAAATAAATAAATTATATTTATTTATTTAAATACGTCACTAATTAATTTGTATCCCCTTAAATAATTAAATAAATTTATAATTTATTTAATTTCTTATTTTTCATTTTCACCTACATTTAAATAATTATCATTAATTATTTAATAGCATTACCATTTATCCTTCAATTAAACAAAATTAATTTAACCCACTTTTCATCCAACTAAGTAAATAATTAAAACAATTATTTATTGCATTTTATCTTATCCCCATATATGAATTAAACCATTATTTAATTCCAAAGGTCAACTTCCCTCCATAAGTCAAATAATTGCTATTATCGTTTGATTTTCCAACTACCTCTTTTTCTCCACCATTGATTTAATTGTCTCTAATTAAATACCAACCCTTCATTTCAAATCTTGCCTTAATTTTGGCCTAATGTTTCCCTAACCCTAATGCTCCTCATCACATTGAATTTTATCCTTTGATCTCAGGGCTTTACCAACTTCTAATCCTGGCCATCCATTATCAATTTGACATTCTTTAAAAAGGGTCTCTCTCTAGTCATTTTGATACATACACACATAGCATGCTTGAGAACTTTGAGTACTTGACTTCAATGTCTTGCTTGTCTTAGGCATAGTTTATAGTTGAATTTTAATCTAAGGGCAATCATACAATTTTCAGCAAGATGGAGAAGTCCAATAGAGGTCATTCAATGGAGGCTTGAAGACCAGGTGATATTGTTTCAATATTTTTATGCTTCTTGCTTTCATTGTTCTCGATTGTTGATTGGGATTTAATTTATTGTGCTATTTGCAATTAATCTAAAAATTCTACCCTAGTTACACATTAAATCATTTAAATTTATATCATTCATCCATTAATTCGAAAATGCACTTTTAATCCAAATTCTTAAACCTACATCATATCATAAAGCCGCTCACTTATCTCTCATTTCAATCAATTTCATTTGATTAAAGAATATGGGATAATTGTTAATTTCTCTACTTCATTCTTTTATCCCATATTTCTCCCGTAACTCAAATCTATCATGAGGACATCTATAAAATCCCTCTCTTCTCACAAAAAAGCAGATTCAATTTTAATCATATAATTCTCTCTTCCATTCATCATAGCTTCTTGTTGCACTTGTGCTTGTGAAAATATGAGAGCACTAAATGCATAAATTAAGATCTTGGTGAATAGGAGTGTTGGATGTTGTGGTTGTGTTGCTGATATGTGGTTTTCATTGATGCCAACACTATTAGCATTGATTTCTTGAAGGTTGTATATGTCGAGGATATTGAGAAAACTATAATAAATATGTTGCAGGTTGTTTGTGAAGCTTTGAAATTCGTAGTGGTGGAAAGTTCAATATGCTAATATTCAAAAGTCGTGCATTAAAGGGTTTGTTTTTGAGCCTATCTAGTTTATCCTCCAAACGTTTCAAAGGTGCGCATCAAGATTGGAGTGAGTTATGATTTTATGTGTTCCTACAGTTATTTTGTTAATGTATTTGGTGTTTCTGGAAGAAGAGAATGTAATTCTGGTAAATTGAATTGTTGTGTATGTTCCTATGATGTACGTTGATGTTTCTAGATCATGCTCTATCTTTGTTGTATGTTTGTGTTGATTGGTGTGTTTGTGATCAAATATTTTTCCTTTGCATGTTTGGGTTTTCATGTTCTTGGCTGACATGGTGGTTGTAGCGTGTTGCGGATCCTCATGGAATAATTTTTGAATGCTTGGCATGTTCGAGGATGTTGTTTTAGGTCTTCATTATGTTTTGACCAACTTTGATTGGTGCGAATTGAGATTTTTTCATGAATTGGGCTGACAGTTTGTATTCATCTATTCTTTATTTTTGGCTGACAAAGTTGTTGATGTAATTTCATGAAGTGGATATATAAGAGCGATTGTTTTCTTCATTTGAGATGTATGTCTATGAAGTTTGTAAGTGTTATGTGCAAATAAAGATAAGATCATTCGATTGCAGAGCAGACTGTGAAGGAGTTTGAGCGAAGTGTGAAGAAGTGTTTTTGTGCCTAACTGGAACTATCATCAGGTTTTTGAAGAAGCTAATTTCTTAGTTCAACCTCTTCAGATGGATTTAATCTATTTTTTTATGTAAGGCAGTGAGCCTTCCCTTTTCAGCAGTGAGCTCTAGGTAGTGTGCCTGAATGCATGTGCATTCCTTATTCATTTCTCGTATTATTTTAACAAGGTATAACTTGTGGATTAATCTCCACCATGGTTTTCCCCTAAAAGGGTTTCCATGCAAAAAATATTAGTGTTATGTGTGTTTCTGATGTGTTGTTGGTTCATGCTTTCACTGTTATTTATTAGATCTAAGATTAAAGGTTGATAAGGTTAAATAAGTTTTAAATTCTATAACAACTGATTCACCCCCCTCTTAGTTGTCTATCCTTGTTTTTCCAACAATTGGTATCAGAGCAAGTTCCTTTGAAGAAGTTTAATAGCTTGAGGTGATCCGAGATGGCATCATACAAGAAGGATAGTCCTAGATTCAATGGTACAAATTACTCTCTGTGGAAGGTCAGAATGGAGTGTCATTTGAAGTGCATTCGTGAACCCTTCTATAAGATTACAAAGAATAGATATGTTATTCCTTGAAATGGTCCCTCTACTCTTGATGATATCAACGAAGCTGAAAACAATATCAAGGCTATTGAAGCATTACTGAGTGCTCTGACAGATTCAAAGATGACAAATGTGATGAGTCTGAAAATTGCACATGAGATTTGGAAGAAGCTAGAAACACTATATGAAGGAAATGCACAAGTGAAAGTTGTTAAGCTACAAAGTCTGAAAGGCAAGTGGGAAAACATGAAAATGAGTGAAGATGAAAACATTATTTCTTTCATGCAAAAATTAAATGAACTAGTGTTGGGTATTAGATGTGCCAGTGGAACCTTGGAAGAAGATGAGATTGTGGCTAAAATACTCAGATCATTGCCTACTTCTTACAAAATTAAATATCATGCTATTGAAGAGCTCAGTATAGTAACAAATGTGACAAGAGATATGCTGATTGGAAAATTTGGTGCCTTTGAGTTGAGTGAATTTGGTGAATCTACCCCTAAGATAGAATTTTCATTTAAAGATATTGTATTCAGAAGAAACCAGCAGAGATATGATCCAGGAGAAAGTTCCAAAAAGACATTCAAGTATGAAGATGAGATGAAACATATTGAAGATGAAGAAAGAGAGTTAGAAGAACTAGAAGCATTGATTGTGAAAAGAGAAGCCAGAGGACAAGGTAAGTATAAAGGAAAGTTGCCTATTAAATGTTTCTCTTGCAATAAGATAGGTCATTTTGCATCAAGGTTTCTTGAAAGAGTTCCTAAGTATAAACCTAACAAGTCTAGATTTCAAAAGAAATGTTATTATGCTAAAGAAGGTGTTACTGATGATGAATTTGATAAAGAAAATGGAAATGAAGATGGATGAGTATTCATTGCTATCAAGGAAAATGGTTCAGTGTCCATTGAATTTGCTAGTAATCAAAATATTGAGAAAGTTCTTGTAGCCAAAATTAATGAAAAGGATGAGTGGGTGATTGACAGCAAATGCTCACATCATATGACTGGTGACAAAAGCAAGTTTGTAAGCTTGGAAAATATGACGGTGGTGTTGTAAGATTTGGAGATAACAATGTTGGTGTGATTTGTGGCAGAGGCACTATTTCTATTGGTGGTAAATATAATACTGTTGATGTCCTATATGTTGAAGGATTGAAGCATAATTTGTTGAGTACTGGATAGATGGTCAACAAGGGATACAATCTTCAGTTCAAAGATGGAAAATCCAAGATACTGGGAAGTTCTGGAAATGTAATTGCTTTAGGTACAAAGACAAGAGGCAAAAATTTTCACCTGAGTGTTGCTAGTGAAAGTTGTTTAATTGCTCAATTTGATGTAAATTGGTTATGGCATAGGAGGTTGTGTCATGTGAATTTTGATAACATTGTCAAAGTAAGCTCCACTCAAGCAATCAAAGATCTTCCTAAGTTAGTGAATCCTACTAACACCATATACAAGGAATGTCAAATGGGAAAGCAGACTAGAATTTCTTTTCAGAGAAAATAGCATCATTCTAATGGAGTATTGGAGCTGGTGCATACTGATCTATGTGGTCCCTCAAAAATCAGAAGTCTACATGGAGAAAGGTACTTTATGTTGCTTATTGATGATTACTCTAGGATGATATGGTTGCTTTCTTGAGAGAAAAACATGAAGAATTAGAAAAGTTCAAATATTCAAAGCTATGGCAGAGAATGAGACAAGTTTGAAGATTAAATGCTTAAGGTTGGACAGAGGTGGTGAGTTCCCTTCTCGGGAGTTCAATTCATTCTGTGAAGAGCATGGAATCAAAAGAAAGTTTTATGCTCCTTGGAATCCTCAACAGAATAGAGTTGTTGAGAGAAAGAACAAAACAATCCTAGATGCTACCAAAACTATGATGTTGGAAGGTAATGTACCTCATATCTACTGGAGAGAATTTGTAAGCACTGTTGTATATACTATTAACCAGGTAAATGTCAATGGTAATTCTGGTAAGAATCCTTTTGAGCTATGGTTTGGTCATAATCCTACTGTTAAATATTTCAAAATATTTGGAAGTATATGTTATAACAAAAGAGATGAATATATAGACAAGTTTGATGCTAGGAGTGATGAAAGAATCTTTCTAGGTTACTCTACTAAAAGCAAAGCCTACCAGTGCTATAATACAAGATTGAGGAAAATGGTTGAAAGTGAAAATGTCAGAGTTGATGAGGATACTACTAGATCATCCAGATATTGTGGATATGATTCAAATGACATGATAGTACTGTGAAAGGAAAGGTTTCTCAGACATAGAATCAAGTTCAAATTGTTTCGGTGAATCAAGAGATTCTAGAAGGAGAAGCTAGTGGAAGTGCAGAAGAAAGAACAGAAGAACCAGAAGTTTGAGAGAATCCCAAAGTTCCAAGGTATGTAAAGAAAAATCATTCTAAAGATCATATTATAGGATACAAGAACAAAGGTGTGCAAACTAGAAGAAGAATTGTAGAAAAGTATTTTTTGATTTCCAAAACTAAGCCTAACAATGTCAATGAAGCATGTAAAGATGAATATTGGATGGAAGAAATGAAGGAAGAATTGATGCAAATAGAGAAAAATGATACATGAATTCTTGTTCCCAAACCTCAAGATAAAAATGTGATTGGAACCAAATGGATCTTTCATAATAAGCTCAATGAACAAGGTGAAGCAGTCAAGAATAGAGCAAGATTGGTATGTAAAGGATACTCACAAATGGAAGGTATTGATTTTGAAGAAACTTTTGCCCCTGTTGCTAGAATAGAAGTTGTAAGATTGTTTCTTGCTTATGTTGCTTTTAATAACTACAAAGTTTATCAAATGGATGTAAAGTCAGCATTTCTAAATGATGAGTTAGAAGAAGTATATGTTGAGCAACCAGATGTATTTCAACTGACTGATGAAGGAGATATGGTTTTTCGATTGAAGAAAGCATTGTATGGACTTAAGCTAGACCCTAGAGCCTGGTATGCTAGACTGGATAAATACTTGTTGAAGCTTAGATTCAATAAAGGTACTGCTAACAGTAATTTTTATTTCAAGATAGATCAAGATAAAGAATTGATTATTGAAGTCTTTGTTGATGACATCATTTTTGAAGGTGATGATGACTCATGTGTGAAGTTTGTTGATGAAATGAAAAGTGAGTTTGAGATGTCAATGATTGGAGAGCTGAAATTCTTTTTGGGACTGCAAATTACTTAGTTAGATGATGGAATCTTTATATCTCAGTCCAAATATGTGAGTTACTAAAAAAGTTTGACATAGAAGACTCAAAGCATGTAGGTACACCCATGGTAATTGGATGCAAGTTAACACATAATGATGATTCACCTAAGGCTAATCAAATAAGGTACAGGTCAATGATTTTTGGATTAGTTTATTTGACTCAGACCATACCAGACATCATGAATGTTGTATGCATGGTTGCTAGATATCAAGCTGATCCAAAGGAATCACATGTGACTATTGTAAAGATAATTTTCAAATACTTGAAAGGGACAGTTGATTTTGGCCTATGGTATCCTAAAGACGATGATCTGACTTTAAATGTCTTTACAGATGCAAATTGGGAAGGAGATGTGGATGACAGGAAAAATACAAGTGGTGGTGCATTATTCTTAGGGAAGAAGTTGGTGTCTTGGCTAAGTAAAAAGTAGAATTCCATTTCCTTATCTACAGTTGAGGCAGAATATATTGTTGTTGCAAACAATTGTACTCAAGTCATATGGATGAAGCAGATGCTGAGAGATATCAAAATTAAGTATGATGAGCCTATTTCTATATTTTGTGATAATTCAAGTGCCATAAACATTTCCAAGAATTTGGTGCTGCATTCAAAGACAAAACATATATCTATCAAATATCACTTTTTGAGAGACAAAGTGAATGATAAAGAAGTCAGACTGGAGTATGTGCCTACTAAGGAACAAATTGGAGACATCTTTACTAAACTGTTACCTAAGGATACTTTTGAGTATCTCAGAGGCAAGTTAGGGGTGATTTCTCTCCCTAATATGAACTAATATGCAATTCTTTGCATCAGTCTGTGCACTTACAGTCATATCTTGTGTCGGATTGATAATGTAGTGGTTGCTACTTAGGGGGAGTAGTCAGATGATTCAGATATGTGGTTCAGAGCTTGTGTACTTTTTCCATTAATGTCAAAGGGGGAGAAGAGTAATGTGAAAAACATTTGAGGAAGAAAGGAGGAGGAGTCATGTGAAGAAAAAGGGAAAAGAGTGTAATATCTAAGGAGGAGACTGTTGGAGAAGATCTAGCTGTGTTGATGGTATTTTTCGCATCATGTGTTGCCATCAATACCAAAGGTGGAGATTGTTGGATGTTGTGGTTGTGTTGTTGATATGTGGTTGTCATTGATGTCAACACTATTAGCATTGATGTCTTGAAGGCTATATATGTCAAAGATATTGAGAAAATTATAATAAATATGTTGCAAGCTGTCTGTGAAGTTGTGAAGTTCAGAGTGGTGGAAATTTCAGTATGCTGATATTTAGAAGTTGCACATTAAAGGGTTTTTTTCTGAGCCTATCTAGTTTATCCTCTGGAAGTTTCAGAGGTGCACATCAAGATTGGAACGAGTTATGAGTTTTTGTGTTCCTATAGTTATTTTGTTACTGTAGCTGGTGGTTTTGGAAGAAGAGAATGTAATTCTGGTAAATTGAATTGTCGTGTATGCTCCTGTGATGTTCATTGATGTTTCTAGATCATGCTTTATCTTTTTTGTACGTCTGCATTGATCGGTGTGTTTGTGATCAAAGATTTTTCCTTTGCATGTTCGGGTTTTCATGTTCTTGGCCGACATGGTGGTTGTAGCATGTTGCGGATCCTCGTGGATTAATTTTTGAATGCTTGGCGTGCTCGAGGATGTTTTTTATGTCTTCATTATGTTGTGACCAACTTCGATTGGTGTGCATTAAGATTTTTTCATGAATTGGGCTGACAGTTTGTATTCATCTATTCTTTATTTTTGGCTGACAAAGTTGTTGATGTAATTTCATGAAGTAGATATATAAGAGTGATTGTTTTCTTCATTTGAGATGTATGTATGTGAAGTGTACAAGTGTTATGTGTAAATAAAGATCAGATCATTTGATTGCAGAGCAGAGTGTGAAGGAGTTTGAGCGAAGTGTGAAGAAGTGTTTATGTGCCTAATCGGAACTATCATCAGGCTTTTGAAGAAGCTAATTTCTCAGTTCAACCTCTTCAGATGGATTTAATTTGAAATTTTTATGTAAGGCAATGAGCCTTCCCTTTTGAGCAATGAGATCTAGGCAGTGTGTCTGAATGCATGTGCATTCCTTATTCATTTCTCTTATACTTTTAACAAGGTATAACTTGTGGATTAACCTCCACCGTGGTTTTTCCCCTAATAGGGTTTCCATGTAAAAAATCTTGGTGTTATGTGTGTTTTTGATTTGTTGTCGGTTCATGATTTCACTATTATTTATTAGATCTAAGATTAAACGTTGATAATGTTAAATAAGTTTTAAATTCTATGACAACTAATTCACCCCCCTCTCGGTTGTCTATCCTTGTTTTTTCCAACAAGGAGAACAATGGAGTTAGTTTTCTTTAGAATGCATATGTTTGGTTTTTCATAGTTTAGTTTTATGTTTTTGCATGTGCTTTCATTTAAGAAAAGCTTCATTGGTGTTATGGTGAACCTTTGGTTTTGGATTTATAGTTTTAAATCATCTTTTCAGTTTTCAGCATGAACAGTTCATATACTTTTTATTTCTTCTCAATAATTTCAATGTTATTGGCATGATTGTGTTGTGGGAATGGGTTGGTATAAATGTGAATATTTTGGTTTGGAGGAGCAATTGATTTATTTTCTCGCCATTGACTCGCTCAACATGTATCATATTATTATCAATCATATGTTAGTTTTTATGTTTCAATGAAAGGAAACTTTCAATAACATCACAACTAACCTTATAATAATCTCTTGATAAGAATGTGCATCAAATACCCTACAAATATATCAATATGTATCTAATGGTTTAGTTGGTGGTAAGAGACTATATTAGCCCCTAATTTTTTTGTAGTAAAACATCAAGGGGATAATGTAAACTTGTAAAACATTATTGCAAGTTTGTGGCTTCATAGTAATTTTTAGTGTAGATTTAGAGTCATTATTTACCTAGTTAGCTAATCACACCTTTTTAGGATTGACTTATTCATGCACGTATAGCTTAAATTTACTTATGTTTCTTATGTGTTTGTATCACTTCATAGTATTGAGACATGTGTCATCATCACTTGAGACACCTATTGCATGTATATGTGACACTTGCTCACATACTTTTCAAGTGAGCTCACAAGTGTTCCATCTTTGGAAGGTTAGTTATTTGTTTAGTCTTACCTTCCTTCCTCATCTACCTTGCCTATATATGTAAGGTTCCTCATTGTATTTACACAATCTTCATATTATATGATAGATATCCTATTGTGTTTGATGTTTCATTGTAGACGATTATCAATTCACGCTTTTTGATCTTGGCATTCTCCAATAGTAATAATATTAGAAACATCTTGAGTTTGATTTATGTGATTGGTACTGACTTTTGGCTCTTTTGTTGAAATTTAACTTCATTACCATTAGTTAAAATAGTTTAGATTATAATTTAAAAGTATAAAAGGATGAAGTAGGCATGTTGGATGAGCTATATTTTAATAGATTAAATATAAGAACTTAAGTTCATAATCATATCCATTATTACACACTTAAAAATTACCATAGTAGTGATCATGTCTTTAATTATTAAAAAATAATAATTTAATGAACAACATGGTAATTTTAAGAAAAGGCTACTAAAAAATTCTATAAATTATTTGAAAATTAATCCTTTTTTGAAAATATATTAGACTAATTTTTTCTATAGATATTTTAACTTATTTATTCTTATTAAAAAATATTAACTTAGTTGGAGAAATCTTTGTGTAAATTGTTATTGAATTTAAGGACAATATCCTAAGTTATTCACAATTATCAATTCATATTGTGCAAACTATTAACATTTATTCCTTCTTGAAGATAAATTTGGACTTGTAGTTTAAGTAATTAATTATTATTTACTTAATATCTTAGGTTCTAAAAACCTTCCATAAGATACTTAAAAAAACTAAATTTGCATGCTATGATTAGAAGGTTATATGACAAAACAAATGATATTAAAATATTACTGACACACCTTTAAAAATATCAAAAAATGTGTCTATTTCCTCAATTAGAAGATGATTTATTCAAATCAACCAACATTTGTTTCAACTTTTAATATCTTAACCCAAAAATTAAATGTTATCTAAATTGAGGGCCCATTAATACATGTATAATTGATAGATGTAGTCCCCTATATATATTTATTTCTTTCTTTATGAGATCAAAGTAGGGGCATGAGATGATAGCCACCCACACTTTAATGGGATCAAGGAGAAGTGATCCCTTACAAGATTTGGGGATACTAATTCTATAGTATTAGGTAAGGTCACAGGGTAACACAAATCTATACTACTAAGAGTGCATCAAATCTCATACAAACCAAAGATTTTGAATATATCTCATGCAAATGAAGAAGAGAAAAAATAGGCTTGGAAATGCTAAAAAATAATGTCAGTAGAAGAAAATTGTGCTAACATGGAAGATGTGCTTGAAAATTTCTACCAACAAAGAGAAATGAAGAAGGTTGAAGACAAGTGAAACACAAGGCAATTCCCACAATCTATTTCCTCTCTAATCTGATGTTTTTATTTTCATTTTAGGAAGGAACAAGCACAAACCATTTAAAATGTTTATCTAACCTAAAAATTATTTTGTGCATTATAGATTATTTATTGATTAATTATTATCTTAGATTATTTATGTTTACATCGATGTCAAGACTATCACAAATTTGAATATATCAACCATTGACCAATAAATAATTTAACAATCCAAAAGAAAGTATGGGTCGGGTATGCATTTTAAGCGGCATGTGCTTAATTCTAAAAAAATATAATTGTTATATTAGAGAGGAAATAAATGGTGGAAAATGAGATTGATTGATTTATATCTTTAGAGAGGAAAATACTCTCAAATATTAAGTAATGTAAGTAAAGTTATTTTGATATGAATAGTTTTTCACAAAATTTATTTAAAATTTTAAGATCAATAAATAATCTTTTTAATTAATTAAATGCACTTACAACCCATACAAGAATCATTATAATTTAATTTTTTAACACATTATTGGTAATGCCACTCATGCATCCTATTGTAATATTAGGATTAGAAGAGCCATTAGAAGCATGATATTAAATGAGCTATATGTAGCTTGATTTGTCTACATGTAACCTTCACAAATCATATTTTTCTTAACAAAATTATGCAGTGATCACTTGAATGTAGATTAAACTAATGTAATGGAAAATGATATCTAGAATTAAGTTATGTCCTTATTATTGATAAAATCAATATAAGGGAAAATGATATTTGTGATTGTTATGTTCTAATAGTGCATCATAAATACCTTTCCCAAGTTAGATAATTAAATAGACAAATACTAGCATGACTATGTTTAGGCTATACCTATCAAAAATTGTAAACAAAATTTACATTTCTTATTCATACACATAAATAAAATGGTATTATTAAATAAACTCTACACTACATGCATTCTTTGTAATCATCAAATTTGAAGCCCAACATGTCTCCATTATTAGAGGCGATGAAAAACAAATAGGAAGGAGAATAAAAGTGTTATGCATATTAGAACACAAGGCTATCAAGTCATGTTTATGGTCTTGTTGTTTCTTTAGGACTATGTGATTTGTTTGCAACTCAATATAAATTAGAGGGCCACAATATAGCTCTTCAAAAGTTAATTATCTGCATGAATTCTAAGTGGTGAATCAAACCATATTTCAATTTGACAAAAAATATGACCCCAAAATAAATGAGAATTCAGTAGTAATATTGATATGGCCTCAAAACAAGCAAGAATTTAATAGTAAGATCATTAGTAGAATTTGGCAAATAAATGACTATGTGACTAAAAATTTTAGTCACAACAACTAAAAATGACTAAATTCTACTCATTTTTTGTAACACAGCTATAAATGACTATTTTTTTGCATCAAACTTTATTTTTTGAGAGAAAATCTTCCTAGCCATCAATTTAGGCTTTAGCTGACACTTATGCATACAAATATTTATATATTTTTTTATAAATGCATAACAAAAATCAAATGATATAAAGACCACCATTTTCTCGTGATTTTTAACTATCGGTTAGTTAGAAGAAATAGTCTAGGAAAACAAATAGAGGTTGAAGTGTTTTGAAGATGGAAATATTGAGTAGTAATCGAACGGATTTCCCAATGGAGAAATCTCTTGCCAGTAGTGCTTCAAAATACAGGTCTAGAATGTGGCCAAATCTATCCTTCCATCAAATAGCTCCCCATCTGGAAGTATGTCTTAAGGATTTTGAGCTTTTTGTTGTGGATCATCTTAGAGGTAAGCAAACCATGCTTAATTTTTTAATCAATTTGGATGTATATGTTATTCCTATTTGGGTATTAGAACAATTTGATGTTGGGTGTTTTTGTGAAGTACTATTTGGTTATTTGAATTTTATGATGTTGGTTGTTTTATTACTAGATATTTGGGTATGTTTAAAATTAATGCTCAGTATTTTATTATTGGTTGTTTGGGTATTTTGATGTTGGGTTTTCACTTGAAATGGGTATTTTTAAAAAATGGTACTGTATATTTTTCGCTATTGAGATAATGTTTTTTCTAGGTCTCAACCTTTTCTGGTATTACACGTAGTTTTCTAAATTTTGATTTTGTTATCATTTTTCCCACGCATTAAAAAAATTGATGTTTGGTGAACCCTTTGTTATTAACTATCTTGGTTTTAAAAAAAGGAAGTTGGGCATTTTCTTTATATGTGTATTTAAAAAAATTGATATTGGGTATTGTTTTTCGCTATCGAGTTAAAATTATTCTGACAAACGAATGATGTCTCAATATTTCTAGTATTGCAACCTCACTAATCTGATAGAGTTATGGCTTGTGTTTCTACAGAGGCCTAGGATTTGTACCCTAGTCATGCTCTTATCAATGCTTCTGTTGGTAATAAAAAAAAACCATAAATCTTGGGTTAGAAAATTAGCTATCTTGAAAGTGTGTGGTATGATCTTGGATTGTATCCTAGAGTGTGTGGGAAGCTTGTATTTGATCATTAAGGTATGTAAACCTGATCAAGGAAATTTATGCTATATAGCATGGGTCTTGCTTTAATACTTCCCATAATGGTTATTAGCAAATCACATTATTATAGTTTGTGGTAACCCAAGATTGCATTCAAGTATGTAAAAAACTTGGTCTATTGTTTAAGTTGTACACTTTTAAGTAACATTCATAAGGTTTATAAAATCTTGATCACTCTCTAGAATAGCCCATTAAACATGGTTTTTTCTTGAATGCACCACATAATTGATATAACACAACCACTCTACATATCAACTAGAGTTATAGGATCTTTATTACAGCAAGAGGTAATCACTCTTGGATCATGCTATCATTACATTGTAACCTATTAAACTTGAGTCAACCTGAATGCACCTCATAATTTTTATACCACAGGTGCACCAAATTTTTGCTAGAGTAATTAGACACCTAATTGTGATGAAAGTGATTTTTACGTGAATTGTGCTCATATGAGTGCCTCTATTTCTATCACAAAATAGCCACATTAAACTCGGGTCACACATGAATGCATCCTATATTTTTTATAACATAATTGTGCAACATGATCAATAGAGTTATGAATCACATAATTATAGTCACAAGAATTTATTCCTCGATTGTGCTCTTATGGTGATCCCATTATCGTTGCAACATAACCCTTTGGACTTATATTGCTCAAATACTTACATTCGCTTTTTCTCTTTGGATGGATGGAAATTCAATGGCAGAGATTTGTATGCAGGTCATGCTCATATAAGTGCCTTTGTCACCATTACACATTATAGTACATTGGAATTTTCTTTCTTGAACCTTTACTTCATTTTTTATAGTTATAGTTTCTTGGTGATTATTCCATTTCCACTTGGCATATTGATAAAAGAAACCAAGTAAAAAATCATTTTGTTTTTAGTTAACACCTGCTAACATACTTTTGAAATAAATTTTTGACTGCATTACTTCGAGTATGAAGAATTTTGTTTTTTGCTTCTAATACATTCATTGAGAGTTGTAGTAGAAAGCTTCTTATGTTGAAACCCATCCTGTAAAGTTGCTTTAAGCTACATTTAGGAGGCTTCATGGATTTTTTGTGATTTAGACAGCTTTTGTTCTGATAGTAAATGATATCAGATTCTTTCTGAAACTAAAATGATTTATTAATTATGCTTTTATGATGATTAAATGTTTTATTTAGGAGTTAATATGTGGCATTTTTATGTGCGGGAAGAATAGATTGCGATGCAAATTTTGGGTATGTACAGTCAGGAAAACTTGGATTGCTATCAATGACATAACCAAGTTCGGTGGTATGCTTTGAGAGTTCATGCAAAGGAGGAGCTTGAGATAAAGAAGTACCAAGAAACCGGGTATTACACATGTGACAAAGGAGATTACCTTGAGTCGGTGTGAAATAAGTTTGGGTGTTTTGGCTAGGAAGTAGAACCTAACTATAGGAATACAAATGTTGGTGGATTGAAACATTAGTTTCCACCTTATTACATCTTAGGAGTCATTTGATTTCTCTGGATTCTTGGTTGATTGCTTTAAATATCTAACAAAGAAAGTTCCTATATTCTAAAGATAAAATCATAAATCTACTTGGTCCAATTTGAGGTCTTGATATTATTTTGAAAAGTCTCAAAAGTTAAAAATGTTGAAGAAGGTCAAGTTTATTGACTTATTCAAAAGTCTTCATGCCAGCTTTCATTCGCCACGTGCCTTATATTGATTCATCCTTTGATTTCTTCTCATGTGTTTTAAATTTCCCAAGAGTCTTTTTCTTATAAAAGACTAGGAGATGTTTCATTTTAGTTAAGTTCAAAATTTGTGGATGTCAGAGAACCAAATTATAAGGATTTGTCTTTTTAATTATACTTTCTGACATTTGGCTTGATACAAATTGTTACTTTAGAATTATGGTATTTCTTTTCTTATAATATTTTCAACCCTCATTTTAAGGAAGAGCTTTGAAGATGGTTCCTTCAAATGGAGACTACACTTTTCCGCTATAGGTTTCATCTAGAAACACTAGAAGCTCGAGTACTAGCATGCTTAGAGAAAAATTAGGAGTCATGCAATGAAGAGATACCCATTTTTGGAGATTTGGTTAAGATCTTTAAATGTTTGGCTATGTGCAAAGAGAATGTTCATGGAGGAGCGCAAACTTCCTTACAAATCAATTACCATAGTAAAGTTTGAGGTGAATTGAACTTGCTATTTTATGCTAATATGGATATGTTCTAACCTGTAGTTAAATTTTTTGTAGCATTACATATAGGCTAAATAGTTGTTCATATACCATTGTTTCTAATTCAAAATTGTTATACCTTATTCTAGGAACAATTTAAAATGTTGGCCTATACATAAGACACCATTGTTTTAAATTCAAAAATGTTGGCTCTTTCACAATTGTTTGCTTCATTTATTTGTTCTAAGATAGCCTTTTGTATAAAAGATGCTCTCAAAATCACAGTAAAATCCTTTATTTTGGGAATAATGTTCAAGATCTTCCCATCATAACAGTGAACAAAATCATCAGTCATTAACCTAAACTTGCAAGAGTTTCATCAAATTCTAACTTTCCACTCTCTTTTCTATTATGAATTTTATTCCCAATTCATCCATGTAGAACTTCCTCAGCCTATAGATCCTATTGTTATCCATAAATTTACCAGGGGTCGAGGATAGCTTTGAGTTTTTACCCAAGCAACAATTGAAATTTTTTGGCCTTACTAGATATAATGTGTTGAAAAGCTCTTTGAAGTTATTTTGGAAAAGAGTTCCTGAGAGTGTAATGCACAATTTTGAATTAACCTTTTTGCATGAGTTCCATATCTTTGATTAGCTATTTTGAGCTAGATGACCTTCATCAAGAATGAGCAAACCCGAGCTCTCTAAAATTAGTTTTCCAATATGCTTAGCCTCTTCAGGAAGGCTCACATTTGTCTCACAAGTTAGGTATACAAAAAGATTATAGCCAATAAAAAGCACACTTTTTCTTCTATGCCACTCATGAAGCATCACCAAACGCCTCAAATTTTTCAATTTTTTTCCCATGATCTATTTGCTCTTAGCCATTTTAAAATCTCTTCATATTCATAGTTTGAATGAATTTCATTCCAAAAGGTCCTTGATTTGTTTAGCATTTAAACTCGAATCTCAATACTCCACTTCTAAAAGAGAGTTCAAGAAGTGGAGTATTGACATTCTAGTTTACATGCTAAACAGATCAAGGACCTTTTGGAATGAAATTCATTCAAACTGTAAATATGAAGAGATTATAAAATTGGCTAAGAGCAACTAAATCATGGGGAAAAAAATGAAAAATTTGAGACATTTGTTGATTATTTGTGAGTGGCATAGAAGAAAAAGTGTGCTTGTTATTGGCTACAATATTTTTGTATACCTAACTTGTGAGACAAATGTGAGCCTTTCTGAAGAGGCTAATCATATTGGAAAACTTCTTTTAGAGAGCATAGGTCTACTCGTTCTTGATGAAGGTCATTAAGCTTGAAATATTCGATCAAAGATATGGAATTCACACAAAAAGGTTAATTCAAAACTATGCATTATACTCTTACGAACTCTTTTCCAGAATAACTTCAAAGAACTTTTCAACACATTGTATCTAGTAAGGTTGAATTTTGTCAATTGCTACTTAGGTAAAAATTCGAAGCTATCCTCGACACCTGGTAAAGTTATGGCTAACAACAGGATATACAAGCTGAGGAAGTTCTTCGTGGATGAAATTGGGAATAAAATTCAGAATGGAAAAGAGAGTGGAAAAGTATAATTTGATGAAACTCTTGTAAATTTCAGGTTAATGACTGAAGCTTTTGTTCATTCTTATGATGGGAAGATTGTGAACAGTCTTCCTAGAATAAAGGATTTTATTGTGATTTTGAGAGTATCTTCTATAGAGCAGGTTATCTTAGATCAAATAAATGAAGAAAAAAATTGTGAAAGAGACAACAATTTTAAATTTGAAATAATGGTGTCTTATGTATAGACTCCCCTTGTGATTTGCTCCTAGAATAAGGTATAGCAATTTTGAATTAGAAATAATGGTATATGAACAACTATTTCGCTTATATGTTATGCTACAACAATTAACTACAGGTTAGAACATATCCATATCAACATAAAATAGCAGATGCAATTCACCTCAAACTCTATTGTGGTAATTTCTTTGTAAGGAAGTTTTCACTCCTCCATGAACATTCTTTATGCACATCAATATGTTGGTGGTTATCTTGATATCCTTTATGATCAAAAGAGTAGTGAAGTTCATTGCATATAACTCATGACCATTTTGTAGTGCTATGATCCAGTGCTCTTTTACTTCTTACTCATTGTGTTCTCAATCACCATGTACAAATGAATTAGAGGACAGATCTTTGTCACCGTTTAACAATAAATTTCATTGTTTTTGGACTGTTTGTTATGATTCAATCACTATTTGATAGTGTTCTTCCTTTCTCAATCCTATAGGACAGAGGACAATTCATAGTTTGCAACTCTCTAATAATGATATTCCTTTCAGTGATCTCAGTCACCTAATTCAATGTGGTATCTTCTTCATTTCTCAATGCTAACAATGCCTACACAGTGTTTTCTCAGTCACAGTTATAGTGCTCCTTCATTTGAAGATATTATGTCGCTTAGATGGTAATGTTTCAATGAATTCATATTTTGTCTTGCAAACATCTTGTTGCACTTGTAGAGTTTTGTTGTGCATAATATGTAGTCAAGATTCCTTCAAATGGAGCTCTTTTGCAAAGGTAGTAGGATAACGATGTCAATAAAATAATAGTGCTAGTGAGAGGTATGACAGTAGATAAAATGAAAATGGAAGGTATAATTTTTTGATAGTAAAAGAATCATTCATCTACTCATACCTTGACACAAGTTTCCTCAATACATAAGATAGCACATAATGTACTCTATTCCACGGTATCCACCTAATTCCATACAACCCAGAGAAGAAATGACTAAGAGTATATGTGCCCTATATTTTGTAGCCCAAATGTGTCTTTCTAATGGTTCTCCACAATTAGGAAGAAGGTATTCCATGAAATGTTTGTGCCCACCCAAAACTAAGTTGCTTCATAAGGCACAATTTGAGAGCAGAATTTGAGACTTGATATCCATAGAATCCAACTTCTTGCAACACAAAATTCAGAACCAACATCCCAACCAAAGCAACTTAGCTTTAATATGCACCATAACAAATGTTTTCCCACATGAATGGTGGAATTGAACTAACTTTTGGGGGTCCCTTGAATAGAAAACATACACAGACACAAACTACTACAGTAACCAACAAGGAGAAAACAAATGGATGATACATGGCTCCATGATGGCCTGCCATCCTTGATACTCTCTTGGAGGAAAATTTTGCACACTCACCACATTTCTAAGGAAGCTTAAGTATCGTTTGTTGAGACAATTTTGTGTCTGAACCAACTTCTTGAATTGCACTTGCATTGAAGGAAGGTGCTTTCAAAATTGTTATTACTAACTGAGCACTCTTGCTATCTCCCAGTTTTCTTCCAACTAACCGATTATATGAATGTTCTCATTAAGGCATAATCATATTTGGAAGTAGATTTTTATCATATATTGTAGTTGCAAGTTCCACTTCAGATCACCAAATCCTTCACAAAACTTTTTGCACAACCACCGCAATACCACATGGTTGTTGTTGGGCCAAGCACTCTGTATCACAATGAAGGCCCAACAACAACCATGTGATGTTGTGGTTGTTGTGCATAAGGACCACCACAACACCGCATGGTTATTGTTGGGCCTTTGCGATGATGCAGGGTGTTTTCCCTGCATCACCATGAAGGCCTAACAACAACCATGCAGTGTTGTGGTGGTTGTGCAGAAGGACCATCGCAAAATTGCACAGTTGTTATTGGGCCTTCATGGTGATGTAGGGTGCTTTCTTGTAACAACCCCAGTTTTCTACTCAGAATAATTTTCAATGTTTTCACCTCAAGTGAATAAACCATGATGTTATAACATAGCAATAAAAAAAATTATTTTCTATAATGTAAATTACATGCACATTTGAAATAAGTTCACTATTTCAAACTTCATTGCATTCCATTGTAATTTCACAAATCTTTCCATAACATATATTTCATATTGAATAAACCCAAGTTTATCATTCATGATTACATCCTTCCATATAAATGGGTACATGATACATACATAGCTCTTCTGAGCTTCATCTAGCAATAGATATACAAACTAGTCTTGATGTCATCGCGATGGTGCATACATTCTAGATGTCCTCGCTCCCTGGTGCATACACTCTAGTTGTCCCTAGTGCTAGCACAAACATTTGCAAACCTTGGTCACCATCTGATGAGGAGAATCATCACTCAAGCACTTTTCCGCCAACCATGGACCCAAATGTGGTCCCTTGCACATCTATCACATATGACAAGATGGCCCTACCCTTCGATGAAGAGATTGGTTGGTAAATCCCATAACAAATGCCTATCTAAGTTTAGTGTTTTGTCCTACAAACCATAACATAATCATAAAATCGTTTCCCCTACGAGTATGAAAATCTTGAACTAGAATACATAAAAGGATCACAGTGAATTGACAATGTAAACAGTGGCTACTTACACTACTTTGGCCAAAGTATTCTCACCTAGTACTTCAAGTGACAATCTTCCTATTCACATACACTTCTATAGATCGGTTTGGATTATGACCATTCATATACTATGCTTAGGTAATTTCCTTCCATAGGTAATTCCTAACCTTAGAAATAACCTATTCCCCTTTTTCCATAACATAATGGTATCTCTACCAATAAATCCTAATCATAAGTTACCCCCTTCAATGGATATTCTAATCCTAGGTATAACATATGAGATTTTCTATTCTATACATTAACTTTGTATAAACAAGCTATTCACTTCAAAAGACAACCTAGTCCCAAGTATAACTTTATAATCTAAAGTATAGCTACACAAGCTTCATCTAATCACAGATTAAATATTCATAAATAATTGATTCCATTCAGTAATATATCACATTAATAAGTGGTTATCATCAAGAGTATAGCCGCATCAATGAATTACCTCAATCGAAGAATCATCATATCAATAGATGATTCCATTTGAGAGTATAATCTCCTTAGTAAAAAGAGTTATTCAAAAGAGTAGAATCATGTCAACAATATCACTTAATCTCAAGAGTGTAAAGCAGTTAATCAAGTAGCAAATCAAACTCAATAGGTAATCCCACCTACCTTTACAAACATATAGGGTAAGTGCAAGAAGTTGTCCATGAAACGTGGAAGTTTTTTCCTTAGCCGAAAAAATGAATTCGGCATTGCAAAAACGGGATCCCGATTTTCATAAATGGGATCTCAAGCCTAAATTCAAAATGGGATCCCATTTTTTAAAAATTGGGATCCTGTTTGTAAGAGGTTCCCGAATCGACGAATGCGAAACGAGATCTCGATTATTACAAAACGGGATCCCGATTTGTAAAAAGTGGGATCCCATTTTTTAATAGTCGGGATCCCATTTTGCATCGATAGTATTTATTATTTTAAAAAAGAAAACTCATTTCATTCTGCACGGGATCCTGAATTTGCCTGGTGGATGATAGCAACATTTTAGCAAATATGCCACCACCCCAAAATTTCTTGTTTTTTCTTCTTTTTTTAATTTTAATACAATTATGTTTATTAGCATGTTTTTATTCAATTTATTTACCGTTCTATGCATTTTATTTCTCTATAAAGTAGAAATGATTATTTGTAGAATTAGATGAAAAAATATAATGAAACCTTGAAGAAATTGAACAGAAAGCAAAAAATCAACCTTAAATTGTATGTTAAGAACAAAATTTTCCTTTCGAAACCTAAATTATGAACAACAAACCAAAAAAAAATTGTTGTTGAAAACCCTAATTGAACTTGGAAACAAAAAATTTGCATTGACAAAACCCTAAATTGTTTAATGAAATAAAAAAATTGCATTTGAATTTAATCCTAATTGCTTTTTGAAACCCTAAGTTTAAATCAAACAAAAAAAATTGGATTTGAAAACCCTAGTTTCAAATGAAACAAAAAAATTGCATTAAAAACCCTAATTGCTTAGATTGAAACCCTATATTGAATTCAAACAAAAAAAATTGCTAAAACCCTAAATTGAAATCAAAGAAATCATTTTGCATTTGAAAACCCTAATTTTGAGCTGTAAAAATATTTGATAATGGAAAAAATTTATTTGCATTGCTTAAATGTTTTAAATTTAATTTGCATTGTATGGAGAATTTACAATTTTTTAAAATTAACTTTTAATGTTAAATTATAATTAGATTAGAAAACAACATGTTAAAGAATAGTTACAATTCATAAATTATCAATGTTTGTTTGCAAATTTAGTTAGTAAATTAGTAAATCCAAGTGTACAATCCATTTTTAATTGTCACTTAATTAGATAATATTTGCATTCATTTCTATTTTATATTTTGATCTATCTTAGTCATTCCTTGTTTCCATTTCTTGTTTGCATGTGTTGTCTCTCGTCTTTCGACAATCTTAACTCTCATTCTAGTCAATTAATTGTTAATTAGGCTTCTAGTTTCTAATCTAAAATCTCAATTTGCACTAGTCACCTAAACACTAAAAGAATCTAAATATTTTTCTTTTCTAGGTTCTTTCAATTTCAAACAATCGAAAATAAAATAAGACTCAACATTAACTAATTTTATATCATAAAATTCATTTAAGTGGAAATATTAATGAGAAAAATGTTAAATAAAATAATATTATATTTAATTAATAAAATATCAAGTTAAAATATACATCAAACTCAATCTTAATAATACATAATTATGTGTTTCTATTACAAAAATAGTCAATCTATTCATAAAATCAAAAATATTCATAAACTAGTCAGTTTATTACCCTAAATAGTAAACTAATGTCTTAAGGGGTTAGGTAATATGAAATTTCTTAAGGGGATCAAATAAGTTATGAAAATTTTGTGAAGTTGCCCAAGGCAACCAAATTTAACAATTTAATAAGATCACACAAGATTATAATACGAATGAGATTTCATGATCTAGGTTGGTCAGTTGAAACAAGATCTATCTCAATCAACTGTTCCATAAGAAAATGTTGTTCACTAACTTGCAATTCCATGATTACAAGGGCCACCCAAACTTCACCCTAAGTTCCCTAAACCCTAAATCATGAACTCCAAACTCTAAACCCTAAACCCTAAGGCATTCATTTTATCCTAAGACCTTAAAATGAAGTTTGGTTGCCTTAGGCAACTCCACAAAATTGTATTCCCTTAAGCCATGTAATTTTGTCCTAGGACCTTACTACATATATCCCCTTAAGCTCTAAAATCTAAACCCTAAACACTATTCTCCCCTTAAGTCATCCTATTACCCCAAACCCAGTCATTATTCTCAAGCTATGAAAACACCATTCAAAAAATTGGAGAATTAATAATATCCTCAATAATGCATGGTTAACTATGGGAAACTTATCAAATTTTATTAATAATTTATATAAATAGGGAAACAAATTAGAGGATATATATTATCATGGTATTGATTACGAAGAAAATATAATAATTAGAAATGATGTGGACACAAGTGGCTAGGACCTTGTGAGCTCTAGAGCTTAAAAGTGGTGGTACTCTTTCATCACCTTCCTAATATGATAAATAAGAAATGAAGAGGATGAATTAAATTTTGGTATCATCCATTATCATTTCCATGTGATTGAGGTAACTTACACTCCAACATCTCACACAATCATGATATCTCTTTAATTAGAGTATCTCATCTCTTCCTTAAGGAATTTTACATCTAGATATGAACCCTTCTATTGGGTTCTAAACTCATTTATCACTCTTAGAGGAATCATTTATCTTCAAGTCTATGTAAATATTATAAAAAAGGGGGATTGATTATATCATAAATATAACGTAAGTGATTTAGCTCCAATTATTGAGAGGGTATTCTCTCCTTCACTTCATGCTTAGCTAAATTTAGGAAGTTTTTCCTAGAAGTGTCCTTAATAGGATTGATCATAATTGAAGATATAAAAAATTTAAAATGTTATAGTAGTGCCTAATGTATGCTTGGCTCTAAAGGTTTTTACTATACCAAAGACTAACCTACTACACATAAAAATATTTAAATAATATGATATGAACATCATTACACAAATACAATATGTATTTATGTAAAACATGATTCCTCATGATAATTACTCTTATAGATTGTTATAGATAATTCCCTAGATGAATCACAAAATCATGAGGTGCATAAACACTACTCACCTACTCCTAAACTACTAATGTAATCTATATTTTTTTACTTTTCTTGCATGTTCAATCATAAAATTTTAGTGCAAATTCACTTGAGCCATGTCATTTTGTCCTAGGACCTCAGTAGACATAGATCTCCTTAAGTCATCCTATCACCCTAAACCGTAAACCGATGTCTTAAGGGTGAAGTTTTGAAAATTTGGTGAAGTTGCCCAAGGCAACCAAATTTAACAATCTAATAAGATCGTGCAAGACTATAATACAAATGATATTTCATGATCTAGGTTGGTCATTCAAAAAAAGAGCTATCTCAATAAATTTTTCCACAACAAAAAAAAAATCATTAACTTGCAAGTCTATTATTCCAAGGGCCACCCAAACTTCACCCTAAGTTCCCTAAACCCTGAACTCTAAAATCTAAACCCTAAACACTAAAGCATTCATTTTATCCTAGGACCTTAAAATGAAATTTGGTTGCCTTAGGCAACTCCACCAAATTTCATTCCCTTAAGCCATGTCCTTTTGTCCTAGGACCTTACTACATAGATCCCCTTAAGCCATCCTATTACCATAAACCCTAAACCCTAAACCCTAAACCCATCATTTTTTCCTAGGCCCTTAATGAAATTTGATTGCCTTGGGAAACTTCACCAAATTTTATTCACTTCATCCATGTCGTTTTTGCCTAGGACCTCACTAGACATAGATCCCCTTAAGCCATCCTATCACCCTAAACTGTAAACCGATGTCTTAAGGAGTCCTAATATGACATTTCTTAAGGGGATCAAATAAATTCTGAAAATTTGGTGAAGTTTCCCAAGGAAACCAAATTTAAAAATTTAATAAGATCGTGCAAGATTATAATATGAATGAGATAAATGATGATCTAGGTTGATCGATTTACAGTTTACGGTGATAGGATGGCTTTAGGGGATCTACGTCTAGTAAGGTCCTAGGACAAAATGACATGGCTCAAGTGAATAAAATTTGGTGAAGTTGCCTAGGACCTTAATGAAATTTGGTTGCCTTGGGAATCTTCACCAAATTTTATTCACTTAAGCCATGTCATTTTGTACTAAGACCTTACTACATAGACCCCCTTAAGCCATACTTCAGGATGTCTTAAGGGGTCCTAATATGACGTTTCTTAAGGGGGATCAAATAAGTTATGAAAATTTGGTGAAGTTGCCCAAGGAAACCAAATATAACAATAATATAAGATCATGCAAGATTATAATATGAAAGAGATTTCATGATCTAGGTTGATTGATTTATGGTTTAGGGTGATAGGATGGCTTAAGGGTCTATGTCTAGTAAGGTCCTAATACAAAATGACATGGCTCAAGTGAATAAAATTTGGTGAAGTTACCTCAGACCTTAATGAAATTCGGTTGTCTTAGGCATCTTCACCAAATTTATTCACTTAAGCCTTGTCATTTTGTACTATGACCTTACTACATAGATCCCCTTAAGCCATCCTATTACCCTAAAACGTATATCCTAAACTCTAAACCGTAAACCCTAAATAATTCATAAATTGTCCCATATTAATAGTTAATTGTTTTTTCATTCAACATACCTTAGACATAAATGAGGCTTACACATTTTTATCATTTGTATGAACAATTAGGCCATTTATATTGAATAGTTTAAGGGTATTTCCTAAACATGTATCTTACACTTTGAAATTACAAATCTAATGCAGGTTCGCTTATATCTTAGAGATCACATGGATCGATTCAATAATATTTATAATCCACCTCCACGCCATCCATCTCCACCACCTTCACTTCCACCTCCACCCACTCCACCTCATAACCCCCACCTCCACCACCTGAAATCGATGGTGCTCACTTGCAAGCACAGATCAATGCCAATGTTAGAACCATCCAAGATCAAATCAACATTATTCAAAATGAAGAATGTATCGCACCACCTTTGAGGATGTTTGCATCTAGGATGCAAACTATTGTTGATGTTGATAGGTCTATGGATGGGATCTTAGATGAGCATCGACAATGGCTAGAGGAGAGAACTTCTAATTTTGAAAAGGAAAACACAAAGAAATGAAGAGATGCAGTAGAGAGCCACAACAGTTTATAAATTAAGACAATGATAGAAATTAGAGTTATATGATTTTATGAATTTGATTCGATGGATATTTTGTGTGATGAATTTATGAATTTGATTCCAGGATGGATATTTTACTAACGTGAATTTATGATTTTGGTTGGATGGATATTTTTAGTGACATGAATTTGGTGGAATTTATGAACTTATAATGATGAATTTATAATAGTATATATTTTATTACCATCTAGCTAGATCATGATTTATCCTATTGGAAAAATGTAATATATATGCATTAGACATAAAATGAGCTTTTTGTGAATGCTTCAAGTTTATTTTTTAGTATGTACATGTATTAAAATTGCATAGTTCTAGATCTTATCTATTTTAAAATTTACATATGTATGTACATAGTTTAGTTGAATGATGTATGCATGCAAATTATGCATCGTATTTTTTATTTTAAATGTATGTACATGTTAAATTTTGAAATTTGTATGTATGTACATAGTTTAGTTGAATGATGTATGCAGGCAAATTATGCATCGTATTTTTTATTTTAAATGTATGTACATGTTAAATCAATAATATGTATGTGTATGTATATGTATGCACATCCTATTTAAACAAATTTGCATGTGCATTTCAAATTAAACCATTTCTTGTAATTTTGTAAGTTTGTATGTTAATTTTGTATAATTTTTAATGTAGGTGCACTTATATCTGATATCATGGATGAATTTAACATTGATGATATCATCAATCCAACACCTCAACCACCTCCACCTCCACCCCAAGCTCCACCTCCCCCTCCACCCTCTCCACTTAATATCCCACATCCACCACCTACTGGATCTGACGAGGCTCACTTGTGAGCACTATAAATGATCAAGTGGCATCCATACAAAATCAAATAAATGCTATGCAAAATCAAGCATTGATTCCACCGCATGTGAGACGTTTTGCATCTGCGATGCAAAACATTGTGGATGCCATTAGGATAATTGATTCTGATCTAGATAGGCATCGATGAGAAAGAGAGTAGATGAGACAATTTTATGTAGACAGTCTCTCCTATAAACAAATTTTAGACCTTAAAATAACAAAATCCCATCTAGCCCCTTACTTTATCGACCCTATTACTCACCAACCCATTCTCCCAATAAATCTAGAATATCCATGAGGTGGTGTATACATCCACAAATGAGTGCATATTTTTGCGATCGATAGTGTATGGTATTTGATAGTCCACCACACGCTGATTTGGAGGTCCCATTGTATTTTTTGAGGAAACTATATGTAGAGTTTGTTATGGGTCAAAAGCCCAATTATTTTGATTTTAAATCATTTCAGGGTGTTGGTGGCAACATGCCACAATAGAGGTTAGGGGCAAGGTTTGATCCCCAATGCCCCATGCATGCATAACCCCTTGTTTCTACTCTTGGTCCTTCCATTCCCGCACCTATGCATCAACATGTGGTGGTATCAACATTAGGATCCCTTGGTATGCTCGCAGGAGACCTTGATCAACATGCTTTTGTGATAGTGGGTAGGGAGCATAGAGATGACGATGATGGAGGAGTGTTTTATGGAGTTGATTTGAGTACCACTCCAGGAGTGTCAAGACCACATGTATGTACTAGTTGCCATCAGTTATGCTACGGACCCGATCAAGCCACACCTAGCTCAGGTGGACGTGGAGATTCTACTTGTTCATCTGGTCACCTCAATTCATTTGTAGAATTTCTTATAGCAAACCATCACCCTGAGGACACTACGACACAGGTATAAATATGTATCTACATGTTAAATTTATAAGAATTTTAATGAATGTTTATCAAAGAAATGTTTGCAATACATTTTAACAATCGAATTTTTTGGTGTATAGATGACACTAACGATGGGGCAATCATCCGCTCTGCGAGTACATACATCGACACCAATCCTAGTCGGCAACTCTTATGGGGTATTTTTATTTTTATTTTTTAAATTACATATGAAATAATTTTTAACTTGAGTTTTAAATTGTATAATTGAATCATGAACATATTTTTTAAATATTTATGTTAGTTTAGGGGAGTCAATCGACTTCCACGTCGATTCCACCTGAGATTTTGTCGAGCCTTTCTCCACTGCCGAGTGTCGTAGATCAGGGGCAGGTACATTTATATTGTAAATTATTTAACTTACATTAGTATAGTTACAAATATGAATTTTGAATTCAATATATATCAAATGTGCATGTACACTTGTAAATATTATTATAAGTGTTAAATGTCTATGTATGTATGTCTAGGTTGATACTACAATGAGAATGGACATCAGGAAAATATTATATGTTGTGGCTACTCATGAGGACTCTGAATTTTAGGTTGTTTAACAAAATCTCTACACAAAATGTGCAAACTTGAATATATATATTTTAACCTAATTCTTGAGTATACATGCTTTAAATTTGATCTTGTAGGACTTTGTTACTGTGAATTTCTGCCATGACTTAGTCCTAGTTACACCTCCAGGAGGACATGTAGAATAGGCTCCAGATATCATAGTAATTTAATTTTTTTAATATTTTTAAATTCAATTGCAAATTAAATATTATGAATAACTTTAATTTTAAATTTAAATTTGAATATATATAATATGACCTAATACATGTTCTAAATTCTTTTTCTTTTATAGCATGAGACACATCTTGTAGTTAAGCATGTACAAATAGGTCATGGAGTAGAGGGTGCACAACCTCATAATACGGTACAATTTAAATATGATAAATTATAAATTAATATGAATTAAATCATTTTTAATTATAGAATTACATCTAATTTCAACTTTCTTTGTCTTGTTTATGTAGATTGATTCTGAGAATTTAGAGGTTGCTTCAAGTGCACCAGAGCATCCAGACCTAGATATGATGGTAATTTGATTTTATGATGAATTATAAATTAAATTGTCATTAAATCATTTTTCATCGTCTTACATATGATTTCATCTTTCTCTTGAACATAGTGTTTCAGGTCATCTGCATAGTCCACATGGTGTGAAGAGGTCTCTTGATTATAGAGACGATACATGACCTAAACATAATTTTATGGGTTATTTTTATTATTTCATGGACTACATATTTGGTTTCTCATGTAACATGTTGGACTTTATTTCATGGGTCGAGTACTTTGTTGGACTTTATTTCATGGATTGTACTCTGATGGACTTTATTTCATGCACTTAATATATTGGTTTCTTGCACTTAATATATTGTAAATGATGGACTTTATTATTGTTCGATTTTAATTTACACATGTATATTTATGCATTTATGTTCATAGTCAAGACATTAGTATACAGGACATTAATGTGATTAAATATAAATATGAAATTAAAGTTGACATTAATAGGACATTTTAATATTTGTACTTTACAAATTTAGTGATCCATGTACATGATATACATGATATGTACATTCAATAATTAGCGATAATTAGTCAATGAACTTATTCAATTCACATCCTAATGGGATATCTTAAGGGGGCCTGATAAGATGTCTTAAGGGGTCCTAATAGGATGTCTTAAGGGGTTGTAATACATAGGTTACATCTAATAAAATAAGAAAAAAAATCATAATCTACAAACAAAAGCAATCCGATTATATACCACAAAGGATGGAATTTTAAGAAATAAACAATAACATACAAGATTAGAAAACAAGCATTAATAAATTCTATAAACTAAACATAATTTATAGGTTGTCTTAAGGGGATGTCTTAAGGGGTCCTAATGTGACGTCTTAAGGGGATCAAAGGAGAGTATAATATAGGACAATCAATGTGGTCTACATGATGTTGAATTTCCTTAAAAACTAAAAGATATATTAGTCCATCAACCATTTCGTTGGATTTTAATCAAGCATGTTTATGTTCATGGACATCTAGTTCAATAATAAGTCCATAGTGATAGGGTAGTAGATATTTCTCACAAGTGCTACTAATTATTTATCCCTTCTTTCTATGATGAATAGTGCTCTAGATTTATCCTAACAATTAAATGATGAAATGAAACACCTAAAAATATGTTTAAAAATCTTCCATAATAGAACTTTATCTAAGTGAACATTTGTTATGGCAATTCATAAGTTCAATGCATTTGTATTAACAACCTCCCCAAATAGATCAATTTAGATACCATTATCAAGTAGAGTTTGTGGCACTTTATAATTTAATTTGTTACATTCCTAGGTTTTCAAAGTGTCCAAGAAAAGGATAAATTATTAAAAGCATATCCCAAAATAAAATGAGAGAAATTAAGCAACATCATTATAAAGTACACAAAAAACAAGCTAAGAATAACAAATCTTCTAAGGTTGATCTCCTAGGCTTTAGGTCCCATGGTTTATGGTTTAGGGTTTGTAGGGTTCATGAGATGCTTAGAATAACAAATCTATATGGGTTAATGGTTTAGGGAACTCATCTCCTACGCTTTAGGTCCTATGGTTTATGGTTTAGGGTTTGTAAGGTTCATGAGATTCTTAGAATAATAAATCTATATGGGTTAATGGTTTAGGGCTCATCTCCTAGGCTTTAGGTCCTATGGTTTATGGTCTAGGGTTTTTAGGGTTTCTTAGGGCTCATCTCCTAGGCTTTAGGTCTTATGGTTTAGAGCTCATCTCTTAGGCTTTAGGTCCTATGCTTTATGGTTTAGGGTTTCTATAAACTAAACGCAAATATCAATGAAAATGCAATGAGTTTTGCCAAAAAAGTTGTTCTATAAGTATACACCATATTTCCTAGTTCTTTTACAACATTAAATTAAAGAACTTAATTATCCAAAAATAGGCTAAGTTTATAAATTAAATCATTTAGTCCCATATTTACAAATCATGCAAAGTGTTAGAGAGAACTTAAGAACATAAAAGTCCTCTTGACCTCATGTTCCACAAAAAACACTAATTTATAAGTTGTCAAAACAAATAATAGCTCATCACATACTAATTTATAAGTTGTCAAAACAAATAATAGCATCCAACGCTAAACTATAAGTTGTCAAAACAAATAATAGCATCCAACACTAATTTATAAGTTGTCAAAACAAATAATAGCATCCAACACTAATTTATAAGTTGTCAAAACAAATAATAGCATCCAACATTAATTTATAGGTTGTCTTAAGGGGATGTATTAATGAGTCCTTATACGACATCTCAAACTCGTGTCCGGAATGTAGTAGGTCTTCACATCACCTGATATCAAAAAAGCACAAGCAATATCAATGAAATCATCAAAACATACATATTTTAATTTATATAAAACTATCAATTTTAACTATTAATGTACAAGCACTATCAATATATAATCAAAACATGTATTTAAATATAATTTAACTAATAGTTACCTATTTTTACCAAGTATTCCATGCTGTCTAGGTTGCATCTGCATGGACTCTCCTTTTTGTGATTATAGCTTAAGGATCTATAAAAGAAAAATTTAAATCAATTTCAACTAATAACACACTTGAGCAATATGAAAACATGTATTTTATCTATTTAAAAGGACTTGATATAAAACTAAAACTATATTTACCTGTATTTACTTATTCCATTGTACCATCTGCATTCTCTTTTTTGCAATGCATCTATGATTGTCTCATGCTCTTCCATAGAAATTGTCCATAACACTTTATTTGTAGGTCTTCCACGATACTGATCTAGTTTTATATTTGTTGCCACCACCAAATGTGAATAGTGTATAATCCTTTTATGTGTTTCATAATCTTCGAATGCAGGTAGACCATTCTTCCTTATCAGGTATTTTCATAGCCAAGTTCCAACAACCACCATCGATCCTATTCGAAAACATGAAAACCATCATCAAATAAGCTCTCAAAATTTTCTTAAGGGGATCAAAGACTTGTTCTAAAATTTTGCTTAAGGCCCAATCAAATACTTGTTATCAAAATTTGCTTAAGGGGATGTCTCAAGGGGATCACTGTACCTGTTGGATAATGATATCCATCATCATCTCCTCAAGGTGCTATTAACTTATGTTTAGTCTCCACACAACGAGCCAACCAATATTATGTTTCTTCTTGATTCCCCTCAGGTGTAATAACAGTATACACATGTCCTACAAACAAATTTTGATTTAATTTAACTTGCACATATCCATATAAATAATTTAGTATTACAAAATAACTTAATAAAGTGAAATAAATTGAATTAAATTACCTTCTTGTACAAGGTCTGAAATAGGGTCATAGTCTTTAGATGCAAATACTTGATCAGTTTCTTGAATAGTTCCTTCATATTGATTATGTGCTTGTGCAAGTCTCAACGATCTTTGCTCCCACTCTTCAACCCATTCTGTATTTTCACATGCTTCCCAATCTCCTGAGATACAATACTAACAAAAACATGCAAGCTCCCTTGTCCAGATAGTCCATGTGCTTGTTGTTGAACTCCTAAATGAATGCCATTTAGTAGATCCGCTGATTATCTCATAGTCAACTCTAGGTAAAATGTTCTCTTCTTCAACCAACCAAAAGAATCGATGAACTGTAGAGTACTCACTCGAACCAGGTGCAAATAATCTTGTATTGCACCAATCCACAATCCCACGTGCATCTTTAAATTTTACTGCATCATCAAATTTTAATTGTTCTCTAGCAAGAATCCTTTTGACACATGCACTAGCTCCATCATGTTCTCCTTTACCATGCCCAGCTTCAAAAAAACTCCATATATGTTGGACATTAAGTTCCTTGTGAACCCTACTTAACCAATAGAACATTCAAGCATTCTTGAACTGGCCCATACAATTATCTGACCATATGAGGTGTTATGTCATTTGGATTCCTCTTTCTCTTAAATTTCTATAAAATATATTGAAACAGTATTGCACAAACTCTGACAAGTGTAACCGATTGTCACTCAAATAAAATGATACTCCCTCAAAAAATTTCTATCATCCTCTGCGCTATCATCCTTTGTGCTATCATCCTCTACGCTATCATCTACATGTCTATAAACAATATGGACAAACATAACTGCTTGCACTTAATTATAGTACTATGATTGAATTTCCTCTTACGGAGCTAGAGTATAATTTTCCGCAAAATCAACCACTGAAAGTAAACTACCAATTGGAAATGTGTTTCTACATGCACGAAATTGGCCATCAAACCATTGAGCATGTTGAGATTGCATGACATATTTTGGTACAATCTTATTCTTAAATTCACTCATGAATGCATGTACACTAACTTTTTTTGTAACTAAATCACAATGCTTTTGTATTTTTCCATCTTTTAAAGAATAGTCAACATTCTTAAATTTTTTAACATCTACTAATTGTTGTCCAAAATCATTATCAACACTTTCATGCATACAAATTCTTAAGAGAAGATTTCTACAGCTAGTGCATTGTCTAGAAATACAAGAACTTAAATAAAACAATTTACCATTAGATCTTTCACAAAACAAACTTGATATAAACTCCCTGATTTTTTCAAGTAGCATATTAATACCACACTCCTGTATAATCATGTTAGTATGCAACCTACAACGTATATATCGAAAAACATCATAAAAATAATAAAATTGAGCATGCGTTTTACAACAACAAGATATTCGTTGCTTATTAATTTTTACATACCAAGGTTTACATTTTTCAAAAGACCTTTGACTTATTTTAATATTATTAGGTAACACTAAATCGCCACAAAATTTTCCTTTAAAATTTAGTTTGTGTTATATCTAATAGGTTTTTTGGATGAGGATCACAAACTTTGGACCCCACTCTTACTTTTAAAACATCTCTAGCATTAGATGATACCCTAGTATTATCATGTCAATATTTTTCAATCAAAGATTTAATTTGAACATTCAATTTCGTGTCAGACCTAGGGAGTCAACCACTAAAACTCCAACACTGGTTAATTGGATCATTTTATATACTTTCTCTTCTTTTTGCTGCTCTTAGCAATGTTTTAGGATGTATTTGTAGAACTTCACTAATATTACTTACCATTCTTTTATTCAAAGTTGTTTTATTAACTATAGTAGTTGTTATAGCTCTTTTTGCTGCATTTTTATTTTTAGATTGACTATTTTTCCCAATAGATTGAATGGCACTAGCAATAGTAGACATAACATGTTTTAATGATTCATCTTTTCTTCTTGGTTTAACAAAAAAGCCTAGCTTTTTCATTATTTTCCTCATTTTTCGCATTCTCATCAATTACAACATTAGTTGACATTGAAATGCAAGTTTTTTACGATAAAAGAATTTTTGCTATATTCTATTCACATGTGTTCTTATTTGCCTCGAAGAAATCTTACCAAGAAGATTATCAACAAAACGGTTTTCATTTTTATTTTCAACAAATGGATCATTCTCATTTTCATTTTCAACAAAAGATTTTTCATTTTCATTTTCAACAACATTTAAACAATTTTCATTTTCATTTTCTAATGTATTTTCTACTAATTCTATAAAAATTTCATCTCTCTAAATATTATCAATGTCAACATCGTTAAGTCTAGCATCTTGTAAAACTTCTATAAACAAATTTTCCATTTCACTAAAATGTGGATTTGAAGACATACCTGGATTTGTGCCTATTGAGACATTCTCCATAGCATTGAAAGAGGGATTTGAAGACATACTAGGACTTTTTTGTATAATCATATTATTTTCCAAATTGACTTCTTGCAAATTAGCTTCATCTACAACCATGGTCTCCTCAATATTTTCATCTTCAATAGTTTTGGAATTGCATGCTCCACCATCATTCATTGATTTAATTCTCATTCTTCATTCTCTTTGTCTTTGTTTCTCCTTATCTCTCTTTGCTTGAATTTCTTCAGGAGTCAATGTCTTCCTATCTTTCCTCTTATTATGAGCTTGTGAACCCATGATTAATATAAAATTCTCAAGCACAAATGAATATCAATAGTGAAATTCTTCAAAAAATTCAATCCAAATTGCAAGTTGAAGACCTGTGAGGAGAAAATTCTTCCGCATTTGTTCCTCTAAACAAGTAGAAAACTAACACAAATCCACTTATAAAACTATTTACATGATGCCTCCTTTCAAAAATTAAATCCAAATTGCAAGTTGAAGACTTATAAAAACAAAAGTCTTCCTCTTTTGTTCCTCCAAAATAGTAGAAAACTAACACAATTCCACTTCAAAAACTGATTGCATGATGCCTCCTTTGAAAAATTCAATCCAAAATGCAAGTTGAACACCTATAAAGACAAAATGAAATGGAGCGGGCGAGGGCGAGCACGGGCAATGATTTTGAAACTGGCGATGGAGAAGGAGCTGAAGATGAAGGTGACCCAGATGGTGTTCCTACAGAGGATGTTGTTACTGCTTGGTTTTGTTGGCTCAAGCAGAGTGTAGGAGGCATTTTGTACGCCTCTAAGAATGGTAACATTGTTGGTGATGGGTCTAAATCAGATGTTGAGGCCCTAGCAGATTCTTCTGCTTCCTTGGGCACAAATCTGCTCTTTTTGATTCTTGGGCTCTGCTTTCCTGTGGTTTGCCATGCTTTGTGTGGGGCTTGGGGTGCGAAGCTTGTGGTGTGCTTGGGCAAGATCTGGAGTGATGTTCTTGATTCATTTTTTTCTGATGCTTTTGGGGACTTGGTTTATGATGACCCTATTGGTTTCTTGCCCTTGTTTTGCTTGGTTCAGAGGCCTTTGGCTTATGGCCCTCTTTTGGGGTGTTTAGCGTCTGTGATGTTGGGAGATGGAGGCTATTGTGTCGCTTCCTTTATTTTGGGAGCTTCTTAGCCTTTTTTGCTTGGCTGGGTCGATGCGTTTTTGGTGCCTCCTATTTTCGATTGGATTCTTTTCCAGAGTTTTTTTGGTCGTTTTGAGGCTTTGGCATTGACTATGGCTGACAGTCTACTCATGGGTAGCTTGCAATTTTTTGTGATGGTTGTCTTCTTGCTCAGGCCTGGTGTGGTTGTGAGGTTTTCGTGCGGCTCTTGGGGAAGCTTTGTTCGGCCTCTATTCTTGTGGGAATGTTTGCCTTTATTGAGGCGTGGGGTGTGGTGGAAGTCTCCATTGCTTCCTCTCTTTGTTGTGTGTTGTGTGCCCTTTAGTTGGTGGGGTTTCTCATAACTCAGGGGGAGTTTCTTTTCTGGCTTTTTGCTAGGATTTTTCTCAAGTCCCAGTTGGTTGGTTGTTATTGGATTGGAGGCTCCGGGTTTTTTGTTCTGATGACTGAAGGTCACTTGTGGTCTGAGCTACTACCTTTTATTTTTTTGAAAGCTCAAAAGTTCTTGTGCTTTTTATTGATGGTTGAACGGTTACCAAAGGATGATACAGTCACTTTTTCGGTTACAGTCTTGGCTTTCTCCTTGGACCCTATGGAGGTGGGTTCTTTTCCTATTGAGGTGGAAATGGAAGGTGAAGGTTTCTGGTCCCCTCAATTGTTGATCCTATTGAGGTGGTCACTTCTCTTATGGAGGTGGAGGCTAAGGGGGTTGGAGATTTTAGGCTACGCCGGTGTAGTGGATTGTGTTATCCTCTCCTATAGAGGGGAGTTGTCTCCTTTAGAGGTGGAAGCTGAGTTGGTTTCCTCATTTCGGTTGAGCTTAGGTTTAAGAACCCTGCCAAAACCTGATTGTAAAGGGTTCATGGTCCCTTAAAATCTTGTTATGGGGTCAAGGTCCCTGAAAAACCTGGTTAAGGGTTTAAGGTCTCTCCAAAACCTTTGGGTTTAAGGTCCCAATTTTAGCTGATTTGTGGGTTCAAGGTCCCTGTAAAACCTTTGTACAACTTGTGCTTTCTAGTTTTTTTCTTAGTGTTGATGTTGATGGGCTGCTGATGGTATTTAGATTATCTTTGGTGCAACATGTTTTGCTTGGATAGGGTTGCTAGTCCCTTCAAAACTAGTCTGTAATGGGTTTCAGGTCCCATCAAAACCTATTTTTCCCCTAATAAAAAAAACACTTGTAAAGACAAAAGTTGATAGAAAATAGCCCAATATGTCGCACTCAGCCGTACATGTGAAATTGTAGACTTCACAGTAAAACTTTGTTAGTAATTTTAAAAAAAGGTAAAAAAAGAAACAGGATCCCATTTCCCAATATTAAATGTTGGGAAACAGGATCCCATTTCTAAAAAAATGAAATCTACCTAGCTTTGTGGTCGGGTTTTTGGCTTAGATTTTGCTTCAGGGAAAGCTTTGGGATTCCAAACCTAGGCCTTCAAACTAGTTTGACCTGCAAATTGAAGGTCCTAACAATGTCAGAGAAAAATTGTTAGTTTGGACATATGGCTAACGACCTTTTTTGCTGAATTTTTTGACGAAATTAAAACCCATTATAGATGAGACAATGTAGATTCCAAATATGTAATTTTTTTATAATTGGATTATTTTTTCTATTTTTTAATTAATTTCTGATGAAACAAGTCCATAAACTTGAATTATCAAGGATTTTTAATATTTTAATAACTTTTTATTAACATAATTTTTTAACAAACGGGTTGCACGAGAACGTACTTCAGACAATTCTTTTCAATTTTTTTTTTTTTTAAAAAAAAAAGTTTAGGTCATCTTATGTGTGACGTCCATGATGATTTTTCAAAACACCAAATATGGCCAATAAAAAATTAACAAAAAAAAATTCAATAAAAATTACAAAAAAATATCGAAAACGTGTTTCAGTGAGTTACAAATCTTTTCCCAAAAGGATTTAGAAAAATACGATAATTTAGGTCAAAATATGGATGACGTACACATGGATGGTATGGTAAAAAAAAGTGACTTTTAAACAATGGTTTTTTTTTTTACTGCAGGAATTGGGTAGCACGACCCCCTATAAATTGCAGTGTGCATGGTAAACTTTTTAACGTGACCGATGGTGCTAGTGCGACACGCCCTCTGGTACCGTGGGGGGTGGGGAGACTAGACCTCATGACCAACCTCCTACAACAGGAAAGATTTAGCCAACCGAGCTAGGGCCCCAACCCCTAAATAGTGGTTTTTAGAAACGCCTATTGAAACTTAATTTGTACCATCTGGGTATTGAGATAAATTACATATTTGGAAACTAGACTCCGAGTACTACATATTATGATTAATGACTTTTTTGAAGATTCCATCTCTAAGTGCTTCAAATTTTAAGGTAAAATGTGTTGAATTTTGAAAATCAGGGAAAACAATTCCACTTTTTGGCCAAAAAGTGGACTCAACTTCTTGCCAACACCCTATAGTATTCCATAAACTCAAATGATCAACTTAATCACATAGGTGAGTTTTAACTTTGATATATCCTAATCCTAGGATAAATTCATCTACCAATGACTAGTTCGATTATATAGGTTAATCTAACCCTATATGTTCCAATCAAGACCAAATGATCAACCCAACCAAGTATGCTATTCCTAGTATATAGGTTTCAATGAGTCATCAAGCACATATCCCAACCCAGTAGGTAAATCTTAGCCTAAGGCTTCATTCTTTAATTGAATAAACTTCTCGACCCAAATAGGTTATTCTAAACCTAAGGTTTCATTTGAGTGTAAAGTATGATCAAGTGATCATTCAAGTAAGAATAATTGATGTGGTATGCATAATGTCACATCATATCTTTCATACCTTCACTTTTGTTGCAATGCTAACACAAACATTCCAAAGGTTTCCTAGCATAATAAGCTATAGTGTCAAGTCACTTCATGACGTCAATACAGTTAGCATCATACATGTAGTGTTACTACTTATGTATAGAAACATCATTATCTAAATCCCCATATAGGGTATATAGGAGTATTAAGAAACTTCCTTAAGCTATTCGTGTTTCATCATTCCTAGTACTAATGATAAATGTATACACTCTTATTATGGAGTATATATAAACAATTCATAGGAAATCATAACAGATTATTTTCCTTTCCATAAGCAAATACTATGGTTCACTAAAGCAAGCATTCTTAAGCAATTCCAATCAAAGCAATCAAAACTCATTCTTTTTTAATAAAAGGAAAGTAAAAGAAGATTAGATCCTCATGCCTATAATACACTTGATTTAATTGACTAAATTGCTTCTCAACCTTCCAACAGTAGCTTGCTAGCTTCACTTCAACTACTCAAAGCAATTCTCACTATAACCTCTTTCACAAGATAACTCTACGCTCTCACAAAGTAACTTTAAGCTCTCACAAAATATAACTCTCAAAATACTTGTAGCAGAATAGACTTGCAGAATTGTGCATCACAAATGAGAGAATTGGCTCATCTATTTATACAGAATATTGAGACATTAAAGCCTAAAGAAAAGGCATGCTAATTGATAGCTCTAAAGCATGCAAAATGACTCAACTCTCTTAGAAAAAAGGTGGCATAAATCTAAGTGAAAACTTAGCTTGGTATTCTACAGATCGACCCCCTTTGCTTGATAGCAACTCAAGACATTCAAATATCCACATGCCTAACATATGAGAATCGACTTGCATACAAGATAGGCTTCTACAAAAACAAAGTTCTCATATTTTGGTGCCATGTATCAACCATCCTCCTATTCTTTTGGTACGGTTTATCTCAATGAAACAATCCTTAATTTGTAGGCAACACATACTCTATGCCAACTTGGTTATAGTCTATTCTATTGATAAAGAAAAGATGAGTCGACTCCACTATAAGAGAATTCAAGTATGTGCTTTGACCAAGCAAGTTACTTGTTGATTATTCCCCTTTATCATGCATTTAAACCACTTGCACAACAACATGTTCCTTAATATTTTCATTGCTTTTATCTCTTGGATAAATGCATTCAAGGTAGAAATAATATGTTGCTATAAAATAGCATTGTATTTTAAGTAGTATTGACCATGGCCTATTACTTCATATCGACCTTTATCATTGCACATTACTTGCATAGAGCGACCTTTAATACTTTACATAACAAATATACAAATCAGCCTAATATTTAGCAGATATCATGCTCCTTTATTCTAGTCTATGTGTTGTACATAGTGTATTGCCCTCGGTTAAAATGCATAGCCCCTTTATATTTTTTATCAAAACAAAGTGCTTTGACATATCAATGTTTTAAGAGAACTTCCAACACACCATATCAAGGTATATGCGCTTAATATCATTTATGTGTTTTGGTTAATAACCGGCGCTATAAAACATATTACAATGTGCATATATTATATATATATAATATATATACTTATCAATTTACACAACATTCGATCTTCAAATGAATAACTCATATTAACTTAATCAAATGTTCATAAAATATTTCATATATATATATATATATATATATATATATAAATACATGTACATATATATAAGTCAATGTTGACATTTGATATTCAAATGAACAAGTCAAGATTGACATTTCATATATAATATTGTTTGTATATATATACATACATATATATACCTCTATGTACATGTATACGTACGTATACATACATTGATATGTTTGTATGGACATTTCTATTTGACACGCATAAGTATCTATCAACACATGTTTATATATGTATATATCATATATACAATTACACAATCAAGCACTCATACAATTACTATCTTATTAATAAGTAATATACGTGTGATGTATATATACAAATATACATACATGTTGCATTGTCCCTTCGACAACACCATGCTCATAAGAAACCCATTCATAAGCGTGCATAGGTATGCCTACCTATGTAATCTCATGTGCGTGCTCCTCCATGTGCATGGTCTATTGTTGACATGCATTTTTAGGGTTAGAAGGCAAATATCTAATAGTTAAATGTAGATTTGATTAATAAAACAGAGAAATAAAACACAAAAAATTATAGCAGAAACAAGACAACATAGAGAATTTAACATGGTTCACCCAATCCGAGCTACATCCACAAAACTACAACCATCCAATGATTTTATTATCCATTGCAAAATATATTATAATCTTGTGAATAATGTCTCACTGCAACTCTCATCCCAAACACTTATTACAAGCTTTTAAAAAACTTCTAGAATTAGGGTTCTACAAAGTCGATTTTTTTCCTTTTTTGGTGATGAAGCAAAAAAAGTAGGAGCCCCAATGAGGATACATGAAGAGTGTACATCATAGCATGATCATTCACCACATACCAACAATCTCCCACTTGGAGACTGATCAGGCTCCACACCAACACATGCATATGCATACATGTGTATACCTTCAACGTATGTTCAACTCATCAATCAAGCATAGTAATATAAAGAAGAACCCATAGACTCGAAACACATAAACACCATCCAAGAATGCACTCAACAATAATCAAGATACTTACTAATGCAAACACATCATACTAAAGGATGACTTACCAATTCCCAACACTTATGACTAGACTCAACCATTCTATTGTGAGTGTGTGTGTAAGCTCATATAGGTTTTGTAAAGGTTACCTGACCAATCACTTCTCCTAAGTGATACTTCCCCTCCCTTTAGGAGGATTGAACCTATCCCTGCAACCAACTTATCACATTTTCAATGGTAGTTATATGTTCATAATAAATCCATATGCATCATAAAACTTTAGCATATTCATATAGCAATACATGTTCATCATCAATATAAACATAATTACTCTTCCAAGGAAATAATACCTTAATACCTATTTTTGTATTCCATTTATTTTACAAACATATAAAAATCATGATTCCATTTACCATCCTATTTACCTGTGAAAGTAAAAGTAAATCAATAACAACAAGATGGGGTGTGACATTTCCCTACATCAATGCAAAGGCCCAACAACAATCATGCGGTGTTGCAATGGTTGTACAAAAGGTTTTGTGAAGACTTTGGTGATCCGAAGTGGAACTTGCAACTACAATATCTGATAAAAGTCCACTTCCAAATATGCTTTTGATGGATGTTCATATCCTCATCCAAAGCTCCAATTCACACATAGTTAGGAAGGATGCATTCAAAGGTTGAGGAGTTCGGCTTTACACCCACTGGTTGCACTTTCTTAAAATTTTCTAAGGACTTTTCAAAAAAACCCATTTTGAACATATCCTTTAATCACAAAATTCCATGATATCACATCTCTTTGAGACATTTTTTGAAACAATTCACTTGCCTTGTCTATGCTTCCACATTTTCATGTATGTCTAGCATGACACTTGTAACTACAACATATGACAAAAAAAATCCCTGTTGTTATGCTTTGATGGATGTCCCTTTGTTATCATTGGATATCTGATGTAGTGCACATTATTATAGTGCAAGCCTATTTTTTAGATTTTTTTATTTAGCATCACCAATATTCTCCACAAGAACATTGTCCATGTTTAAAATGATGGAAATGGTTTACATCTCTCAAAATAATTTCTCTTGCAACAATCTTGGAGATGAATTTAGATTCAGTGTGAAAATCAAAACATACTAGAAGGTTCTTAACAACTCTAATAGTTGTACCAGGGGCCATGGTTAACAAACCAAATGCAATTGCTAACCTTTCACTATGGCGGCAGATAAATGATTCTTTTTTCTTCTATTCCACAACATTAAGTAAAAGTATTGAATCTAGAAATACCCTACTGCCTTCATTTTCCAAGCCAATTTCTCCAATTTTGCATAACTCTCCCATATTTGTGGATGTGACCTGTCTCCTACACAAAAAAAAGCATGTACCATTTTATGCCCTTCAATCCAACTACACATAGGTATATTTTTAATTCCTCTATCTTTCATCAATCTCCTTACTATTTGAACCTCACCACACCTACCTGCTTCTGCATAGATGTTTTAGAGAAGAAACATAAGTTGCAACATTTTTAGGATCCAACTAAAAAAGTAGTGTTGCTGGAATACTCAGCCTATATTCATATATGATCCATAGGCACCAAAGGTTTAACTGGCATCTTAGTAATAATGTTTGGGGTGTCCTTAAGATAGCCAACACAGGCATGAAGGTCCACCACACACACCTAATGATCAACTATATATGTAATGTGATAAGGGCTACTAACCTTTAGTATTATCATTAACAAAACTGCTAATATTTAAAAGGGGGTCTTCTTTAAAATATGTTTTCAAACCTGGCAATTATTTTTGTTTGTTTTAGTTTTGTTTTACTATATTGGAGATGCACTAGGCACTCTTAATGTTACATAATTTTTGGATTATGTGCTTTCTTCAGTTCCATTGGCCATTCTTGGCCTCTAGTCAACATTGATATCTATGTTGTTTCAATTAAAATTGGGGTCTACAACTAAGATATTTGCAGTGAACAAAAATAATTAAATATACTACAAATTGATAAAGCAGTGAATAAATATGACTAAATATAATGATTATGCAATTAATAAACAATGTGTCAATATACTACCAATTGATAGAAAGTAGTGAACAAAAATAATTAAGTAAACTACCAAATTGATCAAAATGATGATAAAAATTAATGACTAAATACACTGCCAATGGACAAAAATCAGTGAATAAAAATGACTAAATAAGTGACCAGTTAACAACAATCAATGACTAAATATATCAGTGAATAAAAAATGACTAAATAATTGACCAATTTACAACAATCAATGACTAAATTAATGACTAAATATACTACCAAATCAATCAATCAAAATAACCAATAAATGACTAAAAATGGTTTAGTCATCAATCTGGTTGTGTTATAAATGATTGGCAATAAACTACTAATGGTCACGTGATCATGTTTAGTCATTTATATGCAATTTTTAATAGTGTTTTTAATCATATATTGTTGTTTTTGTACTAGTGAATGATGATATAGTCTCAAAATTTTAAAAATAATTTAATAGTAGTGGTAATATATGTTAGAGTAATCATTTATTAGCTTATAATTAATTAATTATTAAGCTAATTTATTCTCATGCACTTAAGCTAAACTTAGGAGTGCTTTTATTCTTTTATTAGTTGAGCTATTATTAGGTCATTTTGTCTCATTGCATGAGATGTTGACACTTGTCATGATCTAATCCCTTTCTCATTGAGGGTTTGCTCTGATAAGTACTCAACCCTCATTGTATTATCCCTTGAGATTCATAGAAGTTTTTCATTATGTAACTTTTTCTAATTGAGGATATTGCATATTATTGTTTGCAACTCTCTTGCGTGGAAGGCAATTTTGTTCGTTGCTTGATCCTACATCTTGTGGTTTTTCACAATTCTTATAGTATAACACCAAAATAAAAAAAGAACTTAATAGTAATGGAGACATGTCCTCCAAAGAAAGCAACATTTAATAGTGATGCCAATTATGATTTTAAGTTATAACATCTATTATGAATTTAAGGTGATTAAGTACCAATCACACATCATTTACTATGGTGAAATGATTCAATTTAAAAGCTTAATTGAACCATGGTAGGGTGATTTAATAGACATTGGACTAAACTTTGGTAAAATTATGATGATTTAGTGTTCCTTATAGTTTACCCTATTCGATAATAAATGAGGCCTCAATTTGAACTATTCACCACTACAATAATTTATGATGAACAAGCCTTGTAATTCATTATCATATGGTTAATAGTTTATTTTAACAATCAATGTTTGAAATCAAAAAACATAATCACTAGTTGTATTCATTGCTTCCTTGTTTACACTATAATAGTTCAAAGAATGTTTCTTTATTTGACTAATACTCACTTAGAAATGGTGGAAAACATATTATTTAGCTCAATATAAAAGTGTATTCAAGCATGTGAAAGTGACACTTTTTTGTCAAGTTATGCTAGATTTTGGTGTGGGGATTTTTTTTCCAATGAGATTATTATATAAAAAATCCAAACATGTCACATTGAAAGAAATAATCTAGATCATGGGATCACCTTTACCATTATACATTTCAAAACAATACTCTACAAAACCCATTGGAAAAGGGTATATGATGTCAAATACTAATTCATGTGATAAATCCTTCTTGGAGATAAATGGTTGATAGTTTAGTTGATTCTTGACTTCACTAAATTTTGTTATGATGCTTTATACTTGGAGGGTTGGGAAAGAAACGATGATGGGATGGGGATTTGAGTGGTGATGGGTTGGGTATATGAAGATTAGGATCGTATGATGAAGGAGGTTATGATAGTTTAATCTTAGGTGATGTAATGTGATGGGCTGGTAAAATTGAGGTGGATGTAAGGGGTAGTTGTAATGATTGAAGGAACAATGGTCTTACAGGGGGTGGGTGGCATGGATGAGGATAGTTAAAAGATGCTACAATTGTATGGGAAGGATGTAAGAAGTGGGAGGATTACAAAGGAAGGTGGGGATTGAGGTTGGGAGGGAATAATGATAGAAGAAACGTTGGAATGTAAAGGGAGGGGATTATTATGAGGGGAACTAGTGTTCCCAACAATTTGAATAATTCCTTTTAATATGTCTAATGCATAAAAATTCGTCAAAGGAAATTTTGGTGCTCATTGACTAGAAATAAAGATTGTGTAGTATCATCCAATTTGGTTGTCTTTGTTGAAGTTGAGAAATACAACCTCATAGAACCCAATAAACACCTACAAGCAAATAACCTGTCACATAGAAGAGATAACGAAACACAACAATGGTGCTCTACAAGCCATGAAACAAAAATGCATAAACAAGAATTAATTAATTATTAATGAGCCTAAGTTTATGAAAGGAGATCAAAACTCTAAAGGTAATTAATTAATTATTAAGCCTAAGTTTAGCTTAAGTGAAAAATAAAGTAAAGGTGACTTAATTAATTAATCAACATGATTAAATTAATTAAGTAATTAACCTATTACTCTAACACCCCCCCTTAAGATGAACTAGGGAGAAACCAAAATATGATAAAGAAATGCATGATGGATGCATGTATGGGTCTCACCCTAATGGCTAATGAGGTACCCATGTATAACATACTAATCTCTCATAAAAAGGAGAAAGGGAGAAAACCACAAGGGAACAAAACTCCCCCCCAAAAGAGAGAAAAGAAAAGAATGCAATGCACTAATGAAAGAAGGATAGGAGGTGGATTACATGATACCCCCCATAAACAACTTCTATCATATAAGTGCATATACAATGGTCTCCATAAGAGAGATAGAAAGAGACAAGAAGGCTCCCCCATAATGAAGAAACTCCTATCGCAATGGTAGGTGCCTGATGTAGAATCCAAAAAGATATCCTAAAGTAGAAAATAACATTCCTCCCCTTGGGAAAAAACAAATCCAAAGGATGATGTCGAATAAACCCTATGAAGAGTGATGAACCAATCTGTCTCAAGATGTGTGCCATGATAGGATGTTGAAGAATCTCTTTGTCTAAATTGAAATATATGATGCCAAATCCAAATTGATGTGGAGAATCCTAAAATGCAACCTCTGAATGCATAGATAATGGTGGGTGTACAGTGATAACCTGACTGTCAAGGTAGAGCAGACGTATGTCCTCAAAATAATCCTCAAGATCTACAGTGTGAGACTCAACAAACAAGAATGTGTATGCAAGATAAGAATCCCATGATGTAGTAGATAATGAATGACCAAGATGATCATGATGCTGAATTGAATCCATAGGGGCCAATGTGGTGATATTGATGTCATCAGGAACAACGAATGATACATGTGTAATCTCAATTTGAAGAGTAGGAACTACGAGACAAGCCTTTGATCCATCAGAACATGTAAGAATGCCTAAATACTCAAGCTCCTCTAAAGTATCATGATCAAAGGGTATATTATCTCCCCAAGCAATGGCTAAGAGACAATTTGAAGTGAGATCCTCTGGGAATGGAGAGAGATTGGGGTCTCCATAGATCTCCCAAAGACGTGTCCAAAGTGGGTGGGAACAATCAATGTCCGATACAACCCACACAATGTCATTGTCAACACTAGACAATATAAGTCTTATTATGTGATCTCTAGTGATATCCCAAGCTAATTTTCCCCCTGGAGTGGTTGGTTTAGGTATGAGATCATATAAATAAGACAAAATATTAAGCCACCTACAATGTGTAAGTATTCCCTTTGCCCATGACTCATAATTACCTTGTTCCAAGATTACAATTGAAGGATGAGTAAAAAAACCCATGATAACTCTTCAAATTAAACAATCTAGGAAAATTGACCTTACTGCATGTAGATCAAATGAAATAGAGCCAAATGACGCAAGTAGGAGGTTCCCAAGTGCCAAAACGTCCAAGTAATTAAGCAAACTATAAAAACACAAAAAGTTGAATAAAATATATCTAGGGAAAAATCTGGGAAAATAAGTCTAATCACTGTGTAGAGCACTGAACCAACTTTCCGATGCCACAAGAATCGTGAAAATGTGATACTTGAGTCAAAAGTTATGCTTCCTGAAGCAAAAACTGAAGATCTAACTTCAACGGCACAAAAAATAGTCAAAATGGAAAAATTAGGAAAACAAATCCTACACCACTGGATCAGGCTCAGAAATAGCTTTACGGCGATATTTCATTTTTGAAAATCCGAGTTCATATGCAAAAGTTATGGCCAAAATACCAAAACTGCTCCAAAAAGCTTTGGGGGTTAAGCCTAGTGAGTAGGCTAGCCACTAGCATTAACTGCTAGCATTTAATTGATGATGGTGGCCATTACTACTGTTTAAAAAAAAAAAATCTCGGATTACGTGTTGTATCAAGCCGTATGGCTCATAAATGAAAAAAATTGCCTCCCAAAGTCATTGTCTCCAATTTCGACTATTTGATAGTCAATTTTGGGGTTTTTGGGTGCTTTGAAAGCGACGATGAGGTCCTTTTGGGCTAAAAACGCTCCAAAATTATAGGTACACTCTAGAATCAGGAACCCCTAAAAAACTTCAAGCCCTCACAGATCAAGCTTCGTATAATCAAAATTGACGAAACAAAGGTCAATCTTGACTATTTCAAACCTTTTGGACGCAACGGTGAGGTCCAAATTGACTCAAGATGCACTGGAAATTCACTTTCAAGCAAGATCCCTAAAAAAAATGAATAGGAAGCGACAAATCTGTGCTCTGATACCATGTTGACGTTGAGAAATACAACCTCACAAAACTCAGTGAACACCTTCAAATAAATAACTTGTCACATAGAAGAGATAACAAAACACAACAATGGTGCTCTGCAAGGCGTGAAGCGAAAATGCATAAACAAGAATTGAATAATTACAATAAGATCAATCCTTATGAAAGGAGATCAAAACCCTAAAGGTGAGTAATTAATAATTATTAATTATTAATGGGCCTAAGTTTAACTTAAGTGAAAAATAAAGTAAAAGTGAATTAAATAATTAATCAACATGATTAAATTAATTAAATAATTAACCTATTACTCTAACAGTCTTATTTTAGAAGTTGTAACTTATAAGTTATCTCTTTTTTTTTTTTTTTTCAAGTGTGTCAAAGTAAACTTCATGATCAAAAGTGCTCATTGACTAGAAATGAAAATCGTGTAGCATTATCCAATTTGATTGACTTGTTTTAGAAGTTGTAACTTATAAATTATCTCAAATTTCTTTTGATTTTCAAGTGTGTCGAAGTAAACTTCACCATCAAAAGTTTCCTCATCATTAATATGAAATAAAAATAATTAAATTTTCAATAATAATTACATAAAAAAATCAACCTAAAAATACATGTAAACAACAAATCTTAAATACTTCTTTAATATATATCAATAAACTTAAAATAAAACACATCTTAAAATTACTTCTATAACTAAAAAAAATCTCATCCTACATGGCTCAAATAAACTTGTGACCTCTTCTATAGGGTGCCACGTCCTCACCATTATTTCCACACAAGAAGTAAAAATTTGCATTTTTGATTTAAAAAAGAGAGGTTTGCTTACAAGAAAAGCAATCAATTCAAATGGTATATTCTACACGGATTAAACCATATCCAGATTCCATATCCATACATTTAAAACGCGCATCATCAACTCTGCAAAAAATTTCTCTTCCGCAGTCTTGTAACACGGTAAAACCCCAAAGTGACCATCATGGCTCGCAAGACGAGCTTTGTACAGGAGTTAATATTATATGCAATAAGTGCAGCTGTGAGTTACCTGGTATTTGCAGCGGGCCTCAAGCACCTCGACCCCAATAAAGACGCCACTAAAAAGGCCGCTGAACGAAAGAAGGAAATAGCAAAGCGCCTGGGTCGACCTCTTATTCAAACAGACACTTACGAGGTTTTTTTTCTCAAACCCTAACCCTAGAATTTTTATTTTTGTATGGTATTTCTCACTCTTTTTAATTTAAAATTTGCTATGAAACGTTTGTCATTGAAAATTGCGTCCTGTCTGAATGCGTTGAAAAAATCAATGAAGAATTGTCGCTTTTTGAATGTTTAAATCTTTAACCATATAATTTTTATTTTTGAGTGGTATTTCTAATTCTTTTTAGTTTATAATTTTTAATGAAACTTTTGTTATCGAAAATTGCCTCCTTGCTGAACGCGTAAAAAAAATCTGTGGAGAAATATCGCTTCTTGAAATTTGAAATCTTTAACCAAACCCCGATATTCTTTTTTCCCGTTTTGGTCAATTTATATATTTTATGAAAAAATTATACGGGAAAATTCTCGTCGCAATGAAAAAGTAAGAAAATTATGATTTTATTTTTTTGCTTTCAAGTTTCGAAATCCATTATTTGTTTTGCAAAACCCTAACTCTATTACATATTTGTTTTTTAATTTTTTTCCGCCGTTTGATATATTTATTTTATTGAAAATCGTATCAGTGGAAACTCCATCCTTAATGCATGATAAAAAGGGTTGTGAAGATTCTTCTGAATATCAGAAATTTATTTTATTTTATTTTATTAATTCCGTAAATATTCTGTTAGTTTATCTAGGGTGCGCTGAGACTTCCTTGATTAAGAGGACTGAGGGGTAACTGATCTGCCCAAATTTGCTGGGTGCAATGATAATTAGACTTTCTTTATCAACAGCTAATGATGTAACTCACTGTATGGATAACCAGAGTTCCTTGATGAAGAGTTAAGGACTCTGGGTAATTATTCTTTCTAATTTGCACAGTATGCAGATAATTGGACATTTTTATTAAGAGCTGAGGATTGGGGTATCAATTCTGTCAAATTTTCCAGGGTCATAAACCTGGCCTCATTCCTTATGATGTCAGACCATTGCATTCAGCAAGATTTGATCGGTGGACTCTTTATCAGCCAAACAACTTCATCTGTAGACCAAAAGCTGAATTTCAGAATTTTTATATATATATTATAGTATTTATCAAACCCTATTCTTAGTACCAATTTGTTAATTTGTTTGTAACTTTGTTCCATTTTTTATCTAATTTAAAAAAAAAATTTAATCGAACTTTTATACATGAAATTCCATGCTCAATGAATAAGAAAATCTATTGTGAAGAGATTTTTGATTCTGAATTTGCATTCTTTATTTATACATTTTTGCAAAGTCTCTGGACACTGACTTTTTAGGTTCTGTTGATTTTAATTTGTTTAATCAAAACTTTATTTGTGGAAATTTCACTTACGGTGAAAGTGTAGATAAAGTTAGAACAAATTTTATTTTAAAAAGGAAAATTAAAAAAGAAACTCAAGCTCAACAATCTAATCATGAAAAAACATACACGTGAGGATTGAAAAACGCACATGCTGAAATCTTTAAAAAAAATAAAAGTTAGCTGAAGGAGAAGGACATGTCAGTTGAAAATATGTTTATATTCTATTCATGCTAGCTTGCCTGCACTTTGCTCCCCATAAACATATTAACTTCACTTGCAAAAAGGTTGGAAGAGATTGCTGCAAATGACAATGGTAGTATGCAGCCTAGGAACATAGTAGTGACTAAAGCAATGCAACAACAAGTGGTTACATATCAAACTGTAGTGTTCCCTGCCCACTCACTTGAGACAGCTGTTGGAGGGTTGTACTGTTCCACTTTCAGCTATGCCAGCACTTTTTTCGCTCGGGCTCATCATGAGTCATTTGTTCAAGGTTATTCTAGTCTATTTTCATTTTACTGTAGTGTTCTCTGGCCACTTACTTGAGACAGCTTGTAACACTCTATCTAATCTACAGTTTAAGAATGGTAACTAACTACCAGATTCAGCTGAACTGTAACTAACTAGTTTTCTTATGAGAGTTTCCTTTCCAATAACGAACAGAAAAGATAAACAATCTGAACAATAACTACATAAACAATTCATCAACTAACTTCTAGTTCTTCAATTTCAGCTGAAAAGGAAACAGTTAACAGTTTATATAACCGAAAACCACAGTTGGTTAATAACTATTTTTCCTTCACTTTGAAAAGAAAAGAGCATCTATTACAGCTATGAAATAAACATGTTAAAGTAAATATAACTGAATTTAAGAGGGAGATAAAGAGGTAAAAGAAAGTACAATCTGAAGGCTGGAATGCTTGTACAGGACTCTGTCTTCAAGGGAAAAAGAAATATTATCAAGGGCTTTTCCGTCCAACCAAAGATCTACTAGTCTCCCGTGTTTCTTCAACTGAAGAAACCTGACCCTTCACGAGGGCAACCAATAAAGGATCACATAATTACCATCATGCCATTTGAGCCTGGTGTCAAGAACCTATACTACCCTGGTCGATCTCTCACTATAGGTACTCCTAACTAGAAAGACCATTCTGACCAGGGGTATATCTGGTTCTTGAAAGTTGATTATTGCTTTTGCAAGCATCGTAATCTTGGCCAAGGATTTATTGTTTATGGGCACACCTGTGCCATCAACACTCTCCCCCTTGCTCGACATGATGAGACTTGACTCTTGGGTTTATATTACAATGAGTTCGCTCAATATCATTCCACTTCATTTAAGAACAAACTGCTTACTTTAAACATATATAGAGAGAGACTTGTTCAATATTGAGGAACTTTTCAGATTTTTAACGTTTATACTTCAAATAATGGACTCGGAGTGGAAAGAGAAATATGCACGATTCCAACTCAGAAGTTAAGAGAACAGAGTATAGAGAAGACTACGGCTTAGACAATGGCAAAATAGTTCACAGAGCATTTTGATGAGAGATCGAACTAACATTCAGGCTAAAAAATAATCAATGAAGAGCAATTCGAATACAAGATCAAATAAACTATATAGGTTCATGACGAGTAAGAAAGAATCTTCCATCGTACTAGTTCAAAGATTTAGCAGAGAACCAATTTCATTATACTTTTAACAAGATGATGAAATTCATTGATTTTACTTTCCAATGCATGGTGGTTATCAGAAAGAGTATAGAACTTTTCGATGCTATACTTATAACAAATTAAAAGACTCTCATTACGTGCGTGTAATTCGTAGAACAAAAGTTCGATTTAACTCTCTTGACGTCTTCTTCCCATGACTAGACAAGCAACCACCTTTCGAGTTTCTTGACTGCTCGATTGATGATGCAGCGGTGGATTTCTCAAGAGCTCAAATTTTTCTTTCCTTCCAGAACTAGAGTGATTAAACGTCAGTGGCATTTGTTTTGCTAAGTTGACAGATGATGAAAGAACAATAGCAATCCCTCCCCTGAGTTCTAAGTGACAAATGCACAAGATTGGCGCTCAGCTAGGAAAAACCAAGCAAGGTAAAAGCAACAGAAGAGAGAAAGGAAGAAAGTCACCAATGCCGATTGATAGAGAGGAGAAAAAGAGAATGGGAGAGAGGAAACAAGTCAAGATGATTGCCGATACAGACTAAGGATACCAAAACAAGAAGAATGTGGATCCCAAAATGAGGAAGTGAGCTGTGAAAGAGATGAATGCCCCAGTAAGAAATGCCAAGACAAAACAAGACTTCCCTGTAATGAGTCTGCATGCCTTCCTCCTTGAACGTTTTGATCAAGAAAAGAGGCCAAGGTGGCAAAGTTTACCGCCTTTACACAAAAACGGATATCAAGCAACAAATCCATGAACTTGTGGATAAAGGCATATTAGCCCCAACTCATTGCCTTGTGTAGCCCAATTGTGCTTGCATAGGAGGAGGATGCTACATGGAGGTTGTGCATTGACTATAAAACTCTCAACAAGATCATAGTGAAGAATCGCTACCCTCTTACAAGAACCAAGTACTTGTTGTGCTAGCTTTGTAGTGTGAAGTTCTTCACCAAAATTGATCTTAAGTTGGGGTATCATTAGATTCATATTGAACCTATGGACATTTGGAATTCAAAGTTAAAGGTAGGAGAAGGATTGGGATGAACATACTTGCCATAAGAGCAAGTGCTTGACACTTTGTGGAAACATAAGTTGTATGTAGACATGGAGAGATGTTCATTTGCCAAGAGAAATACAATATCTAGGTTAGATTGTAGATGCATAGGGAGTGCATGTGGATTTGGACAAGATTCTAGTCATTTAGGAGTGGCCATAACCAAAGAATTTCACAGAACTCTACAACTTCTTGTGGTTTCTCTACCAAAGCAAAGTTCATTTGGACAACAACACAATGGAAAGCATTTGGAGAATTAAAATGGAGACTCTATTCCACACCAATGCTTGTGTTATTGAATCTTTAAAACCATTTGAGATCAAGACTGATGCATTAGAATATGCACTTGGAGCAGTCCTCTCAACACAATCACCTAGTTGCTTATCACGGTGAAACTTTCACCTCATGAGTTTTATGCTATTGTTGAGGCATGCAAATGCTAGAAGCATCATATCTTGGGTAATAAGATTGTGATCCACATAGATTACAAGCTGCTTTAGTTCTTGCATACTTAGCACAAATTATAGCCAGAGTGGCATAAGAAATGGCCTTGTTTTCTTTAGTAGTCTCATCTAAACATCAAGCATAAGATGGGAGGTGTTAATCTAGTTAGAGATTGTTTGAGCCAATTGTTGATTCAAGCTCCCCTTTTTGTTCTTGACACATGTGAACATGAAGTTAGTGCATGGTCAAAATTGTATCCTTTTGACAAGGATTTTGTTGGTGTCTATCAAAAGTTACTTTATGGTAATTCAATTCCAGATTTCTACTTGTAGGATGGACTCTTATACCATGTTGGAGTCTCGTGCATTCCATGAGGTAAAGAGACAAAAATTGATGTGTGAGGCTCCTTTCAGTAAGGTTGTAGGACATTTTAGAGATGAAAAATCCTCGTGGTGTTGTGGAAGTAATTCTTTTGGCCACATCTTAGGGAAAATATCATCAAATACATCAAGCCTTGTACCACATGTGCAATTGCCATGTTGAGCGACAAGAAGCAAGGTTTATACACACCTCTTTAGGTACAAAAGAGACCATGGGAATCACATTCAGCAGCAAGTGCAAACCATTCTACAGTAGGCAAATGCAAAGTACAAGCAATGCCATGACAAGCATTGGGTATTGCACACCTTTTGGGTTGGTGGTCGAGTTTGGCTACACCTGCAAAAGGCAAGATTGGAAGAACCTTACTACAAGCTTTGTCCACTTTAGTACGATCACTACACCATCACCAAGCAATTAGGAGATATTATCTATGAGTTTAATTTGCTTGCTTACCTTGGGTTCCATTTGAAAAGATAATTGATATTCATAATTTCTTGTTTACAAGAGGAGACAAAAGCTCCTTATATAGAAAACTACAAGACGATGTTTCTAAAAAGAAACCATTGTAAACTAAAGCAAACTAAAACAAAAATCAAAAAGATGGTAAATCAACTAAAGTGTAAATAAAGTTACTAAAAACTAACTAGAGCTAACAAACGACTAACTAAAGCTAAGATGACCATTAATATTACAATTAATATTTTAATATCCTCCCTTAATGGTCATCGTACAAACATAAACTTAGTCTACCCAAATTCTTCTGGAAACATATCATCGGTGACTGACAACTAGAGAAGCATAACCGCCTCGCGATTACAAATCCTTTCCCGCAGAACAATCAAATCAAGACATCGGCACTCAAAAACTGTGAGCTTCCTTTGCTGCCAGGTATTATAACTTTTTCCATGGAACCTCTATGTGCTTTCCAACATGACGTTAGACAAAGCAGCCATCCCTCCCGTTTTCCAAAAATGAGGTAACATTGTGATCCGCTGGCACAAACTGTGGACAATCAACTGGCACAACCCACAATTTTTTTTAAAAATCGTCTAAAAGAGAGGCTTATAAATTGTAAGATTTTTTTAGAAAAACCTTCGAAAACTCTGAAAAATTAAGTTTTTTGTAGAAAAACCTTCGAAAACTTGCAAAATTTCAACTAGAAAACCCTGTCAAAAATTGGTTCAAAAAACAACCCTTCAGGTTGCCATGAAAACACAATTTGTCCAAAAAAACAGATGAAGATGCCTAGTAAATATGAAAATACCCTTTCACAAATTGGCGCAAGCACAGACTTCAATCAGCAACCCAAAAATCTTCCAAAAATCTGGAGAAAAACTCCACAATTTTTAGATAAACACAACCAAGAAAAGAAAATGCCCAACACCCATGCACTAGAACCCGTCACAATTTGACATGAAAAGAGAACAGGTTTGCCCACGATTTTCAACGAACAACACCCAAAAATAATACAAATTCGCACAAAATCTTCTGCAATTTCTCCCTTCAAAAAAGACCTCAAAAATTCTTCACAATTTTTCCAAATGAAAAAACCCTTAGATTTTTAACAAATTGGCTCACAAAAAAAAAGATCTTAAAAAAATTTCTTCAGTTTTTATTTTTAAAAAAATCGGCTAAAAAAAATTTAAGAAATTTCAAAAAACTAATCAAGTTCAAGCCTGAGCTTTGATACCATGAAAAGATAATTGATATTCATAATTGCTTGTTTACAAGAGGAGATGAAAGCTCCTTATATAGAAAATTACAAGATGATGTTTCTAAAAAGAAACCATCATAAACTAAAGCAAACTAAAACAATAATCAAAAAGATGCTAAATCAACTAAAGCGTAACTAAAGTTACTAAAAACTAACTAGAGCTAACAAACGAGTAACTAAAGCTAAGATGACCATTAATATTACAATTAATATTTTAATAATCTACTCTTTGATGTAAATTTCTTGCACCCTTACTTTCCACCTCTATTGGATACCTCAAACGTTGTAGAGACACTTCAATAGACAAAAATCAATCTAGAATGCAACATTTCAGCAGAATTGGAATTAAGTCATTTGATGCCAAGGTCAAAAGAGCAAGACAACAAGAGTTAACTTTTTTCTAGATTGTCAAAGCAGGTCAAGTTTATTCCTAAGGAAAATGGTTCATAGAAGTGCATGTTGCCAATTTGTTCCTCCATCTTTTGCTGCAATTCTATGCAGTGGGGAGCATTGCTCTTCAAGGAGAAGTAACTGATCTAGCTGGATTTGGGTCACTATATCATATTTCAAATCTTTGGTGTTGCATGATGGCTTCTGCAGTTTTGTTAGCAGGATTCTCATCATAGTCAGCACCTATGTTCCAATCCGCAAGTCATAACACCAAGTCAGCTATGGTAACAAAGTGCATGAGTGCTTAGGTATTGAAATACCTGGGACCTGTGTCATGTTGGTTTGACTTGGTTGCTTGGGTTTTTCAAGAGACTGATCAAAAAGAAAATATTGGTAAAAAGACCTATTTTTCTTGTGAAAGTTGCAGTTAAAATGATTGTAGTTGGAAAAGCGCAAATTTTTCACACAAGCTGTGGTTTTTTCTATCAATGATTCAACATTAAACTCATCTGTGGACAATCATTCTTGATTTTCATCGTCATTCTCTTTTTGGGAAGCAAAGCTCATTACACTATAATTCCGATTGACTCACCAGTTCTGTTGATTGAGTAAATACTTCCTAGATAAATTGTTAGAGAAAATAAAGAGGGATGCAGACAAAAATCAATCTAGAATGCAACATTTCAGCAGAATTGGAATTAAGTCATTTGATTGCCAAGGTCAAAAGGGCAAGACAACAAGAGTTCTCACTTTTTTCTTGATCGTCAAAGCAGGTCAAGTTTATTCCTAAGGAAAACGGTTCATAGAAGTGCATGTTGCCAATTTGTTCCTCCATCTTTTGCTGCAATTCTATGCAGTGGGGAGCATTGCTCTTCAAGGAGGGGTAACTGATCTAGTTGGATTTGGGTCACTATATCATATTTCAAATCTTTGGTGTTGCATGATGGCTTCTGCAGTTTTGTTAGCAGGATTCTCATCATAGTCAGCGCCTATATTCCAATCTGCAAGTCAGCTATGGTAACAAAGTGCATGAGTGCTTAGGTATTAAAATACCTGGGACCTGTGTCATGTTGGTTTGACTTGGTTGCTTGGGTTTTTCAGGAGACTGATCAAAAAGAAAATATTGGCAAAAAGACTTATTTTTTTCTTGTGAAAGTTGCAGTTAAAATGAGTGTAGTTGGAAAAGCTCAATTTTTTCACACAAGCTGTGGTTTTTTCTGTCAATGATTCAACATCAAACTCATCTGTGGACAAGCGTTCTTGATTTTCATTATCATTCTCTTTTTGGGAAGCAAAGCTCATTACACCATGATTCCAATTGACTCACCAGTTCTGTTGATTGAGTAAATACTTCCTAGATAAATTGTTAGAGAAAATAAAGAGGGATGCAGACAAAAATCAATCTAGAATGCAACATCTCAGTAGAATTGGAATTAATTCATTTGATGCCAAGGTCAAAAGGGCAAGACAACAAGAGTTCTCACTTTTTTCTAGATCGTCAAAGCAGGTCAAGTTCATTCCTAAGGAAAATGGTTCATAGAAGTGCATGTTGCCAATTTGTTCCTCCATCTTTTGCTGCAATTCTATGCAGTGGGGAGCATTGCTCTTCAAGGAGGGGTAACTAATCTAGTTGGATTTGGGTCACTATATCATATTTCAAATCTTTGGTGTTGCATGATGGCTTCTGCAGTTTTGTTAGCAGGATTCTCATCATAGTCAGCGCCTATGTTCCAATCCACAAGTCATAACTCCAAGTCAGCTATGGTAACAAAGTGCATGAGTGCTTAGGTATTGAAATACCTGGGACCTGTGTCATGTTGGTTTGACTTGGTTGCTTGGGTTTTTCAGGAGACTGATCGAAAAGAAAATATTGGCAAAAAGACTTTTTTTCTTGTGAAAGTTGCAGTTAAAATGAGTGCAGTTGGAAAAGCTCAAATTTTTCACACATGCTGTGGTTTTTTCTATCAATGATTCAACATCAAACTCATCTGTGGACAAGCATTCTTGATTTTCATTGTCATTCTCTTTTTGGGAAGTAAAGCTCATTACACTATGATTTCGATCAACTCACCAGTTCTGTTGATTGAGTAAATACTTCCTAGATAAATTGTTAGAGAAAATAAAGAGGGATGCCTTGGCTTGGTAGAGCTCTATGTCTACCAAAATCAATTTATCAGGATGCCTTCAGCATGATTCTTTAATCTTGTGAGAGCTCTAGGCCTATTGAAATGAATTTAATAATCCATAAAGGTACATTATGATTTCCATCCTATTTAATGTGGGAGGGTTGGTGTAGGGCCACCCTTGGAGGGGATTCAACCTTCTTACCCATTAGATCTTTGACCTTTCACCAAGCTCACGAGCAAAATGGGCTTTAACGATCCAACTAACTATAGTGGTAGGTGCCAACACATAAGGGCACTAAGAATTTTCAAATCAATATATTGGATGCTTCAACCCTATAGACATCTAGGCCAGTTCAAATGAAAATATTGGATGTGTCGATCACAAAAGAATCTAGATCTGTCCATACCAGGTGTTAAATCCTAAATAGGCTTAGATCAAACAGAAAATTGGTAGTCATTGATCAACAAATGAGCATGAAATATATAAATAAGCACTTATCATAATCACATAACGTATATCATAATGAAAAGTTAAAGTTAAATAACAAGTCAAGCAATGAAATACTAATATAGATAACTGAAGTAACTTAAATTGATTGTTGTACAGATCTTATATACAACTTTGAAGCATGCTTTCTGATCTTCATTTACAAGGACTGTAATAGGGCACTGAGGAGATACTCTTATGCAAACCAAGCTTCTTCAAGTGTAGACTCCAATTTTGTTTTGTATAACTTATGAGTAACAAGTCTATGGCAATATGTACTTTAAGACTGAAAAATTTATACTTAATGAGAATTCAAGAGTAATTGACATCATTGTATCTTTATTTATGTCTTATAATTGAAGTTTGGACCTTGTTTCTCTTTCTACACATTCTTTTTGTCATGAAATAGCATTGCAGTTCTTTCTTCTGTTTATATTAATTAATTTATTTCTATGTTTTTATGAGTATTTTAGCATCTTTTAGTTTTCTATGTTTTTCCCATTTTAAACCCATGTAATTCAATTTTGTTTACACATTTGGTTTGCTATGCTGTTGCCATGTAAGTATAATGTGAATATGATGTCAGTGTTACTACATGCTTGTCTTGTCTTCAGTGGTTGTGATGGTTGAAGTGGCACATGAAACATCATGATCCCAACTGGTGCTTCATCTTTCTCCCTCTTTGTATATCAATGCACATAGGCATTCTTTGTAGGATGATGGTTGGATCAGGAGATAGATAACACACGTCTGTTCTTTTAGATCTTCTACAGAACTAACAGAATACAAATTTGCTGTTACAGTTTTAATTTGTTTGTCTTGTTTTTGCTGTTTTCCTTGTTCATTTGTTATATGCATACATGAATCTTTATCATGTGCATAAATTGTTTCTGCATATAACCCTAATTAGAACTCCTTGATTGGATTGCCCACTGGGTTCTAGCTTGGGCCTCCAACCAGGTGGTTTACACCAGGTGCTGCATACCTGTACTGTGTTTATCTTCAGACATATGCACCCAAATTTGGTGGTTCAAACCAGGTGCTGCATATGTGCACCGTGTGTACCTTCACATTCACACATCCATGTATTCTTGCTGGGAACCCTAAAGCCTATGAAATGTCTATACACATTTTATTTTGGCTTGGCAGATCTTGGGTGATGTTACAAGTCAAACCTTTAAATGGTGTGAGTTAAGCATGTGTCATGCTCAAATGTACCCCATAATTGTTACACAACTAACTTCCTACATGACTGCCAGAGTTATGGTCCACATTGTTGTCGTTGAAGGGGATATGAATCTTGCATGCACTTGAAGTGTCCACTAAACCTCGAGCCCTATGACAAGATGTCAGCCACATGAATATGCTAAAAAATGATGAATTGTTTCTGCTTGTCAAAAATCGAGTAAGTGATTCAAACCTTAAATCAATAAATTATGTAGGCCATTAATTGTGAATCCTGGTTATTTTTGGTCAGTTTTGCAAATTGTCTTTCCCAAGATCCCAAATCTTTGTGAAATGCTTGTGTGTTCAAGACTGCACTGTAGTATATAGTTGCATATAATTTACCACTGAGATGGTGCCTTGGTATTTTTTTACTTAAGAGTTGAGTACTGAGGCCATGGAAGAGATCATGAGACTCCTTGCTTTGGCATGTGATTGAACCTAGGTTGCATGCTATTCATTGGTCTGCAACTTCACCTAATATACCATCTGGGTTATTGACTGTCTTATTGCAGTGTGGGAATTTGAACCTTTGTCGCTATAGGAATGCATCATCTATCATTATATCACAACCCTTTGGACGTGTGCATTACCACTATTGTTTTAATCCTAAATGTTGTGAATCTTTTGTTCAATTCCTATATTTCGAATCGAGGCTTTAAAAATGTAGAATATTCCTGGCTTTAATAATTTACCTCGGCAGTGTTGACACTCTGAATTATCATTTTGAGCATCTGAATGTACAATGACTTAGTCGCAAGTCTTTCTGATAACGTGCATATCTGTTGGAGATTTGAATCTGGCTCTAGATGGCAGCCCATTGATTCACCATTGAAGCACAAATTTGATTTAATTTTTTGATCAGCACATAAATTTTTAATCAAGGTGTAAACAAAATAGGATCAAATATTTGTTACCTTCATGATAGAAAAACGTTAGCAGGGGAAATATTGAAGATATAATAGAAACATTAATTTAACTTTTGCTACCAACCAAAGTTTGAGCATTATTCGTTCCAGATGGTAAATAAATTTGTGAATGCGTCCCCTGCTATTGAACTCTTGATTAAGTTGTAGTCACTGTAAACAATATATGTTCTGGGGAGTAACTGAACTACAGTTCAAACTTCTTCTACTCTTAAAGATATTTCCAGAAGGGTAGGTGCGGGAAAATTCGTGATTGAGAGTTATGTGGGTCAATTAATTTACACTTTCTTGTATTAGAAGATTTTGCAAGACAAGTGTTTTTGAAAATATAGACATACAAAATGTACATAAATTCAAATTATAAAAAAATCCCACCAATGGAACTAACATTTGCAGGCCTACTTCAATATATAGAACACAATATTGTATTGTTTCACTAGAAACTTTGATTTAGAGCTAATTTTACTCATCTGTGGCATGCTTTAAAAAATTATAGCGTGTAATTTGTCAGATGTCATGCACAGAATGATATATTCTCTTGCAATTGTGATTGACAGAGCATTTTACTATGAATTAGATGCTTCTTGGTGTGCCAGTTTTACGGTTTGATGATTGTGGATTTGCTGTTTTGCAGGATGTGATAGCTTGTGATGTTGTCAACCCAAATGATATTGATGTGACTTTTGACTTAATTGGAGGGCTGGAAAATATTAAACAGGAACTTTATGAAATGGTTGTCCTTCCTTTACTGAGGCCTAATTTGTTTGCACAAGGCAAACTTCTGGGCCCTCAGAAAGGTGTTTTATTGTATGGCCCACCTGGGACTGGTAAAACCTTACTTGCTAAAGCATTGGCAAGAGAGTCAGGAGCAGTTTTTATCAACGTAAGGATTGCCAATCTGATGAGTAAATGGTTTGGGGATGCCCAAAAACTTGGTATGTGTAATAAACAACTTCCATCCTACATTCGTAGTTGAAATTCTACAGACAGTTTTTCTTTTGCATTGCTAGTAGACTAGTGCTAATATCTTATCATGATTATGTTTATATATTGGATCTTTATTTATTTATCTGATGATGGATATTGTATTATTGTTGACTTTTTTTTAATTTCTCATATGTGAGCAAAAATTTATGTGTTTTGTTCAAAATCTTCGGGGTGGGGAAAGAGTTGAGTATAGTTTACTCAAGTGTCTTGATTGCAAAATAATTAGGGTTGTGGGGCTAACAATTTTCAAATACATTCTTGATGTTCAAGGAAGAAATCAAAGATTTTCCTTTCATTCAACAGTTATAATGCCACCCTTCGTAAGTTTAATGGCTTGCAGCACTGACAGTAGATGTCAATCTTTCTTGAGCTCTTATTGTTTAAAGGGCTTTTAGAAACTGAGGAAAATCTTGAAACAATCTTTTAAGAAAACTCAGCTACACGACAAAGCGTGAGAAAGAAGCCATGTTTACACTAGAAGCTGTGAACAGAAGTGAGTAAGAGTTTTACTGAGTGTCATATGGACCCAACTAATGGTTAACTAACTAATATCAGAGTAAATTAATTTTTTTTAGTACGCATAGATAATACAGGGTAGAGTTGTATGTATAAAAAATGGCAGATGCCTTAAACATAGTAAACTGCTTTTGGTATTTCATACCAAAGGGAGTTAACTATATTTTGAGGAGATAATGATCTTTTTCTATGGCTTAACCATGCATTTGTAAGTTGTTAGGAGACACTGGTTTTGTTTCTTTTCTTACAACAGTCTACATGTTGGATGCTATATACATCAGTGTAAACAGAGAGTAGGGAAAGATTGCCTTTATAAGCTGTGAATGATGCATCCACTGTTTTAATCCTTGACGCTTATTTTATCTGACATATGGGGCTTATTTTTTTTAATGTTTTTGTGGTTCAATGATGTAGTGAATGCTGTGTTCACATTGGCACATAAACTTCAACCTGCTATCATATTTATTGATGAGGTGGATAGCTTTTTGGGCCAGCGACGTTCCACTGAGCAGGAAGCTATTGTACAAATGAAGACTGAGTTCATGGCATTGTGGGATGGTTTCACAACTGACCGTAAGTATTACCTTGTCCATACTTTTTCTTGCAGTTCATAATCCTTAGGGCTTGTTACATAAATTGTCCTTTTGCTGTAATCTAGAAGTTAACTGTTGTATGTTAGCCACACAGGGCATCTTGAGGCAACCTTTTGATTTTTATTGCATACATTCTTAATGAGAAATAATAAGTTTCTCTTTGTAATTCTCACTGGTCGATAATCTCTTGCATCTGGTGTTCTTTGGTTCTATGAACCATTTTGTTGTATAGCAATGCCATTCACTATGGCATGTTCAGGTTGAACAAAATTGATTATCTCTGTTTATTTCTATGGGTTTCTATAAGAGATTATTTTATGAAACTTCAACTACTAGTTATGTTTGAAACCTCACTTATTATGCATATAGGGTTATAACTTATTATAGTGAGAATTCTCTGTTGCTTTATCGACATAAAGATTGTTTGCTTTCAATAGTTTACTAAACCAAGGAAGCTGAAAATGTCTGTTTTCTTGCCAGTGCAATTACTTCTTTAATATGGTTTGTTATTGGTTTGCCCAAAGGCTGGCAAATGGGTCTAATCAAAATTTCAAGGGTGCATGCTATGCCTCCTGTGATTTTGATGACAATTTCACTTTGGATGCAATTGTTATTGTATTCTTTCTATTTATTATGTTTATGGTAGTGGCGATCCTGAACTGGTAGCTGTGTAGCTATAAATAAAAGGACGAGCTTTATGGAAATAAGATGCTATTGTGAAAGAGCTAAATTTGGTTAATTCAAAGCACTATTCCTAGTAATGAGATCAAGCTGGAGTGTCCTCGTCTGGACTATATATATTAACTAAGAAATAGCTTCATCGTGCATGTTTTAAGGTCATCCCTGATTATGTTTTATGATATGATCTATGCAGAAAGTGCTCGGGTAATGGTTCTTGCAGCAACAAACAGGCTTGAGGAACTAGATGAAGCAATATTGCGTCGCTTTTCTCGAAAATTTGAAGTTGGGATGCCAAAGTGCTCTGAGAGAGCTAAAATATTAAAAGTGATTTTAAAGGGTGAAAATGTTGAGGATAATATTAACTATGATCACATAGCAAGATTATGTAAAGGATACAGTGGCTCTGACTTAATGGAGCTATGCAAGCAAGCAGCTTATCATCCAGTTAGAGAGTTGCTGGAGCAGGAAAAGGCTGGCCGGATAACCTCTGAGGTTAGTTTAGGGTACAAATGTGAATAATGTTTTTTAATAATTTAGCTAACTATCGTATGTAATGAAGTGGAGCTATTTTATGTTTTGTTTGCCAGATCCCAAGGCCTTTGAAACAGTCGGATTTGGAGAAGGTACTTTCTGTTTCGAGGCTATCAAAGGATGTAGCAGCAGATTATGGAACGAGGAGACAAACTAATATGCTATCAAATTCAGGATCATCAAGTGATCAGGCAGACATTAACTTAACAGATTTTGCAAAGCTTTTGGCTATAATGGGTCATGTACAACAGACACCACCTGCACCTGAAAATATTCCTATAAATAAGAGCGGTTCAACCTCTGAAACTTCTTAGTCATATTATGCCAATGAAGTGAAGGAAATCACTGGTGGCTTTGACACATTTAATTTGGAACGGAGAGCTGCTATATATTAGCCAAACGGGAATGTTTCTTTGAATCTTACAAATTATTATTCTAATGGCTGCTGCAGCCTGCCACAATTTTTAATGGGAATTTCTTTTTGACAGCCTTTGGTCAAGGTAGATGAATGCAAGTTGTAAGGCTTGTTCAACTATGCATAGCAGGAAAGAATGCTTTTATTAATAAGCATATCTTATTTCCTTGTTATCCGATCGTACGGATAACAGCTTAGTTGATTCAGGCAATAGTGACATGAACATTTGAATTGTCATCTTTTGAACATTTTGTTCCTATGTTTGCCCTTATTATACAGGACAATTGGCTGTCAATGACCTGTACGATGCTCTCTAAAGGGCCCATGCTTCACTACTTAATTTGTAGACGATATCCGCACATAGATGAATTGATTCCTGTTGTAAGTACTTTTTGACCATTTTAAATTCAACTTGCGTTGTAAAGTTTGTAACATAGGGTTGAAACCTTCGAAAAATTTAAATTGTCTGGCAGGAGTATTTAGCTTTTCTGCCAGGGATACTAAAATAGATAAAAACTTGAAATACTGACGAGATAATGTGTTGTGCAAGTATATTGTAAGTGTGGAGGCTGTGGTTTTGAATTGTATTTAACAAATAATATATTTTTAAGTAAAATATATATTTCAAATATTACGTATGTTATGCATATGACTTCAAATATAAATTGTTTTAGAAACTCAATAAAATGAAAAATAGAATTCAAAAGAGAAATAGTATGCATTATACATGAGACCAATATAATCAAAATCAATGCAAATATTTTAGACTTAATATTTTATCATAAATGGAGTGCTCTTAGTTAAAGATGATGGTATTTTACTAATATCAATATTTTTACCTGCAACTTGGGGGCTCAAAACCCTAATTTACTTGTCCATAATCGATTTAAAATTGACAACCATTCATACTTTCGCTGTTTTTCCTCGCCAATCTATTGAAATTTTTGTTTATTGCCCCCCTCTTTATTCGTATTATTATTTTGAAGTACTAACTTTATGCAACATGAAGGGAAAATGCGTGAAACCATGCATCACATAGAAATAGCTTGAAATGAAAATCGTACACACCGAGTGGCTCACAATATTGTTGATGGCTTTCTTTCCTATCAAGGGGACGGTCACGCGTCCAAACTCTGTTGCTGGATATACCCTTCGTTGGGATTTTGACTTGTAGACCAAGCACGCTTGTTGAAGTGACTCAATGGTGAAGGATAGTGGGTGATTCTAGGTTTTTGTTGGTTTCTTTGCCCAAACGATTCTTTGCTTTTGAGTTTGTTGTGTCGATGTGGGTTGTTGATCTTCTTCTTCTGCAAGCCTTCTTTCATGACGATCGGTGCTTACAATTATGGGTTGACACTAAGTGCATGAGATGGCTAGATATGCAGGTTTAACATCTTTTCTCTATGTTTCTTCTGGCATTATTTCTTGTGGGTGCTTAGAATTTTCAAATGGAGGCCATTCGTCAATGAAGCCCGTTTTGCAAGCCATTGTAGAGAGCAGATACAGTTTTGATGTAGTATTTCTCTAACATGGGTGTGCTCAGTTTTGATGATGTATTTTTCTACTATGGGTGTGCTCTTTTGACTCATAGCGTAGTCAACCTGCCAAAAGAATGTGTACAATTAAAAGAGACTAAAAATTTTCAAATCCAGAAACAGAGTAGTGACAGCCTCATGGATTATGAAATCTCATAACATTAATAGATAAAAATTAGTGTTTAAACATTTAACAATTTTTAGATTTTTACTTGTTTGATTAGCCTTCTATACTCTTCGAAGAATTAGGAAAAATAAAAAATAAAAATTTAAAATTAACGATTTGGAGATTTCTACTTATTCGATTAGTTTCAATTGTTGAACTCCGCGGTGGTCCAAGCACTGACTGTTTACGTGTAGCCTGTGCATTGGCCACAACGCACCACTGGTATAAGCTCTTCTGATAAAGTCTCCTTCCACGCCACTAAGGTCTCCTTGAAAATTCTCTTGCAAGGAAAGGGGGAAAAAAAATTAACACCAGTGTGCAGAAATTCATTTTGGAATTTGTTGAAGATAATAGAAAAGTAAAATGTAATGTAATGTTGTTGATGGTGTCAGAGCTTAGTGGTGAGGGTCTGAAGGGGCTTCTCCTGTTCTTTAGACATGGCTGAGATGACGATGTTGAGGTCGTAATGCCTTAAATTAACAAATAACTCACCGGCTGTTATCTTTTAATCTAGCAGAAGTACGAGGCTATAAACTGACGGCCGTTCTGCAATGTGGGGCCGCACCTTGTTGTCTATCAGCTCCTTCGCACTCACGATCCCCTTCGTTCACTCTTACTTTCTCATCGTCACCTCTGTTGGTACTAGCAGTTGCAAGTAGAACTGTTTTTTAGCGGTAAATACAGGCCTTTGGCCTGGTCTGAAATCTTCATTCCTGCTGTAAACAACACACAAATTAACGTATAAATGGAACAAGTAAACGTTGCAGAATGATAAATAATGATACTCATGCAGATCACCAGAGTAGGGAAGTGGGCCCTCCAGCTTGATGGATTTGGTCTCTGTCAGGGCCTTAGTGGCAGTCTGTTCCACCGACACAGTGGTGGCCAGGAGACCCAGAAGGGAGGTTTCACTGTTTTGAGTGGCAGTCGAGGAGGCAAGGTGGTGGCAATTCGTGCCACCGACACAGTGGGGCCAGGAGACTCCGAAAGGAGCTCTAACTGCTCTGAGTACTGCTCTAAGTGGCAGTCGGGGCAGTTAGGGCTTCAGAAGCAAAGCAGTAGAGGTTGCCACGGTGGCTGCAAACTGTGAAGAAAGCTTGGGTTGATTGTGCTGATCGTGAGTAGGCAGACAGTGCTCATGTGACTGCCTTCCAGTAATGTTGCTGCCATGGAAGACATTGCTTGTGTGAGAATATTTACAAGTTTCTGCGAGAAGGGTATGAGAGGCAATTAGAGTAAACAGGTCTCGTTGTCAAGAACTTTTAAAAACGTAACGTTAACTGCTGTCCACCAATTCTCATAGAGGGTAACACATGAATGGTCAAATTTATTTTGATTGGCGTTTAACCCTTTTAACAACTTGCAAGCCGTTAATCTATGCTATAGCAACAAATTTCTCACATATGAAACGCCTATTGTTATAATAAACCTATATTTTTCCTTTTTTTTAAACAATTTGACAAAGAATCCCCAATATGCCAAAGTGTAATCTCAAAAAAGAAAATTTAAAAAATACTAAATTTTAAAAAAATTCTTGAATAAATGTAATTGATTTAAATGAAAAATATAGAATCGACAAACATGGAAAGGGCAAATGAGTTGGTAGTGGTTCAAAATATTTTTGATTATTTAAATTGGTTTTGAAAGTACTAAAAATTCAATATATCAAATTGAATAGCTCAAAGCATATACAACAATCTTATAAGGGAGTAAAACATTGCTGCAACTAAGCTTTCAAATGAGAATCAATACAATTCCAGCCATGTCGCTAAGCACAAAAGAGTACCTAGGGATCCAACCTAAACAAATTCCAAACCTTATGTTATTCTCACACTCTTCACTTTTGTGTGCAATTGAAAGAAAGATTTGAGAATACTTTTCTTCTACTTTTAAATAATTATATAAGAAATGTTATCAACCAAGTCCTCGAATCTAGGAGAAGGGGGGATTCTCCCTTAGAAAGCACATCCATGAGCACACCAAAATTAACATAATGTCTAGCTAGTGTTGTCAATTGTTGATCAACTATCTTAGGAGTAGGTGGATGCTACATTGAAATTGATGGTAAAATAGTAGCAAAGGAAATAAGACTCAACAATTAGATTAGACGGTAGGTGGGGCTCACCAATAGATGTTGAATAAGTTGAAAGAAAACACTCTCCATAATTATGCCAATTGCATGAGAAACCCCTTTAGGGACATGACTCACAAGAGAGGAAATAGGAAGAGAGTACCCAACATCCTTAGAAGACTTATCATCCTAAGACAAGTCAACAACCTGAAAGTCAAAACCGTTAGTAGTCAAGTGATCAAAAGTTAGGTGGGTGGTTAAAACATCAAAAGGGTGACACTCATAGTCAAGTAGTTGAGTCCATGGTTTATCCACATTAAAACAATATCCTTTATGAAGAGCCTTAGAGATATCTGCGTCCGCTAAAATAAGAACAAATACAGAGTGACACATGTAATTAGTAGTAATCAACCTTCAAAAAACGACCAATAACATTGCCTACTAACTGCAATCCAAACCTCGTCGGAGATCAAAATCCTTATTTTCAATCACATATTATCCACAAGTCACCATAAGGGAGGATTGTGAACATGGGAGTGGCCGTATTTTGTATTGCAGCAAAGGGCGAGCAGGAGCCCCTGAGCCAGTTTGGGTTGCGTAGGATTGCTGGCGACCCAATCCCAAATCACCAAGCAACTCACCACCAACAACTAGGAGAAGCCTCGGTCGCAGGAAAAGGAACGCCATTATTAGCACAAAGGTCGACTGAACCAGAGCCGATGCCAGGTTCAGAACGGGTCGAGGGCGACGAAAATTCCGTCGCAAGAGGCGAAAATAATGCCGAATCCCTGTTAGTGAAGTCCGCATGGCGAGACACATCTCTCAAACCCACGCAAACATCCTTGGGCGCACCAGTAGCTTCCGGTCGCAACTGTAGGAAGAAATTAGGCTCTACGGTTACAGACAACTGGAGATATGGGAGCGCCATTTTTGTTCATATGCGTGCGCCATTTCAAGCTTTAGGGTATCTTCCCCAAGTTCTGGTAATAGCAAGACTGTAATTAGTTGAAGTATATAGGGAATTGTTTGAAGGGAATAAAAATAATTTTTACATTAGATACTTTTAAAAGCAAGATTAGAAGTAGTTGAAGTATAGGGAATAATATACTTTTTGCATTTGTTTAATAAAATTAGATTAATTAAATAAATATAATCAATAAATATTTGACTAACTGAAAACTGAGATTGACTCTTGTCACAATTATAAGTAAAAGTGAAAATTAAATAAATGTTTAGGTATTTAGTTTTGAGTTTGATACATAAATGTCTGTTTAAATGTTATGGATTCATTTGTTACTATAATGGATGTTTTGTTTTGCTCAATATTTGAAAACCTAATTGTGTACTATTTGAGATTAGATGTGAGTAAATAATTGAAGACAAGCAAATGTGTAATAGATCTAAGATGATATGCTCCGATAGATTTTCTATGGTGCTCTAAAAAATGTTCTATCAATCAAACTCTAACATGCCACTTTTGATAACTCTTAGAGTATTTTAAATTAATGAGGGAATGCCTCTAAATATAACAATCAAGTCCACAAGATAAAAAAAAAATGTGCATTAAGTTGGCTCACAAAAATTAGTGAAATGCATAACAAAGGATAAATTTGAATTTTAAATTTTACATTGTTCAAATTTGTGACTTTGGAATTAACCTAGGTCAAATTTGCACCCACATACTAGATCTATGATGGTGCATGATGAAAATAAGAACCAAGATTGAATCTCTAGGGATTAATAATAATATGTATCAAAATATGAGCCACATTTACACAAAATAATACCACTTGTAAGCTAATTATTACATCTAAGACACTAATCAAAGCAAGCAAAAAACATGAGGCAAAATGACATGGATATGTAATTTTCACCATTGTATTTTGCCCCTACTTTGATGTGTATGCAAACTACTAGGTAGATGCATGTCCAAATAAAATAAACAATCAAAATATAAAAAATATTTGAAGATAGTTATCTAGTTTGTGTAAAGTAATGGATAGTTGGAGCATGCAATGAGTAGTATCTTTCATAGAATTTGATATAATCATGATTCATAGCTTGCTTGAGTATGATGTTAGACACACATGACAGTTGAGGAAGGGGAGGGGGTCGGGGGGGTTTGAATCAGTTGTGCATTAAAACCTTCAAACCCTTATTAAGTATTAACATGAATGTAAACAAATGAAACAACACCACATCCACAAAGATTCACAATGGAACACTAGATTTTTAAGTGGAAAACCCAAGAAGAGAAAAACTACGATGAGGATTAAATCACTATATGAAAACCAAAACCAATTACGAGAGGCTCACTGCCTGAAGGGCTCACTACCCAAGAAGATCATTTCTTTCGGATTACACAAAAATTACATGGAGGTTCGCTACCTCAAGCAACTGGAGAAATCACCACAATATCTCTTTACATCCACAACCTTTAGCTCATTGCCTCTAGTGACTTCTGGCACACTAAAATGTAGACACCTTCTATACTTTCGATAGTCTTAGGCATTCTTTCTCGCACTCAGATCTCAACACACGATCACACATACATCATTTCACACTACACACTTCTCCAAAACTTTGACCTTGTATATATACCTTTCACAACCTTGAATAACCTTCTCTAAGTTATCTTCAATGAAACTTATGCACTTTAAACGTGCAACCACCAAATAGGTTGACACCAAACACCTTTGCGATGGAAATCAGTGAAGGCAGACCATATTAAGGGTTAACCAGAACCCAAATCTACATTGACACGCTACACCAGGCTCCCACAAACTACGAAGCATGTCCACAAATAACACTAACACACCAGGTTGGCCAAACCGACATTCATTATCAAGCAACTAATTTCACACTTCACCAAGGCCAAAAACTCCTACGGACCGTGTAGCAACATTACACAACATCCTAGAATATTCCAACATCAATGAAATATTCAAAAACATTGGCGCAAACACCTAAAACTGAGAATGCTATCATCTTGTGCAACCAGTCAAACTGCCATTAAGCTACAACTCATGAACTAAGCTTGTGGAAAAATTGAACACTAAACACACCAAGAGAAGGTAGGTACAAGAAATATTAGCACATTTCCAAATCCGCAAGACAAGAAAATTCAGTGCAGAGAAATGCGGAGCAATTCCATTTCTCCCAGCTATCCTTCTTCACAAGCTAGAGACAATCCAACAAATTGTCAAACATATCTTCTATTGTCGCATGATCCAGAACCTGAAACTTTGCATATAACACCTTTGAAGACCTCTGATCATCACATTCAAACCACACAAGCACATCTTTCAAGAATGAAGAAACACAGAGAAAAATATAGAACACTTCCCAATCACCTTGTATAGTTTTTATGCATTTTTTTTCAAAAGCACTTGGAAACCAAGTAACCCTTCTACATCTGCAACACCTATTCAACACCATATACACATTTTTAGCATATCCATACCAGAGGTTGACATCAATGACAACACTAATGAAAACATAGTGCAACAATCTCCCCCTTTGTTATTGATGGCAACATCTACTAAAAAACCATCAACAACAAAAGAAACTCTATATCTCCAATACTTAAGCAACTCTCCCCCTTACTTGAACATTTTTTTCCCTGTGTTTTTCAGACTTCTCTCTCTCCTTTTTTTCCTATGTTTTTCAGACTTCTCTCCCCTCTCGGACATCAATGGTAAAGGGCAACACTTGCACACAACACTTCAAGCACAAGATATGCTTCCCTTGACTACACCAGCCAAAGACACCACTACCTTCTCCCCCTGAGAGGTAGCCTTCATCAGTCCTAGAAAAATAATACATCTTGAATTGCTCCCCTCAACAGATGCACAATTTTATGCATCTAGTTGAAAGGAAGGGCAATAACCCCTAGCTTAAGTATGAGATACTCAAATGTATCTTTTGGAAGAGCCTTTGTGAAAATATCTACTATTTGATCCTTTGTAGGCACATACTCCAACTTCACTTCCTTCTCAACAACTTTCTCTCTTAGAAAGTGATACTAGATAGAGATATACTTTGTTCTTGAATGCATTACATGATTTTTTAAAATGTTGATAACACTTGTATTATCGTACAAGATAGAAATAGGTTCATCATATGATATTCTGATATCCTTTAATGTTTGCTTCATCCACAATACCTGTGTACAACAAGATGTTGCAACAATTTATTCTACCTCTATAGTAGACAATGACATTGAATCATGTTTCTTACTTATCCAAGAAACAAGCATGTTTCCAAGAAAGAAAGCACCTCCACTTGTATTTCTTTTGTCATACACCCAACCTGCCCAATATGCATCTATATAAGCACTCAAAGAGAAGTTAGTATCCTTAGAATACCATAGTCCATAGTTCAGAGTGCCCTTCAAATATCTGAATATATTTTTCTGTTGTGACATGTGATTCTCTAGGATCTTGAAATATTTCCACAAGACATACTACATGCATAATAGTTGGTCAAGTTGTAGTTAGATATAGTAATCCACCATTCATGGATCTATACTTAGTCTGATCTCACTTAAGGGACTCATCATTTTTTCTTAATTTACACCCAATAACCATGGGAGTATATATTGGTTTAGAATCCTCCATTCCAAACTTCTTTAACATTTCATTTCACAATCAAACACCTTTTTCTAATTGACTAATTTTTAGCCTAAGGAAGAAAGTCATCTCCCCAAGCATTGACATTTCAAACTCATTTTGCATCTCCTTAGTAAAATTTTTACACATGGTCTCATTTCCTCCAAAGACTACCATCAACGTACACAACCATAATCAGGATTTGATCTTTCTCAATTTTGAAGTAAAGGTTGTTGTTTGTGGTGCCCTTTTTGAGTCCCTGCTACAATAAGTATCTATCCAATCTTGCTACCAGACCCTAGGATCTTGTTTGAGCCCATATAATGCCTTCTTCAACCTGCGAACAATATCAGGATCTTTTGATAACTGAAAACCTTCTAGTTGTTCAATGTACACTTCTTTTAACTCACCATTCAAAATTGCAGACGTTACGTCCATCTGATATACCTTGAATTATTGATGTGCCGCAAAAATCAAAAACATCCCAATAGCCTCCATTCTTGCTACTAGATCAATTTTTCTGTCAAAATCTATTCTTTCCACTTGTGAGTAGTATTTATGCACAAGCCTAGCCTTGTTTCTAATAACTTCTCCATTCTCATTCAACTTGTTCCTAAAAACCTATTTAGTTCCTATCACATTCTTGTTTCCTGGTTTTGGGACCAGTTCCCATGTTTGATTCTTCTCAATCTTCCTTAATTTTTCTTCCATAGCTTTGATCCAATTCTCATCCAAGTTGCATGCTCTTGTAATTGTTTTAGGTTCTATTTTAGAAAGTAAACAAAAATTTACATGTTCCTCTACCATAGAAACTTTTCTTCTTGTCAACACATCTTTGCTCTTGTCTCTAATTATTTGATCATTAGAATGATTTTTTTGCACATACTTAGGAGTCTTAGGGTTCTTTTCTGGAGCTTCTTCCTCTTCCACTAGCATCTCTTTTTTCTTCTTCTTCTTCTTCTTCTTCTTCTTCTTCTTCTTCTTCTTCTCTAAAAAGGGGTTCATCAGATTCATTTCCTTCTATCAACACTAAGCTTTGATGTGATTCTTCATCCACTTTGACACTTGTACTTTCAATTATCTTCTTTAGTCTCTTGTTGTAACACTTGTATGCCTTGCTCTTTGTAGAGTATCCAAGGAATATTCCTTCATTTGATCTTGCATCAAAATTTCATAAGTTTTATTCATCCCTCCTGATATAACATTTACTTCCAAACACTCTAAAATATTTTATAGTAGGAGTTTTTCCATACCATAGCTCATAGGGGGTGTTTGAATTGTTCGTTATTTTTTGTCCTCTGTTGAGAATGTAAACTGCAGTATGAATAGGTCCTCTCTAGTAAACATCTAGTAGATTTGCTTCCTTCAACATGGTTCTTGTTGCCTCTTGAGTAGTCCTATTCTTCCTTTCCACAACTCCATTCTATTGTGGACTCCTAGGAGTTGATAAATATTTTTTTATCCCATGATCTTCACAAAAATTGTTAAACTCATTTGAGGTGAACTCACCACCTCTCTCATTCTTAAGCACTTGATTTTTAAATCCATTTCATTCTCAACCATAAATTTAAATGCTTTAAACTTATCTAGAGCTTCTTATTTTTCCTTGAGAAAATTCATACAAGACATTCTAGAGTAATCATCTATTAACAACATAAAATACCTATCACCTTCAAAGGTTCTTGTTTTGGTAGGTCTACGTAGGTTTGTATGCACCAAATCTAAAGGTCTTGTGCTAGAATATTCCTTAGTTTTGAACTTGTTCCTTGTCTATTTTCTAAGTTGACACTCTTTGCAAATTGTATTGATAGGATTTTTAATTCTTGGCAAGTCTCTCACAACATGATTAGAGCTGATCTTTACTAAGATATCAAAATTGATATAACACATTCTTCTATACCACAACCAACTTTCATTGATTTGAGTCATAGAACACTTACCATCAACACTCTTGAGCTGAAAAACATTTCCCTTTGTCCTTGTTCCTATTGCAACCAAGATTCTAGAGATTTCTTTTTTGATTTCACAACCATCATCCTGAAACACCAGATTGTATCCTCTGCTACACATTTCTACTACACTAAGAAGATTATTCCGAATACCCTTGACATAAAGAACATCATATGTCTTATTCTTTCCATCAAATCTAATTGAACCATTTTCATAGATCTTAGCACATGTGTCATCGCCAAACTTAACCAAACCACCATCATATTTCTTAAGGTTAACAAACTTACTCTTATCGCTTGCCATATGATTTGAACATTTGTTGTCAATTATCCAATAATTCCTCTCCTCTTTTGCATGAAAGGTAGTCATCATAGTTCCTTCAATATTGTTACACCCCATGTGTTATTACCTATTTATTATTACCTTGTTTGGTAATTTCCTTTAATAAATGTGAATGTGTTATATATATATGAATTTTGATGGAAATATGATGAATGAATGTTTGATTCTATTAAATTTTTTAAGATAATTTTGTATATGAAATATATGTGATGCATATGAATGTATTGATTCGACTAACTACTGTTCTGGTGAACTAAGCTAAATGTAGGAACAAGTTCAAACCTCCAGAAGAGAGGGGAAGTATCACTTAGGAAAAGAACTTGGTCTGATAATCTCTAATTCAGTCTTACTGAGCATTCACACACTCACACCCTAGTTGGTCTTAGTTGAGTCAAGTCAGTACAATTAGATGGTAAGTGATCTTCATTTTTGGTTTTAAATGTTTATATTGGTTTGCGATCTTGTTTTATGAATGTTTGGAATGAGGAATGTGATGAACTCTTGATGTTAAGTAGAAGTCCTTCTGTGTGTGTTTATTTTTATGTCGATGAGATATATGCATAAAATGTATATATATATGTATATATGTGCGTGTCTATGGTAAACTCACATATGTGAGTGAATAAGCACATGAGTATACATAAGTAGACGTACCTACGTATGCTCATGGACGGATTACCCATATGCATGGGAATACAGATTGGACTAAGGTGAAATATATATACATATATGCGTATATACATTCCATGTATATATATCGATCGATGGATATTAGAGTATGAGTGTTTTATAAAAGTATCAAAATCATATTATGTATATATATAATATAATATATGTATATTAATATATATGAATAAATAATTTAGCTTCACATATATGAATATATATAGGTAATATTATCCGCTATATATGCTTGATAATCAATAATTAATGTATTGGTTATACCTTGTGAAATAAGTATATATTAATGTTCGAATTGTGAAACAAGCACAAAACCACAAGCCACAAGATCAAACAACGAACAAAGACACCTTCCACGCAAGAGATCTGCAAACAATATATGCAATATTCCTCAACAAGAAAAAGCTACAGAAGAGACTCTCAATAAGATATGAAATCTCCAGATATAATTACAATGAGGGTTGAGTGCTTATAAGAGAAAAAACCTAAATGAGAAAGGGATCAGATCATGACAAGTGTCAACATCACATGAGATGAGACATAATGATCTAATATAAGTTCAACTAATAAAGCAATCCTAAGTTTAGCTTAAGTGCATGAGAATAAATTAGAGTAATAATCAATTAAAGATTAATTAATTATTAATGCATGATTACTCTAACAATTAATATATATATATCATGAAGGATATATATACATATATATTTATATAAATGAAATTCATTGGTGATAATTTCTAAGCGCAATATATATAGCACTATTCTTAAGTGCAGTGCTTGAATGAATAAGGAGCTTGTGACAATACATGGCACAACCTTTTAAAACATGGTAAACCAACGCATAAAGTAATATTTGACCAAGTCAACCAAAGTAAGAGGCATGTGTGAGATTATATGGTGTTGTGTATACGTTTCAATAAGAAGTTAATACAGTTTAAAATAATATGGAAACAGTCTACTACACTATTATCATGGGATGCCAACTTATGAATGTGGTGCCAATCTGGAAGTGTATGGAATGCAAAAGAAGTCTGCAAATTGCACATAATTCTAACAATGCAATATCTTAGCCTTGAGACTCAGTCAAAAGTAAACTTGGGAGCAATATGTGAAGGAATTTGATTTAGGAAACTTGTTATTTGAGCTTGTTGTTCATTTGACTTAGTAAAAGAGTCTTGTTGTCCCTTATAACAAGACAACTCAGCCATTTAAATGGAGAGGATTGTTATGTGTTGCAAACTTGTAAGCTAGTTTGATGAGTCGTTGAATGAGGATAGAAAGGTGGCAGAAATATTAACTTGTTTGTAGCTTTTGGTTGGTTACAAATTAGTATAAATAAAGGTGTTCATTCTATGAATTGCTACACTTATCAATCTGATTTTTTGTGTTATTTGCTGCAATTTTTGTGCAAAGTGAGTTGAGAGTTTGTGAGTAATAGAGTTTTTGTTGTTGTTTTACATTGGTTTTGTTGTGAGAATTAGTGAGAAGCTAGTAGAGGAATTTGGGTTATACTTTGAGGAAGTTGCAATTGAGCTTGAACCATTAAGCTAGGAGAGAAGAATAATCGGTTGGAGCTTTAAATGGGCATGTTGATTTCTACTCCTTTGTTATTATGTTAGAAAGATTGTCTTTTACTTGTGTGTGATGCTTGGATATGCTTGCATGCCACCTGATTGTTTCTTGTTTTGTGAAACTTTAATTTTTTATATTTACTTATATAGATATGTATACTAGGTTGGATTTTATACGAATATAAATACAATTTGTATTTAATGTAGAATGTCAATACTATACATAGTATGATGACACTCTAGGTGTGTAGCATAAGATAGAGTTGTTTGAGATACTTAGTATCAATGTCAATTTAATATGAGTTAATGGGAAGGTTATTCCTAGGGTTAGGATAATCCATGGGAAAGGGAATAACCTAGAATAGAGTACACTAATGGTCAAATACAAATCGAGTAATTATAGTGGTGAATATAGATGACCCTCACTCGATGCAATGGGTGTTGAATCTTTTGCCAAAGTAGTGTAGGTAGCCACTATCTACGTTGTCAATTCACTATGATCCAAGTACATACCAGGCTGAGAATATCATAGAAATAGAGGTAGACTTTATGGTAAGCTCTAGATTTGTAGGACACATCACTATGATCAGGAAAGGCTATATGAAGGATGAGATTACCAAACCAATATCTTCGTCAAAGGGAGGGCCATCTTACCAAGTTTGGTAGATGTGCGGGGGACCACAATAATTCCATGGTTGGCGGAAAAGCACTTGAGTGATGCTTCTCCTCATGTAGTTGGCGGCCAAGATTTGGGAGGACATTTTGGACCATTTGTATTTCTAGTTCATGTGAGATTTTTGAAGCTATGTATGCATTCATGTGTCCATCTATAAGGAAATTTTAAATGTGAAATGCTATCTTGATTATATTTATGTAAAGTGAAATCATACTTATATTATTGAAAATATTCTTTGATTATGCAATAGAAAAGTTTGGAAAGGCTATGTTTCAAATGGTGCATTTATTATCAAGAAGAAAAGAAAATTTTTATTGCTCTTATTGTTAGATGCGTAAACTATTCACTTGTGGGTAAAACTTAGAAAATTACTGAATAGAACAATGGGCATGTTACAAATATTGTGACCCATTTTCAGAGAAATTTCCTTCACGCATCTCTCAGGGGTAGTAGAATTAGTTCCAACAATCAAATCCATGAACATCACTTTCATTATCTGGGTAGTTTGATTCCTCGTCATTAGATGTACCACTATCCTTTTTAACTTAATAACTCTTCTTGAAAGATTTACCTTTATGATTTTTATGATTGTCATTTAAAACTTTACCTAGATATTTTAAAGCATAGTGACCTATATTTCCACAATTGAAACACTTGAAAGGTAACTTACCTCTATATTTGGCAGTGCCCTTTTTCAATCTTCTTACGAAATTCACTTCCACTTCATCAAAATTATCCAAATCGAATTCATCATTCCTCTCTTTCTTGTTGACTTTAAAAGTAGTTTCTTTCCTTGAAGCATCTTGGTCAAACTCTCTTAATTCAAAATTAGTTCAAGCACCAAACATTTGATCTCTAGTATATTGATCTATATTTTGAGCTTGCTCAATGATAGGGAGGTTGGAGGAATCAATCACTGATTCCTGCTTGCTCTATGGTGTCCCACTTCACCACTTTAACCTATAGGACCTTTTCCTTGTTTAGGATCCCCTGGTTCTCCTTGCCAACCCAACTACCATCACAACTCTACCTACCAAGTCAACCTTGGTGCAATTTTTGCAACTCTTCCCTTAGCCCTTAATCCACCCTAAAGGCTAACATTCTCCAAAATCTAGAACTTAGCTTTGCAGGGGTGTGGAGGTGTTTCCAAGGACTTCAATCCACCCTAATATGGTTCTTGAGGGTCCACCTAACTCCATTTACTAGTCGCTTCCACCAAACCCTCATTTAGGTTTTTAAGGCTACTAGCCCTATGAGCTCCAATTAGGCCTCCTCCGAGAAATCAGGGTTTTTCCCAAGGTTCCTCCAAGTAACTCCCAAAATTTTCTTGGGGTTCCTGGTCCTTATTTCCACCACTCAAAGATTTTAGGGGTCTTAACCCTCAACTGTCCGTACAAAGGCTTAACCCTCAATTTGGCGAAATTAGGCTCTTTTAAGCCCTTTTCCTGACCTCCCTGCAACTGTTAGAGGTTCCTTTCACCAGATGGATTGATGGAGCTTCCTCCTCCATTCTATGCCTTGGCAAGGCTCATACTTTCCCTCTCCACACTGTGATTTGACAGGAAATGGACACCCCTGCAAATCAAGTGCTCTGCACTTCTTGTCTTCCCTAGCCAGACACTTCCTGGCTCGCCTAGAAGAAGACTCCCATGGTTCCTCCGGTGCTATCAAAGACTCCTAATCCTACTATATGTACAAACATGGAGTCTAGTCACAATTCCCAAAGGAATGTACAATGTGTATGGTGGGAATGTGATCTAACACTCCATTCTTCCAACACTGTCCGGTTTAGATCAGCAACTGTGTAAGACCCAAACCAAAGACAAACAATGCTTGAAACTGAACTAAGAAGCTAACTACTACCACACAAAGATTGAATAACACTTAAACTACATCCTACACAAACTACAGTATCACATTCAATCCATTAAAGCACTACTTCAAGGTAAAAAACCAGAAATTCACACAAATACACAACTGTTCTCACTTGAATTTCAAAATTTCAAATAATCCAAATGCTTCCAACCTTTCTCCCATGTCAAGATCACCCTTAAATGGGGTTTCCAAATCAGTTACCTCTCCTTAGGTCACTCCTAGGCTGCTTGTAGCTTCCATTGAACTTTATTTTCAAAATTTAGAAAAGAAACTCCTAAAAGGTCTTAAACCTTACTTGAGCAAAACCCTTAAGCCTAGGCAATGGTCAACATGACCTTTAGCAAATCAACACCTAATCAAAGATGCCACTAAGGTACAAACATGAATGAACATGAAAAGATAGATAAGTTGGTCCAAACAAATTGCCCAAACATGACCTTCTAGACAACCTAGGGAAACCTATGAGTGCTCCTGCACCACTCAATAGCGGAAACTTTAGCACTATAAGATTTAGGAAGGGATCTCAATACCTTTTTCAAAATTTCATTTTCCTCTATTTTTCCACCAAAACTGTTGATGGAATTGACAATTTCATCCACCTTGTGCATGTAGCCTGCAATATCTTCATCCTCTGACATGCTTAGGGTTTCAAACTTAGCCTTAAAATTTTGCATCTTTGCTTGCTTGACCTTGACATCTCCTTCATAAATTTTTTTCAACTTCTCTCAGACCTCTTTAGTAGTTTTGTAGCTCATCACCTTCACAAGTTCTGAATCTAAAAGCCCACTCAAAATAGCATTCCTTTCTCTTCCATTATTCTCATACTCCTTGAGCTCCTCTTCACTTGTTGGAGTAGTAGGCATAGTATATCTATCTTCGATTTATTTCCATATGCCAAACCCTAATGTGATGAGAAAGGCTTCCATTATGGCCTTCTAGAAGGTATAATTTGTTTCATTGAACATAGGAGCTTTGACACCATTCATGTACGCCATCTGAATCTACCTCAAGTGGTTAAGCTTTTTCTAGGAACCTATGCTCTAATACCAATTGTTAGACACACAAGATAATTGAGAGGGGGGGTGAATCAATTGTGCATTAAAACCTTCAAACCATTATTAATTATTAACATGAATGTAAACAATGAAACAACACACCGACAAACATTCACAATGGAACACCATATTTTTACATGGAAAACCCAATAAGGGAAAAAATACAGTGAGGATTAACTCACTATATATGAAAAACAAAACTAATTACAAGAGCCTCACTGCCTGAAGGGCTCACTACCCAAAAAGGAAAGGCTCATTGCCAAGGGCTCACTACCCAGGAAGGTCACTTCTTTCAAATTACAAAGAAATGGTGACAAGGAGGTTCACTACCTCAGAGCAACTAGATAAACCACCACAATATCTCTTTACCATCCACAATCTTCAACTCACTGCCTCCAATGACTTCTAGCACACTAAAATATAAATACCTTCTTCTCATTGCTTCTGGTAGTCCTAGGCGTTCTTTCTTGGACTTAGATATCAACACACAATCACACACACATCATTTCACACCACACACTTGTACAAAAATTTTACCTTTCATATATACCTTCGACAACCTCGAATAACCTTCTCTAGGTTGGCATCAATGAAACATATGCACTTCAAATGTGCAACCACCAAATAGGTCAGCACCAAACACCTCCGTGATGGAAAGAAGTGAAGGTGGACCACATCAAGGGTTAACCAAGACCCAAATCTACACCAACATGCTACACCAAGCTCCCACAAACTATGAAGCACACCCACAAATAGCACTAACATGCCAGGTTGGCCAAACCGGGATTAACACTATCAAGAAACTAAGTTCACACTTCACCAAGGACGAAAAAATCCTATGAACTGTGCAACAACATTACACAACATCTTGGAATATTCCATCAACAAAATATCCAAAAACACTGGTGCAAATACCTAAAACTGAGAATACTATCATCTTGTGCAACTAATCAAACTACCATTAAGCTACAACTCATGAACCAAGCTTATCAAACAAATGAACACCAAAAAAACCAAGGGAAGTTAGGTACAAACAATATTAGCACATCCCCAAATTTGTAAAACAAGAAACTTCAACGCAGAGAAATGCAAAGCAATTCCATTTCTCCTAGCTATCCCTCTTCACAAGCCAAAGATAGTCTAGCACACTGTCAAACATATCTTCTACTACCGTGCGATCTAGAACCAAAAACTATGGATATAACACCTTCGAAGACCTCTAATCATCACGTTCAAACTGCACAAGTACATCTTCAAGAATGAAGAAATGCAGAGCAAAATAAATAACACTTCCTAGTCACCTTGTATAGTATTTATGCAAATTTTCTCAAAAGAACTTGGAAACCAAGTAACCTTGTTGCATCTGCAACACTTTCTCAACACCATAGACACCTTCTCAACATATCTATACTAGAGGTTGACATCAATGAAAACACTGATGACAATGTAGTGCAACATATGAGTTATTTTTCAAAATGTAAAAGTAAAATAAAAAGAGAAGGGCAGGATATTATGCTTGTTACAAGAAGTAATACAAGGATCTAACTATGTAAAATCAATATTTGACTCTGCTAATGGCTCAATGACATGGCTTTTCTCAAATATAGAAAAATGTAAAACGAGCTCCAATTACACAATCAAATGTAAAAGGACTTTGTGTAAATATGGAACAAGATATGACCCTAAATATAACATGCTAAAAGGTATCCATTTGATTGTGGTTATGAAGCTCTATTTGATACTAGAAAGTGATCATAATTTTATGGTTACATCACTACAATTATACTCAAATTTTTATAATAGTAAATGCCCCCTCCAAGTGGTTGTATATGGAGGATGCAAGGAGTTGGTTAAAAAGAGAAAATCAATAAGTGTGTTAAAGCATGTAATATAGAAAAAATAAATCATATGATAAAATATAAACCCATAAACTGGAGATAATTCCTAAGACATAAAATGTTGTCACTAGTTTAGGAAAATGACAAGATAAGAATCATGTAAGCACATCAAGCATGTAGCATTTTTTTTTTAATAACATCATGTAATGAGTATATGGGATATACTAAAGTTTAAATCATATAAGAAAATAAAAGTAAGAGATTAAAATGAAGATATGTGTATAAGGTTGTATGGGAAAATGATGATGAGCCTAAGGATAAGATAATAATCATGTAGGTATCATAATGATATGAAATATTAGGCATGACAAAGGTCATAAAGATAAGGACATGATAAGATTTGCAACATTTAACCATAGGATTTAAACATGATAAAAATCATTGGCATAAAGACAAGGACATCACAAGAGTCATAGGATGGAATCAATATGATGTAGACATGACAAGGATCATAGATATAGATAATAGGTATTATATGCATAGACATGGAATCATAAGATGTAAACATGATAAGAACCATGAACATGCAATGCATGTGAGCATAGGATAATATATTATTATATATAGACAATATAACTTAGTTTTAAATAAGATCATTTATTTTATCAATGATGACTATGTATGCATTATAAACAACTTCCACTACAACCTAGTGAATAGGGTAGACACTAACTTTACTATAAAAAATCTTAAAATTTTAGTATATCTAAGTCAACATATGTCATTTTATAGTTGAGCGAAGTTGTCAAATTCTAATTGCATATTACTATGTTAGATTTCCTAGAGAATCAAAAGTGTATACTATCTTGCTTTGGAATCAATTATGCTTAAGCACTATGAAGGTGTTAAGATGCCCACCAATGGTTTTCTCAAAGGTCCATGATCATTGATCTTGTGACATGTGGCCAAATTAACAAAGATTCAGTGTTTCACTTCAATGCTTTGACTCGACTAATGACCAAGTAAAATCACTTATATTGTGATTATGAACTTAGATAGGTCATTACTAAATAATCACAATGCTTATAATGTATAAGTTATTTTTGTTAAATATCAACACATTGGAAGGTCAAGATTTACCTTATTTTAATCTATGAAATTAGGCTAATGGCTTGGTCATAAAGTAGAGGGTAGTTGACCTATATATCGGGTCAAGGAAAATTGACACATGACACATTTCAACTGCTTAGTTGATTGTATTGTACTCGTTAAAACTCTTTTGTATCCAATGGCTTGATAAAATTTGAGTCAGATCAATGGTTATGGATAAAACACAAGATGAGATGCATGAATTTTATTATTAGTGTAATGTCCTAAGCCAAAAAAATAATGAAAATCTGTTTCTCAACTTTCAAAAAAATATCTTATTTGAATAAAAACACTCACTCTAGCATTCACTCAAATATCAAATAACTTAGATTAAAATAGAGAGTTTGCATCCTACATGCAAGGTGAAAAGAGAAAGATTGTGAAACTTGTCACATGGGTGCTCATTTGGGAAGAATCAAAAATTAAAGCCTCTAAAAGGTGTGTCATGTTGGCATGTGATAGTCTAATTTGAAAGCAAACTTTGGCAGGGTCCACTTGTGAGCATGTTTATCTCTTTGAAAAAGTAGAAGCAAAAGAAGGTGACACTTGTCACCTAGGCACTCATTTGAGCATTATGCATTGTAAAAACCACAAGGAGTGCCATGATTCCATGTGGAATGTGTTTGACTTGTTGATTGAAGCTTGGAAGGGAATGTTGCTAAGCGGAGACTGAGTTGTCACTAGGAGTGACTAGGAGTGACTAGGAGTTAAGGTTGATTTTTAATTTGGCAATTAACTTGATTTTCTCTATGGGATGCCTACCATGTGAGGTTACTTGATTTTTGGAGCTACAATCCTTGCATGTTCTTGCATGTTGTTGCATGTGGTTGCATGTAGCTACATGTTGTAGTGGTTTATAATCGGGTCACTTGGGACTCATGCATGTTGTCAGTTTCAGTTTGCATGCATGTAAAGACTATGGGATTAACACATGGCAATATTGGACACCCATGTATGAGAAGTATATATTGATGCCTCAGTGCATTTTTTTGTAAAAAATGTGTGATTGTAATATTTGTATATTGGTTGCCCAATTCACTCTCGAATCTTGTATCATAGTGAATCAACACTTGCAAGAGCATAGGCTCTGAACATTAATGTATGTAATATATTTTTACTATAATACAATTGATCTATGCTTTGGTGTGTCGATTTTTTTCTGAAAGGGTTTTTCCATGTAAATTGTGTGTCTTGTGGTTTTTATGTTTAAATCTAAAATAACTAAATGAGTATGCATTCTTAAATGAAACTGTAAAAGTTAAAGGATATGAAACAAAGTTTTGCAACCCTCTCCTAATTTATTTGCATTAGGAAAATGTTTATGTACTTGGATTTTCCTTTCAAAAATAAATGACACAAAAATAGATTACTGGGAACAATATGACACACACTAGGGAGTTATGAGGGGAATGGAAAAATAGGAAGAAGCATCGAGGATCAGGGGCCAACCATATCACAAGAATCAAACTATACAAGACATCGAGGGTTGAGCAACGAGCATGATAGGATGGAGAAGTATGAAAAATACAATGGTGAGGCAGGTGATAGATATAAGACATGAAAATATGAAGAAATATGAAACTTTGATAGGTAGAAGGGAAGAGTAGGGTTAGAAGAAAAGATATACTTAAGAAGGGAAAACATAGAATATGGAAACATGACAGAAAAAATCATAGACCTAATATGTGCATACTTAGATTGAACGGAAATGGGACATTACAAGTCTACCCCACTAAAAATTGATTGTCCCCAAGAAATTGTAGGTTCATATGTTTCAAAATCTATGGGTCTTCCCATGTTGCATTATCCATTAGAATATCTTTCTAGCTAAATTAGCTACTCCTTGGTGCTTCTACTTCTTAACTTCCTTGTCCTCACATCCATGATTGCTTTGGAAATCAAAACTAGTTTTTTGTCTTCATCAATTGGAGACAACTCATCTGAGGGTTCTATGTGTTTGTCTAGCATCTTTTTGAGGCAAGACATGTGAAAAATATTGTGTATCTTGCTTACCTCTAATAGATCCAACTCATAGGCCACTTCACCAATCCTTCTCAAAATTTGGTAAGGCTTGTAGAATGTGGTTTCAACTTTTCCACCCCACTTGCCTTCAAGGAAGATTGCTTATATGACTATAATCTCACAAAAACCATGTATTTGATATCAAATGTTCTCTTGATCCTATGACAGTCTACATACATCTTTTGTTGGCTTTGTTAGAATTGTGAAACAAGCACAAAACCATGAGCCATAGGATCAAACAACAAACAAATACACCTCCCACACAAGAGATCTGCAAATAATATGTGAAATATTCCTCAACAAGAAAAAGCTACAGAAGCAAGAGACTCTCAAGAAGATATGAAAGCTCCAAATATTTACAATGAGGGTTGAGCGCTTATAAGAGAAAAACCCTAAATGAGAAAAAGATTAGATCATGACAAGTGTTAACATCACATGAGATGAGACATAATGATCTAATATTAGCTCAATTAATAAAGCATAAAAACACTCCTAGGTTTAGCTTAAGTGCATGAGAATAAATTAGACTAATAATCACAATGAGGGTTGAGTGCTTATAAGAGCAAAACCTTAAATGAGAAAGAGATCGGATCATGACAAGTGTCAACATCACATGAGATGAAACATAATGATCTAATATTAGCTCAACTAATAAAGCATAAAAATACTCCTAAATTTAGCTTAAGTGCATGAGAATAGATTAGACTAATAATCAATTAAAGATTAATTAATTATTAGCTAATGCATGATAACTCTAACACTGAAATTGAATGTCAGAAATAAGTTCATGAAGAAGAATCAAGAACATCTGAACGTGCAAACATGAAAGTACCAACACATATAAAGGGTGTGAAAACAAAAGTCACACACGCATGAGGCTGCTGTCATGGAAGGGACACTCACTTGACAAAGGTATGATGGCAAACAAAGACAAAAAATCAAACCCCTCCATGGCACTTTATAACATAGTGAGAGTATAATAAGGCAATAAGTGATGTGCAAGATCCCATAAAAGATACACCTGTTGTGGCACTTTATTTCAATGCATTTGCATAATGAAACATTCATACAATGGGAGCCCATAATGTCCAAAGAAGACTACATGTTGAAAATACAATTATCTGACAGAAAAAAAGGAAACTGGTAGCACCATGATGAAGTACACAAAAAACATGCACTTTAAAAAAAAACGGCACCCAAAAAGGTGTCTGGATGCAAAAGATATGGTTCGTCGAATTCTCCAAAGCGAGAAATGAACAACAACATTGAGAAACTAAAATTCTGAAAAAACTAGAAGCCAAAACTAGAAAAAACCTACACCACCATGAAGATCTCAAAATTCTACCCCATTTCAAAAAAAATTGCACTAAAAAAGCCCACCGTATGGCCAAGATATGGCCTCTAGAAGTTGAGGTGCAAAATTGAAAAGCCCAATGAAAAGGGGTTGAGCAGGGCAAAAGGAAAACTCTGCCAAATTTGTTAAAAACTTCGCCAAATGTAGAAAGCCGCCAAATTTAGTGAGTAGGAAAAAATTCCTCAAGGTACAGTGATGATTATTTTATTACAAAAAAATTAATTGCAAAAGATTTGCCTTTTTATTATTTTTAAAAGTAAAAAAAGACCAAAAAAAACCTTTGTATATATATATTTAAATATATTATAAAACCATTTAAAAATTAAAAAATTAAAAAACCATTTAAAAAATATATATTTTAAAAAAATTAGGGCAGTCGGGGGGGCGGAGCCCACCCCACGCCAACCCCATGGGTGGGGCACTTGAGGGGAGCCGCCACTACCATTGGCAAGGGCAAGAATCCCCACGGGTTCCCTCCCCATGTGGGGCGGGGCCCGAGGGCCTAGCACCTTGTCGTGGCAGGTGGGCAGGTGCCCTCGAGTACTACCCTTAATTTTATTTGTTTTAAATATAATTTAAAAAAAAAAAAACTTGTGCCCCTTTTTTAAAAAGGTTTTGATTTTATTTTTACCTTGATTTTCATGTTGGGGAGGTCGTACGACCTTCCTGGTAAAAATTTTTTTCCTCAAAAACTCCTGGCATGGATTTTGGTGATTTGACAGGTGATCTTAAGGTTTTTGGGCCTTCTGAGCACAATGGTAATGTTTGTTTTGGTTCAAAACGTATCCAAAATGCAGCTACCCTCTAGATCCGAAAACAAAGCAACCACTTCAAAACCTCATAGATCTAGCGTCAAGAACCCAAATAAGGCGAAACAAAAGCCAAATTTGACTTTTTTGACAACTTTGGATCCAATGGTGAGGTATTTTTGAAACAAAAATGCACTAGAAAATTCCCACCTCCAAAATTTACAAAAAAAACAAAGGGGATTCAGATCTTAAGCCTATAACTCTCGTTGAAGAAAGAAAATCTCATAAATTGAGAAGGGGTTCGATGAATCCATTCTCTGATACCATGTTAGAATTGTGAAACAAGCACAAAATCACGAGCTATAAGATCAAACAACAAACAAATACACTTTCCACACAAGAGATTTTCAAACATTATGTGCAATATTTCTCAACAAGAAAAAGTTACAGAAGCAAGAGACTCTCAAGAAGATATGAAAGCTCCTGAAATTTACAATGAGGGTTGAGTGCTTATAAGAGAAAAACCCTAAATGAGAAAGGGATCAGATCATGACAAGTGTCAACATCACATGAGATGAGACATAATGATCTAATATTAGCTCAACCAATAAAGCATTAAAATACTGTTAAGTTTAGCTTAAGTGCATGAGAATAAATTAGACTAATAATCAATTAAATATCAATTAATTATTAGCTGATGCATGATAACTCTAACAAGCTTTGAGCCTATCGGAGATTATTCTTGAGTGCCTTTAGCATGTCTTGGATTTTTTGATCATATCACTTGCTCCCAATACCTTAGTATATGCCAAAATGAGATCAATGAATTTTTAAGCTTCATACCTATACAAAGCTATGAATGGTTTCATCTTGATTGACATGTGTAGGTGGTGTTGTAATAATACTCCCCAAGTAGAGCCACTCGATCCAAGTCTTTTGTTGATTAGCAACATAATTTCTCAAGTAACCTTCCAACCATTTGTTCACAATCTTAATCTAGCCATCTATTTTTAGGTGGTAGTTGGTGTTCAAGGCAAGCTCAATTTCCACCAATAAGAAGAGATCTTACCAAATTGATGCTCTTGGGTAGTCCATGGAGTTTCATCACTTCGTTGAATAACATATTGTTGGGATATTGTGTTGTACACCATTTCATAATTTGATTTGTTGTAATGTAATTAAATAATTCTTTAGTTGTGATGCACCTAGGAGGTGTGGTTAATCACACCATATAATTATTTGGGGACCACTTGTATGTTGTATTGTAACATTGGATTATTATTTAATGTGTGAGAGGCATGTGATAATAATTTAATATTTAATGAAGTGAAAACTTAGTACCCCATATTAAATAAGGGGTCAATGGTTTTGTATTCACAAGGTTTTTTGGAACATGGTTTTATCTTACCACTTGGTTGTATTTGTGTAAGTTTGAGTCTATAAAAGTAAGCACATGTTTAGTTGTTAAGTTTGGTTGGGTGAGTGGGTTGTCATTATTGAGTCTTTTTGAGAAGTGCATATGTGAAGCATGACATGGGTTGTGCGGATTCATGTGTTGAATTATAGATTGAGAATGGATGCTTTTGGAGGTTGCATTTTTCGCTCTTGAGGGTTTTTCTAGGGTATATTTGAGTTATCTTATGGCTTGTCTATTTGATCTATGCATTATGGTTACTTGCATGCATGATTTTCTCTCATGGGTTTATGTAGTAAATGGATTAAGAATGTGGGTATTGTTAGGAAAGGGTGTGTTGTACACCTTGCATTATGTATTTAATGTGATTATTTTTGGGGCCACTTTATGTTGTATGTACCATTGAGACATAAGTTAAAGTTGCTAAAATGTAATTATTTAATATTGGGAAAAAGAATTAAATAAAGTACTCAATATTAAATGTGGGGACATGGTTTTGTAATCTCATGATTTTAGTCACATGGTTTTGTGTAATACCACTCGGTGGTTTTGTGAGAGCTTGTGTCTATAAAAGCAACCATAAGGGTAGTTGTTTAGGTTGATCAGTTTGTAGGTTAGCTCTTGGTATTATTTGTGAGGGTTTGAAGAATGGCATGGGATGTGTGGTTACATGCTTGTTCACATGGATTGCTTGGAGAGGGCTTGTTGCTTCAATGGTGTTCATGGAGACCCTAAAGATGTATTGTAATATTTGTTGTTGAATAATACATGAGAGATGGATGCTTTTGGAAGTTGGGTTTTTCCCAGGGTATATCTTGTGTCATATTTTCATGGGTATGTTGTCTATTCTCTTGTATGTGGATTCTAAATACTGTGTTGCATAGATTTCTCTTTTGGGTTATGTGGAAATTGTCTTTAAATGACTACAAGTTTCCTACATTTGGTATCAGAGCAACAGTTATGGTTGTATAGCCCTTGGTTGAGAAAAATCTTGTTTAAGTTTGAATCTATGCATTGCATGAGAGAATGAAAGGCATGTAAATATATAAGGGTTTTGCAGGTTGTTTATTACAGATTTGAGGGTTTTGGGTTTGTTGTTTTGATGAGTTGTTTGTAGATCTGGGGTGTGAGAAATGGTAGGTCAATGGGTTTCTTGGTTTTGTATTCAAGTGGGGGTTTTGTGGGGGGGAATTTATAGAAGACCTCTTGGATCAAAATGGACCTCATAGTTGGATATGGGTTGTCCGAGACAGGAAGATTGATATATAACTCGACCTATTTTTGTTAATGTGAAAAAAATGCAAAAAACAAATTAACCTCAGCTTGGCCGTACGGTTGTCCAAAGCGTTCGCAAAAAGATTTTTGAAAAATTATTCCCGTTGATTAAAAAATTCTTCTTGCAAAATGCTGAAAATAAAATAAAAATTTAAAAAAATTAAAATAAAAATTTAAAAAAATTAAAAATTAAAAAAATTAAAAAATATATATATATATATATAAAAGTTTCGGCTTGAAAATACTTTTAAAAAGTCTGCAAACAAAATAAAATAATGTGGGGGGGTCGAACCCCCCACCTGCCAGCCGATGTTGTACCCTGCAGGCGCAAGGTGGCAGGCCCCCTATCGGCAGGTACCGTTGGCAGCTAAGCCACCAACGGGTCCTCGTCTGGCAGGGACTGTTTGGGCCCCGCCGCAGTACAACCACCTGCTCCCCTTTATTGGGATTAAAACAAACTTAAATAAAAAAAATTATTAAATTTTCACTACCATTAAAATAAATTCGTTGCGGGTTTTGTTAAAAGCCTATGAAATTTTTAATATTTAAAAATTCAATTTAATTATATTTTATAATTACTTTGAGTTCACCACTAGGGGGCAACACCATCTGAGTGGGGCCAACGTCCCACCCCCAGAGAGCAACCAAGGGTGGTGATTTTTTGCCTATTACTCTAACTAGGCAACTTTTTTCCAGAGGGTATAACTTTCGCCTAGGTGGTTCGTTTTTCATCTTCTTGGACTCGTTGGAAAGTTGGCTCAAAGCTCTATGTTGTGGTGCCAGAGATGTTTCCAGATTTTTTAGTTTTGATAGTGTTTTTCTTGGTCAAAGTCAAGTGTTCATTTTGAGCTTCGAGAGGTGATATCGGGTGCATACGAAGTCGGATTTTGGACTTCAAATAGTCGACGGAAAGCTTGTTCAAAGCACTACATAATGGATCAGGTTTGGAGTTAATTTGGCATGGTTTATTTATTTTCTTTATCTAAGTTGTTTATGGGTTATGTTGACTATGGTGATACTATGAGCTTATGGATTGTTTGATCTAAGAGATTTGATGTTGGATTCATTGTATGCTCAGTTTTACATCTCAAATTACTCTCTTTTTTAACATGGTTATTAGCATTGGTTGGATTTGTATGTTGCATTTTTGTATCTATAAGTTGTGCAATGTTGTAGGCGTAAGGTTGCATTTATGACTTGAACATGGGTTGTCTATGCCCATAGATATTTCAGTGTTGGTGCATATTTAGTTTGTGGCTTGGTTTAGTCACTTGGCTTGCTAGTTTTTATGCCATGTTGAGGAGGTGAGATGGTATTACCAGGTACAATTATGATGTGAGACCTATGTAGTTGACTATGTTATGCAGATATGTGGACACGGTTGGTTTGAGTTGTTGATAAATTTGGTGGTGATCATGGTGGCATGGATGTTTCTCGTGCTTTAGAGACTTTGACATGTCATGATGGTTTATGCAGGTACATTGTTGGTGGTGTTGGATTGGTTCCTAATTATGGTTGTGGCAGTGTATCTTCTTGGTATGATGATCATGGTTTTACTTTTTCTTTTGGGAGCTCTTGTTACATTTGAGTTCTTTGATTGTGTGAGGGCCTTTGGTTGATCTTCATGAGGATATTGTTATCATGATGTCATGGATAGCTTGATTACACTTTTCAGTGGGAGCTTTTGGCAGTGATGGATTGACGGTGATGGATATGTTTATGATGGTTTGTTGGTAGTTATATGTATATTCTTGGCTTGGATATTTTGGTTCTACTTGTTATGTTATTGACATTTCGGTTGTGTGTGTAGACTTGTATGATCTTCATGGAGAGGATGGTTGTCACAATGCCATGTTTGACTCGGTATCACAGTTTAGTGGGAGTTGTTGGCAATGATGTGGATTCACCATTTGATGGTGGATGATCTTCTGCAGTGTTTGTTGGTGTCATGGATGGACTCCTGGATTCTACTTCTATGCAGTGAGGGTTCATTGGCATCTTTGTTTTCATTGACAGGGGATGGTTATATTCATATTGATTAGTATTATGATATGTGATCCTTGTTATGATATGATGGTTATGTTATTATGTCATGATTTACTCTTGATCGTGTGTTAGAGTTTTGGCATGATACATGTTTTTTTTATGTTCTTTTGGATCATATGATACTCCTTGAGGAGGTGTGAGATCATGATGTCATGGTTATGTTCTTGATTCCTAGGTTGGATATATGACTTTGATCTTGGGTGGTTCTCTTTGTATTAGGTACTTTCATCATTTTATTGATTACTTCATGATGGTGCTATGTTGCATTTCGAGTTTGACATGGATTGGTTGGTTACATGTACTCATGGATACTTGGAGACATAGGTGAGGCTTGAGTTCTCCTATGGTTAGAGACATGTGTTGAGATGGTTACTCTTGATGAGATTTTAGAACCTTGGTTGGGCGCGAGTTCAACATGGACCTATGCGGAGAGTGTTCTTGGATGAGTCATGATGACTTGGATGTCTTGGAGGAGCATTCTCATTCCCCACTCTTGGTCTACTCGGTGGTTTCACTTGAGAGGTATTGCCCATTGTTTCTTTTAGGTGCTTTGTGATTTATGCTTTATCTTCTCATGCATATGGATCTTAAGCTATGGACATATAGTTTTGGAGGGTTCATTTGAGGAGTGTTGGCATGTTTATCTCCTTATGCATTGTGATTACATTCATTGATGTTGAGTTTAGGAGATGTATTGGGCTTATTTCCTTCATTGGGAATGGATTTAGTTTGATCTTCTTTGGCTTGAGAGGCTTACATCCATGTTTATTACATGATACATATGTTATGTTTGATCTTGGTGATTGAACGATTGGGTGTTGTTATGGATTTTCTTTCGGGGTGTTGTGGAAGAGATCATACTTGACACAATTGGAATTTAGAGGTGTATGTATGAGAATTTTCTATAGGTATATGATGCACAGAGTTTCTCTCTTTGGTCTTGGTTATCTTCCTAGATGTTTGGTTTCACATTACATTGGTTGGAGCTATTGTGATCACTAGCTTGTGGTCATGTGTTTTCACTTATGTTCTTGGGTGATGACATGGAGGTTCCTTTATCTTTTTCCTTTGTTGGGTGTGGAGAACTTGGGAGATCTATGGAGACTTGTGGTGAGAGTTGTTCTTATAGGTTATTGATTTACAGGTTTGCATATCATTGTGGATGATTCCTTGGTTCTACATGATGTTGTTTACAATTTCTATATGATGCTATTGGTAGACTTGGTATGCCTTGATCTTTTTCAGATTTGTATTACCCATGTAGTGGGAGCTCTTGGATGTGTATGTCATTCTTTGACAGGTTTTGCACATGGAGTGTATGATTGCAGTTTACGGGTGTATATGTTTATGGCATGAGTTTACTATGATTTGTATACCTTGGAGGTATGGATAGTTGGATGTGTTGGCACTTGTTGTGGGTGCTATTTCAGTTATGGGTTTTTGTATCTTGATAGCTACTAGTGCATATTGATACCTTTGGATTGAGTGATTGTATTTGGAATATCAGTTGAGCAGGACTTATGCTTCCTTGTGACAGATTGTGTGGCTTCTCTATTGGATGGATTCTTATCTTTGTGCATTGGCATGGTGGAGGATGAAAGCATTCATGCTTGGGATGGTGGCCATTTTGATTATTGTTCCAGGTATCTTGATGGAGCACATTGAGCAGTTTGATTCCATGATGGTATATGTGGCTATATGGATTGTTCATTTGATTCATGTTTTGAGGTTACTTGTTCCCTTATGCAATGTATACAGCAAGTGGGAGAATGTTAGGAAAATGTGTTGTACACCTTGCATAATGTATTTAATGTAATTATTCTTGGGGCCACTTTATGTTGTATGTACCATTGGGACATAAGTTAAAGTTGCTAAAATGTAATTATTTAATATTGGGGAAAATAATTAAATAAAGTACTCAATATTAAATGTGGGAGCATGGCTTTGTAATCTCATGGTTTTAGTCACATGGTTTTGTGTAATACCACTTGGTGGTTTTGTGGGAGCTTGTGTCTATAAAAGCAACCACAAGGGTAGATGTTTAGGTTGATCAGTTTGCAAGTTAGCTCTTGGTAGCATTTGTGAGGGTTTGAAGCATGACATGGGATGTGTGGTTACATGCTTGTTCACATGGATTGCTTGGAGAGGGCTTGTTTCTTCGATGGTGTTCATGGAGACTCTGAAGATGTATTGTAATCTTTATTGTTGAATAATACATGAGAGATGTATGCTTTTGGAGGCTGGGTTTTTCCCTTTCGAGGGTTTTCTCAGGGTATATCTTGTGTCATATTTTCATGGATATGTTGTATATTCTCTTGCATGTGGATTCTGAATACTTTGTTGCATAGATTTCTCTTTTGGTTTATGTGGAAAGTGTCTTTAAATTGATACAAGTTTCCAATAGGTATGATGCATTATTTCCTAATGAGTGGTATCAAAGTTTAATGGTTGTGAGAGGTGTGAGCTTCCAAAAAAAATTATAACTCTTATTTGAGTAGATTTGGTACAAAGTTGAATCCATGACAATGTAGGTTAGATATGAGGCATTACAAGATATGGAACACATGTTATAGGTGTTATTTTGAAAATTTGGGCTTTTGAGGTTGAAAAATTTGTTAGGTTTATTACAAATCTGAGGCTTAAAAAATTTGGGTCATAAGGGTTTTCTTGGATTGTGCTTTAATATGAGGGTTTTGTAGAGGAAATTTCACGAATGACCTCTTGAGACAAAATGGACCTCACCATTGGATCCAAGATGGCTGAGAAATGAAGATTCATATAAAAATTTCTTTGTTTTGGCCACTTACCTTGAACCCTCAATCGTACAGTTGCAGAAAAAAAGGCCATCGGTATTAAAAATTAAAATATATAGAAATAAAAAATAAAAAAATATTAAAAGACCTGCGAATTAAGTTTGATTGAAAAATCTAAATAAAAAATATATAATAACGGGGGGTGGGAGTCTGCAGACCCCACCTTGTACCCGCTCTATTAGCGGGGTACCCTGCAGTACCCGCTAATAGTGGTACCACGTGGGTACCATTGCCAAAAAGCAAGGCCTTCGATCCCACAAGGACTGCCCAACTCGAGCCCCATTTGCAAAAAAGAAAAACTGCATTTTATACACTTTAAAATCCGTCAATTAAAAATTCAAAGTTTTAAATATTTAAACAAATTTAATAATTATTAAGATTTGTCGTTCCTTTGCAATGGTGCCACCTGCGCACAATCGGTGGCTCTGCTTGGGCACCACCCTACAACCACCCAATGGGAAGATTGGATAAGTTTTATTCAAATGGGCATAATTTTCACCAAGGATGTTGGATTTTCAACGTCTTATACTCATTAGAAAGGTGGTTATGAGCACTACACAATGGTATAGGTTTGGTTTTATAATTTTTCTATTTTGATAAGTTTTTGGATCCTAGAAGCCAGACGTTCTCTTGTACACGATTTTGGTCATAATTTTTGCATATCGAATTGGATTTTTTATTTCAAATAGGCGTTGGAGAGCATGCACAACATACTACACAGTGGATCGGGTAGATTATCAGTTTGTGGTACAAGATGAGTTTGGTACTTGTTTGATCATTTGTAGGAGCTTTAGATTTGGGGTGTGATCATTCAAACAAGTCAAGAGGCAAAACCTTGAGGGAGTACATTTTTTCATATGATATTTATGTTGGTACAACTGATTATCAGTTTGGTGCTTTCTAGTATAGTTTTACAAGTGTTTTTTAGAGTTGGACTTTGATGGTGATAGGTACACATGTCTTTGGTTTTGAAGACATGGATTGAAACGAGTGGAGACTTGGAGTCTCGTATGGTGTGATGGTTGAGCTATGATTATGGTTTCATAGATATGCAAGTACATTTGAGCATTGACATAACATGATCATATACGTGGTTGTTTGGTGGTGATTTCGTTTGGTGGTAGGAGGTTGTTCTTATCTCCTTGATGCGTGTATGGTTCCTTGACTATGGTTACTCATTTGTGGACATGTTTGAAAAATCAAATCTATGGTTGATTTGGTGTTGAGTCTTATTGTCTATAGAATTATCTTCTTTGATATCTCGGTTTGCATGTTACTAATGTGATGATGAGTTTGCATGCTTCGGTGTTTTGTATCTACAAGTTGTGGATTAGCTACCCATTTTCTTGTAGTGGGATGACTCGGTGTGGACTGTCTATATCCATAAGATTGATTCAATATTGACACAGACTTTGTTAATTGGCATTATCTATGGTAATTTGTGCATTGGTATGTTGCTTTGAGATGAGAGGATGGATGATTAGAGTACCTGATTAGTCGATAGATGGAACTTGTAATATGTGATTTTATCACAATATCTTGATAGCTTGGTGCATTTCATGGTTACACTTTTCAGTGGGAGCTTTTGATATTGATGACTTGGTAGTGTAGGATTGATTCTCGATGGTTTGATGGCGGTTGTATCTTCTTGGCTTAGAGATCTTGGTTCTACTTGGTATGATTAGAATTTCAGTTGCATGTGTGGACTTGGATGGTCTTCATGGAGGAGATGGTTGTCACAATGCCATGTGTAGCTTGGTATCATGATTCAGTGGGAGTTTTTGGAAGTGACATGGATTCATCGTTGGTGATGGATAATCTTATTTAGTGTTTGTGGGTGTTTTGGAGGAGATCTTAGATCCTATTGCTGCAAAAAGATTCTTTCACATTTACAAGTTCACTGGTAGGAGATGGTTATCTTCATGTTATTGGAGATGTTTATTCATGGTTTAGAGTGTGGTTGGTATTGCGTCATGATGTACTCTTGATTCTAGATTAGAGTTTTGAATGGTACATATTCTCTTGAGACCAAGATGTATTCATTGTTGCAAATGATCTCCAAGGAGGAGATGGTTAGATCATGATGTCATGGTGTGTCCCTGATTTTGCGGTTGGAGCTTTGACATTGATCTTGTGGGTTCTCTTGGTATTGAGTACATTGGTCATTTGCTTGGGAGCTTTATGATAGTGTGGTGTTGCATTTGGAGTTTAGCATGGATTTTCTCATGGATACTTGGAGACCTTGGGTGAGGCTGGAGTTCTCTTGTGCTTAGATACATTTTCTTGAGACGATTACTCTTTGGAGGTTTCAACATGGAGATCAAGGAGCCTTCACCTAGATATGGACATGAGTTCATGATGGACCTTTAGAGGAGATTTTTCTTGGAGTGGGTCATGATGACTTGGTTATCCTGGAGGAGCATTCCCATTCCCACTCTTGGTCTACTTGATGGTTTATCATCTAATAGGTATTGCCCATCCTATTTTTGATGTGTTTATGTTTCGTGCTTTGATTTCTCATTGAAATGAGTTGATTCATGGTGGTTGATTTTGGGAGACTCATTTGAGGATTGTTTAGCATGAGTTTATATTTCTTTATCTTTCATAGATATAGATCTTGAGCTATGGATAGATTGTTCTAGGGGATTCATTTTGAGGGATGGTTAGCATGGTTATCTCCTTGTGCATTTGAGTTTACGATATCATTCGTTGATGAGAAGTTTAGGAGATGGTTATTGGGCTAATTTCTTATTTTTTGAATGGATACTTTGAGTTTGATCTTATTGATTAGAGAGACTTCATCCATGTTGGCATTCTATATTCATATGTTGTGCTTGATCTATGAGATTGAGTGGTTGGGTGTTGTTGAGGCTTTTCATTTGGGGTTGTAAGGAGATCATACTTGACACAACATTGCACTTTGAGGTGTTGATAGAAGGACATGTTATGATTCACAAGTTTTTTCTCTCTTCATTGTATGGTTCCTGGAGGTTCATGTTCATATGATTTGGGAGGATGGTGGTGACATGTTGTCAAAAAGTATGTAGTTGTTTGTGTTGCATGGGTAGATCATTGTGATTGTTCTTGGTAATTCATGTTTTGATCATTTATCACACCTTGGTATAGTTTTGATTGGTATACTTGATATGCTTTGACATTACCCATGCAGTGGTAGTTCTTGGATATGTATGTTCTTCATTGACAGGTTTGATACAAGGAGCTTGTGATTACAGTTTATGGGTTGCATATATTTTTGGCATGAGTTTATTAATGTTATTGATACCTAGGAGGTATGAATAATTAGATGTATTAGCATGTGTTGTGGATGTTATTTCTGATCATGTGGGGTTTTCACCTTTGACAACAGCTTGGTTGGAGCCTTTGTTATCACTTGGATTTGATGCTTGTGTTCTTGGATTGGTGCATCTTCACCTTAGCATGCTCATTTTCCTCCATAGGTGGCACGTTGGAGGATGAGAGGAGTTCTTGCTTGAGTTGGTGGTCACTTTGTTCTTATTGCAGGTATCTTGATGGAGAACAAGAGCACGCTGGAGATTCATGTGGTTACATGTATGGCTATGATGATGCATTTCATTGTTTGATCCCTTATGCAATGTATACAACAAGTGGGAGAATGTTGGGATATGGTGTTGTACACCATTGCATAATTTGATTTATTATAATGTTTTACTTAAAGAAATATTTAGTTGTGAAGCATCTAAGAAGTGTGGTTAATCACACTACGTAATTATTTGGGGACCACTTGTATGTTGTGTATTGTAACATTGGATTATTATTTAATATGTGAGATACATGTGATAATAATTTAATATTGGAGAAATATTTAATAAAGTGAAAAATTAGTACTCAATATTAAATGAGGGGTCAATGGTTTTGTATTCACATGATTTTGTGGTACATGGTTTTATCTTACCACTTGGTTGTATTTGTGTGAGCTTGAGTCTATAAAAACAAGCACATGTTTAGTGGTTAAGGTTGGTTGGGTGAGTGGGTTGTCATTATTGAGTCTTTCTAAGGAGTGCATATGTGAAGCATGACATGAGATGTGTGGATTCATGCTTGGACACATAGAGGATGCATTGGAGAGGCTTGATACTTCAAAAACTTATTCATGGTAACTCTTGTAAGTGCATGTATTGTTTATTTGTTGAATAATAGATAGAGTATGGATGCTTTTGGAGGCTAGGTTTTTCCCTCTTGACTCAGGGTATATCTTGTGTTATTTTGTGGCTTGTCTATTTTATCTATGCATTATGGTTACTTTCATGCATGCTTTTCTCTCATGGGGTTATGTAGGAAATGGATTAAGAATGCAGGTATGATGCATTATTTTCCTACACATATCAATCACTTGTGATGTTTTAAACTCTTTAGAGATAAAAGATAAAGGTGCATACTTCGTTAGTCTATTCACAACAACATATACATACCTTATCTTTGACTCTAGGAAGTCCCATGATGAAATCCATTGAGACACTTTCTCATTTATACTTTGGGATGGGTAAGGCCTACAAACAAATTATTGGAAATTCTTGTTTCTTTTTATTCATTTGACAAATTATACATCCTTTTATATAGGTGAGGACATCATCCTTGATTCCCTTCCATGTGAACCCTTCATTGATCTATTTGTAGGTCTTGAAATACCTAGGATGACTTGCCAAGGAGGTGTCATTAACTACCCACAAAATCTTTCCCTTCATCCTTCATTCTAGAATGAAGTAGACTCTTACCTTATAGAGAATGAATTCATTCTAGACAATGTACCTATCATTTGATAGCTTCCCATACAACAAATTCTTGGCATACTCTATAATGATTTCATTCTTTCAATTTATTGAGTCTAAGACATGGAACACATATTCAATATTATAGAAAATGCATTAGCTCAAGAAGATTCTTCTTTCCTTTGACACACTATCAAAACAATATTCTTGAATTTTTCTCAACCACTAATTTAGATCCTTTTAATTGAGAAAATATCTCAATATATTGTGATCAATTTTGACCAAAAATTGACCACCCACCAAGTATTTGCCTAAATTGGACCAATGTGTGCATGATGGTTAGCATTTCCTTATCATATATGAAGAAATGTCTTTCCACCTCTATGAGCTTCTAAATGTCAAAAGTTGCAATTAGGTGTTTTTCTATATGAGCACAACCCCAATTCCTACTCTTGATGGATCACAATCCACGTGAAAGAAATAATGAAATCTAGAGTTGCTAACAAAGGACACAAGCTCATTACCTCTTTCAGTATTTCAAATCTCGTTGTGCATTCTCAATCCACTTTCCTTAAGCAATGTTGACAAATGATTCCACAAAGGATTATTTTGGAAAGAAATACGAATATGAGAGATTCCAACAGATCCCAATTGCTATGATTAGCACCACTTACATTATCACTCCATTAGTAATGCATCACCTTTGGCTCCACCCTTATGATAGTTTTATGCAAACATGCTTCTATTTGGTGCCTTCAAACTCTCCTACTGAGGATAAAATTTAAGACAAGTATATGCTACACAAGGCAAAGACATGTTAACTTAGGCATGATGATGGATCTGTTAAGTACCAAGCACATGTTTGTCCTCCCTCCAGTTGGATTTAGAGTTATCTGTACAAACTTTATGCTTCCATTAAATTCAATAATAAGAATACTCAAAGCATGCATAATTCTCATGCACAACTCCTAATTATAAAAGTGTATAATATTCATGGCAAACCCATAGGTTATGAAGCAAAGCATTCCTATCACTAAAGGTGAGTGCAAGTGACACATGAGGCCTTAAAGCACCAGTTGTAATAAAATTCATGGCCCTCCTACAACATATACTACATCTTATCCCAACAACTTCAACGCTTCCTATAGTGCAACTCTTAAAGCGTGCACTAGACAAAGGTGGTTTCTAATGTCCCCTTTTGGGATTGCCCTAAATCTTGCCCCAGCGTCACAAGTTTAATGTAGTTAAGGTTATAGCTTACAAAATTAAATGCTTTAAGAAGATAAATCTTGGCTTAGGTCCTGCAACCATATTAGCTATTATTGGAATATAGTTCATATGATCAAACATAATTGTCATATATTTGAACCATGCAAATACCCAACCATTTCAAAATCATAATGGGAGTTTATTCATAAAAGGAATTGGATGGAAAACACGATAAGTCCACTCGAAGCTATCCCCACTAAGCCCAAGAGCGGGTCGGATGGATGGATGGAGGGAAGGGGCCTTCGGGTAAGGAACCCCTGATAGGGGGGGTTTCCTCACCCTACAACCCATCCTACACTCAGGGCCGAGGGAAGGATACACCACTAACCATTAGGTTGGGATCCTTTGGATGAGATCCTGACCCAAGGAGAGTACACACTTTGGTCGGTTGGTAAGGCAGACACTCACCCTCTTGGCCCCAAGTGGTAGGCACGTTGTACATCCAACATGGGGTGGTCTACTTAGTGGGTAAACTTGTATCTGCATTCCCTATCCATGTTGCCTTATCCATCCTTCTTATGATTTGTGATTTCTCCACAATCAACCATCATAGAGGTTGGAAAAGAAATTGCAAAAAAGTGCCTGAAAATCCCCCTATCTAAGCCCAAGAGCGAACACTCACCCTCTTGGCCAAAAGTGGTAGGCACATTGGACATCCAACATGTGGTGGTCTACTTAGATGGTGATCTCGTATCTACTCCCTTTCCTTGCATTTCCTCTTCTCCTCCATATGATTGCTTAGTATAAATCAAATGAATCAAAATCTATTATCCATATTTATATTAAAGAATCATAATTACTTATGACTCAATAATTGTTGCAAGCATCATTATTGCATAATCGTGTGTGTGTGTGTATATATATATATATATACTATCACGAGGGAAAATGACAAAACTTTTTTTTTTGCCAGAGAAAAAAGAGAAGGAAAAGAGAAAGCAGTAACACAAGATGATCTCAAAACATCATTGTATGAATCGCCTCCAAAGAAGCCCAAGTTACACCCAAGCATTGATAATGAAAATGAAGAAAAAAGCCTCGGTCCAAAGTCGTAAAGGGTGTTTGATTTTGCAAGCGCCATTAAATCCGGCAGGTGGTCTTCTCGCTTTCAGAAGCTTGATGAAGTAGAGACACCTACTTCGCCCCTTTGCATTGAACCCCTCAAGTCTTCCATTAGAAGCTCCACCAAAAAACTACTAAAAAATAGCCCACAACTTGGAATTAAGAAGCTTTTCTCTGGCAGTCTTCTTGGTCTTTCTTTTCCGTCTCCAATGGATTGTGTTCCCTTCATTTGGCTCACAATATGGACGGAGCCACTTGTCCTGGGGAACCTGCTTCAAGGGAGGTTTCAAGCAAGACAGATGAAACCATCCCAAACACTCCTCACATTCGACAACCTCACAATCCACAATTTTGGTCCCTTAATCAAAATTGCATCATCATCATCAGCAATGCACTCTTCTACAACCTCACATGAAAAACTAATAAGGAATGATGGATCAAATGTTTCGCCACTTTCCATGTCAGCAAATGTAAGCACCTGTGTAGCACTAGTTTCCTTGGCAAAATGATGCAACTTGTTTGAAACCATAATCTGCTTGAAAACACAACTTGTTTGAAACCATAACTTGTTTGAAAACGTAGCTCTCTCTACCTTGATTGGATCTTTCAGCATTTCCTTTTGAAGCAGAGATTCCTCTACAAGGAGTATCCGATAGATCATTCCATTTCATCCAACATATACTCATTAGCACCTTGATTTCCAACAACTTATGATTTCCCACACGTTATGGTTTCCAGCAGGTTATGATTTCCAACAAGTTATGGTTTCCAACTGGTTATGATTTCCAACACGTTATAGTTTCCAACAGGTTATGGTTTCCAACATAGACCACTGGCAGTACACTAGCACAGTAGCCAATCATCGTATCTCTGCAACAAGATACTCGAGGCAAAAACAACACTATGCATGAACAGTCAGTCCAAGACTAGCACCAACAAAATGCAACTTGTGATATCACATATGCCATAACGATCACTTTGAATCATCTGTATACACAGTAGATAGATGAAGTCTATCCAATAGCGACTGTCACTGTACAATTTGCAAGACTCTGCATTCATTATGCTACTGTCCCATACCACTGTCATTGTCCAAACCTTATTGACCAAGACACATTGTCAAGCAAGAGCAAGATGCATGCAAGACCACTGTCAACACTGTCACAAGCAAGATTCACAAGCAACAAGCAACCACTATTACTTGGTCATAATGCTCTGCTAATGAGCAATACACTTTATAAGATTTTTCGACTAGATTGGTGATTCAGACCTTTTCTTGAAATACATCCCTGCCATGGGGCTATCACCTCCACAATGTTGACTTTTTCTTCTCAAGGTTTTTGTCAAGATTTATGCTTCCTTATGACTTTCAATTCTTGACTAGTCCCTATCACACAAAACTGCCATGAACAAGTGCATGCCTAAACAGTCCAATCCTCCCATAATTGTTTTATATATATATATAAAACATCTTCTGATTATATCCGCTGCTATTCTGATGCAGATTTAATTATATTTGCTGATCTCTCCATATCAGACTTATTCATTTCATTTCCTGATTGCAGATATATTTCTTCTTATATCCCCTCTACACATACTCCCTATTTCATTTTATATCCTCATACGAAGGATTGATTATGTGGAGTAGGCATCCTTTCATTTTTAATCACCTTTTAACAAATCGCTGCCTTAACATTGTCTTATCTAATAACTCTTCAGACTAATCGCTGCCTTCAATACTGACCGCTGCTGTTAATATATTAATCACTGTCTACCCATATAGTTAATCGTTGCCTTAGACATTCATCCTTGCTGCTTCTGTATAACTGCCATTCCATACGAATAATCTGCCTTAGTTTAATACTACTATCTTTAATATCAATCGCTGCCCATATGTATGTTTATATATTTTATATAAATATATTATATGTTAATATATTTATTAGTTATGTGTATTTTAACATTGATAGTATTATATAGTATAATGATTATAATAATAATAAATATTTATATTAATATTTATATTTGCTATTTATTTATCTGTATTTCAATGTTTTACACTTTGCCATTTGAGGGGCATGACATGTTTTTTATAATCTAGTTTACAAGCTTTTCAAAAATTCAACCAACCCAGCCATAAAAAACTTGGAGAATTTAAAAATCATGCTTAGGAGAGGTATTAGGTATGGCAAAACTCTATGCATGCAAGTAAAAGGAGTGAGACAAAATCTTGCATTCATACAACTATGATGGGTAAGGAAAACAGAACAGATTGTAGCAAACATTTTGCAGAATCTCAACCTTTGAAGGGAGTTGCTTTAATAGATCTAACAGCAACAAGATAGGTTGAAAAAATAGCTATGCAGTATGCACTTTTTCAAAAACGTATTCCTTACTGAACTAGGATGCATTAGGTTGAAACAACAGCTACACACTCCTCTTTCAAAGATGTACCCCTTACTGCACCAGGATGCATTAGGTTGAAACAACAGTTGCACACTGCTCTTTCAAAGATGTGCCCCTTACTGCACCAGGATGCATTAGGTTGAAACAACAGTTGCACACTCCTCTTTCAAAGATGTGCTCCTTACTGCACCAGGATGCATTGAAGAGTCTTGATAAAAGATCCACCATGTAGAACTTATTTTTCATTCTCTTGAGTTAACTTCACCATATCTAAAAATTGATTTTCTTTCCACTTAAAAGTTAATACGCGATATTGTGGTCAACTGTGCATCTGATACAGGGATTACTGGATATAAAAAAATTATCATTTATAATTACTAAGTGTACTCAAAACTAAGAAAAACAAGGCAATAGAAATGCGTAACAAATGTTAATCAATACATTAAATTTTGAGATGCATTGAAACAGAAAAAAAAAACATGTTTTGGGGAAAATTCAAATCCACTTCTCAGCTAAGGAAAGGAGGTAGGATTGTCAGGTGCTCAGGTGCTACCTCAAACAGAGAAGGCCAGAGAGAACATTGAAATAGTAGATCCAATAAGTGAGACGGCATAGCTGTAGACCATATATAATCAGAATTCTTGCAATGCACAGATGCTTGTGATACAAACAAAAGGTACTTACACATTGGCTGAATATATCCTCGTCAAAATAACCAAAAAGAAATTTCAAATTTGTAAGTAAAGTCTGACAGTCGAGAAAAACAGTCATAAAATTTTGAAGTAAACTTTGGCATAACTTAATTCATCTGACTTTATGCCTCTTGGCAGACATCCCTCTTGAATCTCTAATATCAGATACCCGAGACTTCCCTGCAGCTTTTACCTTCCGCCGTCGTCTTTCCTCTTCACTGTCAGATTCATCACCATTTTCCTTATCTGCATTTCGGGCTTCTAGTTCCAATTCATCCCATGTTTTTCCCTCCTCCTCTTCAGAATCTTCTTCCTCTTCTTCATCCTCATCTGACTCCACAAGTGATTCATCTTCAGAATCCTCATCATCTGATTCTGATTCCTCTTCCATGTCAGAGGGCTCATATCCCTGGTCTGACTCCTGTGAATTCTCTGTATCAGAATCACTAGCTTCCATATTTAAAAATTCCCAGCCACCATCTTCAATAAATTTATCTGGATCATCTGTAATAGTCTTCAAAATTGGCCGCCAGTTTAAGTTCATTCTGCTTTCGTAATACTTTATATCCATGGAATTCAGCCATTCCTTGATACCATCAAGAGATGAAGAAGGAATTGCATCAATGCGGAGGACATCACGCTTGAAGTCCTTGAAAACGACAGCCAGATCAAATGCCTTCTGCCCAAGCCCTACTCTCTCAAGATTAACAATCTCAATCTCACTAATAGTTATTACTAGGAATGGTGTTTCTACCAACTCCACTAAACAGTTTACTGTAGGAACAATAAAAGCAGTGGCTTTGAAAGGAACTCCATGAAAACCAAGCTCTCTAAATGGTATATCAAACTCAAGTTCAAAATTTTTTAGGTGAGACTGTTCCCACAGCTCTGTTACTCGTTTGACAAAACCTTGAAACTCTGCATTAATTTTATTTTTCCTGTCTCTCTCTTGTTGTTCTTCCTCAATTTCATCAGGATCATACATGGACCTTCTTGACCCTCCTAAAGTTTGGACCACATCCATTACCTCCACATAAAACTGGACATCCTTGGTCTTCTTGGTCCCTACCATAATATGATTGTGCAAATGGAAATGTAGCAATGTAATCATCTCCTTCTCTGCTGGCTGGAATAATGCATGCTTAATGTTCTGATACATGATATCAACTCTTTCTTCTGCTCTCATGGTTGAATACCGAAAACCATTATGGTGTGCCTCCAGAGTTCCTGTCATCTTTCTTCCTCTTCCACCAAATACTGGCCTGATCCACAAATCTGTCAACCTTGTTGGCTTTGTTTTAGAAAGTTGAAGTTTCTCCTGAATCACCAGTGTAGCTCTTTCAGCCTTTTCAGATTCTTTCATTGCTACAGACCGTCTGTGAGATTTGATCATTTGTACAACTTGGTTGATGTGCCGTTGTTCCTTGGATCTGAAGGAAATTTCCTTAACATAAATACTGCTGGGAAATTTCATTGTTGGTGCATAGTTGACATTAAAACCAGTCCCTGGCACATTAAAAATTATCCTTATATAGGAATTCCCTCCGTCTTGTTGACTTGTAACACTCTTGATGGTAGCTATATGGAATGGAACCATGATACCATAGATGGGTACCAGGACTGCATCATTTTTTGTATCAACGTGAATCATAAGCTCTCTTAAGAAGGGGATGTCATCAACATTTTTGTAGGCAACCATCTCAGTAGATGTCTTTGAAGAGCCGTGTCCATCCCCTGTGCCAACACCCCCTGAAGCCAATCTTCTTGCAGTCTCCTCATTCTTTTGCCTTGCAAGCTCTGCTTGGTGTTGCCGACGCTGCTCTTCTTTGGTCATATCCTGATTATCGGATCTTAATGTTGCCTTTGAGAAGCCTGCTTCTATTCCATTTACCTCAGCCTTGGGCTTGGTTTTCTTTCCTTCCTCTTCCTCCTCATTGAATGAGTAAGCAACATCAGTATAAACTTTAGAGCTCACCCCAGTTGCATTTTCAGGCCCTTTATCCTTAAGAACCACAGTATCAGCAAGAAGCAATGAATAACTCCGTGTCTTTGGGTTACCTGTCTGCAACTCCAAATTCTGAAACCCAAGTGATACATTAAAAGCCATCCCTGCTTTCAGACATTTATCATTTCTTGCATTTAAACTCAATCCAGACTCCCGAAATTCAATCCCTATTCCTGTTCCTGCAGATTTCGTGAGGTGAGGCAAAAGTTCAGGGCCATCTCTTTGAACAACATCTACTGCCGCCTTATAGGCAGCATTAAGAGGGTTTCCCGGCTTGAGTGCACTTATTGCTGCTTCCTGTGCCTTCAACAAAACCTTGTAGGCCTTACCCTGAACATCTTTGGCATCTATCAAATAAGTCCTTGCCACATTTGAGCAATAACTGTTATATCTGGATCCAATTGCACAAATGATAACACCAGTGGCATCATAGTAAAGATAATCATCATTGCTAACAGCACCAGGCCTTAAATCAAACTCTCCCCCACTCTGAAAAACAGGGGAGTAGCAAATATCAACATTATCAGCCTTCAACTTTACCTTGGCTTTCTGTGGATCAAGAATGGCCTTCTCCGTATCATCCATCAGATCAGAATGGGTAACCTTCTTCTCCTCATCTATAACAACCTCCAGTCTTGGCAAGACAACATTTTTCAGGACAGATGCACTCAGAAAGGCAGCCTTTTTAATGTTGGTGAGTTCTGGCTCATCTTTAACAGCAAAGATCTCTGAAAATCCAGTACTGGCATCCACGAGCTGACACTCTGAGGCCCTTAATTTGTTAGCCCAGTCTTCCAAGAGCTTACCTTCCGGAGCTTCTTTAGCAATCCATCCCACCACTGGAACCTCTGATCTGCACCAGGAAATCATTAAAGGATCAACTGCTTGTTCCATTCAAATAGTCAGTCGATAAAATTGAAACTGATTTGTCCATTTTGGACTCTTTTTTGCTGATTAATTAAACAAAAAATAGTCCTATCTGCTGAATCATTTTCATTTAATAGCACTCAGATAGGTAAAATGCTAATGAAGCAAGCTGTAAAATGATTACCAGAAGACTAAAGGCATGGATTCAATCCAATCATTTCTGGGACTTTTTTTTTAAGTTTAAAATGGTAGGCTAATATTTTTAAAATCATTGGTAAATCTTTCTGATTTAATGAAAAAACAATGTATGTGTTAAAAGCTACTTTTTAAGGAAAAAAATTACTTTATTATTAACATGTGCCTTTTCGCAAATCTAGCTATTTTATGGTGTTAGTGTTTTTAGGCTTCCACAGCCCATAAGCATTAGAAAACAGCTTCTGGAGAAAATCTCTGACGGAATTTTGATAACACCGGCATTACAAATCACACTGTGCTGTCAATCCTTGGGATGCAGAAGACAATGGATCATTTAGTTTCATCCAAAGAATCAATGTTATCAGAAGTCCATTGCAGATTTTTCTAAAAGCTCTCTTCTAAACCTTTATTAAAGATTTTTATATGTATTATGAAGAATACAAATATTTATCGAAAATATAGCAACTGACTAGTCTAATTTTGAAATTTTGTGAAAAATAAGCCAGTTGATGAAATATCGGTCATACCCTGACTGTGCCCTTATGGCCTCACACATGCTCTCCATCTGGCTGATTCCAGCATCAGTCCTGGCCTTCACGTGCAACACTATATTAATACCCAAGGAGCTCTTGGCTGGTTTCTTCAACACCTCAAGCAAAGAAGCCTTTTTTTGGCTGCACAGAAAATGTACCTCCTTTGCCATGAAAAGCATAATAGTTTCCGGAAACTCATACCCTAACAGCCATATATTCAAAGCTGATGATTTTAAATAACGCAAATCTTCAGACTGTGGAGGAGCTGCAGCTGTTATTGCCTCACAGGTGCCCCACAAGTCCTGCCTGTTCTGTTTCCAGTGCACATACAACATCTTCAATCTTTTAGTGAAGCTTTCAGTATTTAGTTCATAGCCACTGGAGGCTTTCGAGGTCTTTGAGCTCCCATTTCTATCTTCCGCCATTTTAAACCTTAGGAAGACAGTGCGAATCAGAATATGTGCACAGTTCAGAGCACTTGGTGAAACCCGTGTAAATTATCCAATTCCTATTAATTGGGTTCTATTTCTTATGATATAAGGCAATGCACTTCATGTTAAAAATGCATCAGCAATAACACAAAACTTAATTAACCAACAATTTGTTACTGGCATTGAAACAGGAAAAAACATTAAAGAGTAAATCTCATGTCAACTGAATAACATACTTACTGATCAGTACAGAGGCAATTCTTCTGGTAACGGGTTTTTAAACAGAGCAAACCCTGAAATGGAAGAAAATCAGTACATGTGGAGGCTTCAGGATACTCAATGAGGCTAGTGTAAATTATCCATTTCCTACATTATGAACTTTTAAAACAAGGTATTGTCCTTAAGCTTAAAAAATACGCCAGCCATTATGCACACCTGGGATTTAATGCAGAGTTCGGTAGAGAAAAAACATTACAAAGAAAACAACTAATCCCATATTAATTGCGTAATATACTTACCAATTAGCACAGAGACAATTCTTTAGTCTTTAGTACAGGCACACAAATCTCAATGAAACTTGAGTGAATGATGCATTTCCTACTGCATTGGCTCGTTTGAATAAAAGGTAATTACCCTTTGACATGAAAAAATGCACCATCAGTTATGCACAAATCCATATAAGCCTGGGATATAATGCAGAATATATACAAAAACCAACAAATCTCATATTAATTGAACAATATACTTACCAATTAGTACAGAGGCAACTCTTTAGTAAAGAGTTGATTCAACAGACAAACCCTCGGTGTATATGGAGACTTCAGAGGACTCAATGAGGCGTGTGTGAACGATCCATCTCCTACTGTATACTTTCATTTGGCATCAAAAAATGCACCAGCAGTTATGCAAAAACTGTATAAGCCTAGGATTTAATGCAAAATTTAGTACAGAAAACAACAAATCTCATTTTAATTGAATAATAAACTTACCGATAGTGCAGAGGCAACTTTTTAGTAAAGGGTTTTTACACCGTACATATCCTCAGTGCACATGGAGACTTCAGATTACTCACGGAGACTTGTGTGAGTGGTTATACAACACAAACCCTCGATGTACATAGAGACTTCAGATAACTCACTGAGACTTGTGTGACTGATCCATTTTCTACTGTATTGACTCCTTTCAAGAAATTGTTCTGAAAAAAAAAAAGTTCCAGTAGTTAAGTACAAACCCATATAAACCAAGAATTTGATGCAGAACTAAATACAGACAAAAAGCAACAATTTTCATGTTGATTAAATAATTAAAGTATTAGCACAGAGGCAATTCCAGTCCTGGAAAAGGTTTTTAAGGGTTTATAAAAGTTGGGTTTTGTTTGCATATAAAGTTCTGTACCTGGCTATGCTATATGTACCAGCAACGACGCGTTAGACCCTGTAAAAACCTGTAAAATGAAATATAGAAACAAAAACAATAGAGACGATGATAAATATCAGATTCAATTGAATAACTTGCTTACATCGATCAACACATAAGCAATTCGATTGCAGAACTTACAGTAGATAATTTTTATAGGGTTTGCAAATTTTTTTTAAATCGTATTCGTGAGCAAATTGCGTAAAATAAAGAGAAGGAACGTCATTTGAAGTGGAAATTTTGCCGCTTCGATTTGGCGGCAACTAGAAATGACAAAGCTTGATAAATAAGATTCTCGTGTCTAGAAGTTTCATCTAGTATTAACAAATTTAAACAAATTCAATGAAATATAAGAATCTGATATAGAAAAATTTGTATTATTCATGAAAGGAAATATAAATTAGGCACTTAATTTAATATAAATTATCATATAATTCAATAATTGTGAAAATATTATTTATATTAAAAAATTAGAACAGTAAAAATATATTAAAATAAATTGTGAAAATATTATTTATATTAAAATATTAGAATAGTAAAAATATATTAAAATAAATTTTTAAATAATTAAGGGACAATTATATTATTTTTTAAGGACTTGAGGTCTTTATATTTTAAGCCACTCTAAGATAATATTCATGACTAGTTGCATTTATGAGTGAAAATGAAAATGAAAATATCTTTTTATATGGGTAAATGATTAATTGAAGTAATTGGGATAGATGTTATTTGAATTATATATTAAAATAATTATAAAATTTAAATAGTAAATTAAATGTATTTAGTTGGAATTTGGATAATAAAATATGTAGTGTAAGATGTTTGAACATGATTTGTTGGTATGGGTAAATATTAACACTTTTTAAATGAATGTCTTGAAACCTATAAAAATGATTATTTATTCGTCTAACTCATTTTTACAACTTCATAAGTGATATGTGCAAGTGTAGACCTAAATCTAATTGTAATACCCCACACTTTCCTATTTTGACTAAGACCAATAGTAGGGCATAAACCCTAAAGACATTATGACGACAATTTCAAACTTGGTCATATTATATGTTAATTAAATATGAACATTAGACTATTGGTTATTTAGATCATGGTTTCATATTAATGTGAGTACAAATTAGTGTTAAATGAGACTAATAGGTCATATTGATGTTTTCATATTATTGATCGTAAATTAAATATTTAGATTATTATGTATATTTGAAGAATTACTTATTTAGGATTATGATTTTTCAAGCTATTTTGTGAAACAAAATGCCTTGACAAAGCGATCTAACTATGAATGTAATTGTTGACAAGGACAAGGCCAAACCTAGTATAAGGAGTAGGGCAAGACCTATTATTTTTAACAAGGATTTTGTTTGTGTATGGTGATAGTGCATAGAACAATAGTAGAGAAACAAAGAGACTAGATGTTAATTGCCAATATAGTAAGAGTGACTAAATTTCCTAGTAGCATCAACATAGGGAAACCCTAAAGATATTGTGCCTAAATTAATTGAAATAGAATTGTCAAGGAAATTCATGAAAATAAAGGTGCATGAGAAGAGGCAAAAACACCAACTTAGACTCACCACTTGAAAGACAACTAATCATGACACATCAAGATTTTGCATGGCCTAGAAAAACCAAGGAATGCTATGATTCTTATGGCAAAGGAAAAACCCCAAACACAAATTCTAAGAGTTAATGTGCCACCTAGATTAGCCAATGAATTTGAGGAGTTTAGGAATTTAGTATAAATACCAAGATATGTCATTAGATGAGATTTTTGAAACTATGATCAATCATGGAATCATGGTAGATAACTAATAAGGTGAATTTCATCAAAAGAAAGTGGTAGTTGTAGAAGGATTTGATAAGTTATATGTCTATATGTTGAGTATGGTGATGTTAAGTTTGTGATTATAATATTGGTATGTTCATAGAATCATATATCTTGTTAATGTAAAAAATATAGTGATAGAAATACATTGTGAACAAGATAAGTTAATATTGATTAGATTTGAGGCCTCAATGGACTGGTTCTACCTATCACTAAGTGGAGAGTGAGGCTCCAAGTTAGTTTGTAGCCCAAACTATCTAAGAAGATCCGCACATATATTAGTAAATACGACTATAAAAGATAAATCACACACAACACAAGAATTGTTCATGGGCCAAGATATCTTGATATCCAATACATGCAAAAATAGAACAAGCCCTTGAGATAGGGGTAACATCATACAATACTCTTTATGGAAGAAGCAACTCCATCTAAGGAATCCTAAATGCATAGCATACTTTTTGCATATCCTTATAACGATAATCACTTGCTCTAATAGACCTCCTCCTAATAACATAATGGAGGGGTAAATGATTAATCCCAATATAGACCTACTCATTACCTAATATAGGTAATCACACAAGTTATCCACGTGACTCAATATAACTAGTGTAAGGTATGTGTGCCATGGTAGCATCCGTCCACCTATATAAATTAGAATATCATATCCCTAGGTACACATCATATCCTTGACATGTTTCATCTTGAAACATGAGAAGAAACCAAATAGGAAATTGTTGTAAGTCATTATAAATATGATGTCATGTCCTATCACCCAACCATCCATAGGTGATATTTGTAATGGTTTTAGCTTGATGGTACCCGGATCCCATCATTAACCCATGTTTTGCTACAATCGTTTGATTGTATTCCTCATCATAGTAAGTCCTCCTTTTCTACCATGAATAGACATTACTTGATGCTACTAATTGTTGTAAGTGATCCTTTGATTCCATGTAGATCCATCAGGATTGACTTGTTGATTCCATTTAGTATCATGCCTCATGATTCTTTCCTCTCACAATGATGTGGTTGCCTATATATTGCGCCATTGTTATCTTTGTTATATTATTTGATTCTTCACCATTTTTTGTCATTTACTTTGTTGACTTGGGAAGGGGAACAAACTTTTCATCTTTTTTCACTACATCTAGCTCCTCTTGTTTATCCTCCAAATCTTTGGTGTGCACTTTAATAGATTCCTAGATTTTCTCTACCTTGACTTTCCATTGGTCTCCATTATGTTTAATATCATGTAATGTAATTTTTTTCTTTCTATTCCAAAGCTTTGCAAACTTCTTTTGTACATTATTATTTATTGTCCCCAAAGATTCTAACCAATGATATCTAAGAAAAATATCCAACTTATTCTCTAAATCATAAAAAAAATGAAAGAAAAACATTTTATCCACCAAGATCTTCAAATTTTCAAAATTTTGAATATTCTTAACCTCTATTTGTTTGTCCTTGATGTTCTTTGCTTGTATTTATAATTTTTTGGATAAGGTCGTGCTAATGAAATTATAGCAACCACTATGGTTTAGAAAGACAATAACTCTTTCATTTTGAATGATTTGTGAACTTGAATGATTGAATATCCCTTCCTTTGAGCTAAAATACATGTACATGCAACCTTCATTTTCTTTTCATCACATTTTACTTCTTCATATTCCTTTTATTTTTCTTCTTCTCCTCCTCCTTTTGTAATGGCCCAAGCCACACACTCAAGGCATTATCCTAGAGAATATTTTTTTGAAATATCAACACAATATCAATCTTAAGAAATAAGACATGGCATTGACATGTTACACTATACACAAACATGCACACAAAGTGTCATGTCAAGCACAACAACATACAATGCATAACAAGGACATTATCCTGATGTTTCATGTCACACACAACTCAAGGCATTGATAGTAGTTACAATAAATCAGCATTGCTCCAAGCAAGGTGGCACACATAAAAGAATTACCAATTATGTGATAATGCCGCCATGTTGAACATACAAGAGAATGGGATTACACCCCAATGGTGGTTGATTCTTAAGCAAAAAATATGTTCTCTCTAGAACACAACACAAGGGTAATATGAGGGAACCATCAAACTTAGATCCACGCCCAAAATTTGCTTGACACTCACAACACCAAGGGAAGCCTATGCAAGAGGTGGGATAGCTAAGAGATATCACATCTTGGCTAGATGAATATCCATCAATTTCCTACGTGCATGACACACTTACCCATGCAAATGTGGGATATCGCCCAATCAAGACACCAAACACAAGGGACAAAACTTCAAACATGAAGTAGCCCCACTAGGAGGTACAAACCCTCCATCAATAGGAACGAAAACAAATAATATCAATGCAAAGCTATGCTTCCTAATGAAAAATATGGCATAAATCCTAGATAATGACACTTGTTAGTGAAGTGATGACATGGGAAGTCTCAAAAATCCAAACATAATAACTTTCATATACAAAATTTCCCTAGAAAATTCTTGGAAGTATTTGTTGTTTGATGAAATTGAGGACTACAACATGTTATAGGACTACAGTCCCCATAAAGGACACTAGCCCATAAATAATACACTGGTGCCCAAAAGGGATAGTAACACACCATTACTCAAGTTTCCTAGTTTGGTGCTAAAGTCCTACTTTATGTTGGAGTCCATAAATTTTGTTATAGTCCTATTTTTTATTATAGTCCTTTTGATGCATTGTAGTGCTAGCTAGATATTGAACGAATGATTGTTTATATGTATCATACTTAGGTGCAACACTCAAGACTTGCAATAAGAAGATAAAACACACTATAGACTCCAAAATGACCATGAATGACTAGAAGACCAAGGTGGACAATCACATCTGATCTCCAAAATGCAAGGAAATTAAAGAGATGCCTCTAGAGGACTAGAAGGTCTACAAAGGACTCCAAAATGATTTGAAGGACCTAAGGGGTGAAGGAAAATGTTCCCAACACCCCACACACTCTCCCACCATGAGGAAAATTAAAATAAAATGATGGCACCATCTGACAGTGGATCCTTGTGCACACAACCCAAGACTAGGAAATTATAGTAATTGCATTCCAATAATATCATAATTGAATGTTTTCTATCACATTACATTCATTTTATTCCCAAATCTAAAAGTGCTCTAATTTAATTTTACCAACATAGAAATAATAAAGAAAAACATATGAAATGGCATGCTTATTTAACCCCAATGTTGATATATGATAAAAATAATGATAACGTCATCACCACTTATATAGGAAATTTATAATTCATCTAATTAGGAGGTTTCAATATAATATTATAATTACATATGAGGAATCAAATGTCCCAAACTATATATTTTCCAATTTATTACAAATGAAATAATCAACAAGAATATGAAGATTCTTCCATCTTGTGCATGATCATATGCCACTCCAATAGATCTGTTAGTCCCCAACATTGGTTGAGCATCACCCAACCATGTGGTACTCATAGGCCCACCCATTCATGTTAGGAGATAGTTGTATGGGACAACAAACACACTCATGCAAAACAATGGAATATGGCTTACACACATGTCAAACACTTTACTTACAAAATGGGCATGGACACATACAACTAAGGTCTCAACCAAACACAACACACGTGGCTATAGATGGGTCTCTCATTGGATACAAAATCCAATGATAAAAGGATGAGGATCCTAGAGTAAGGCAAGGAATGTCATCACAATAGCATGAAGGTCTGACTTTGCAAACTCGAGTATGAATTTTCATCACAAGGCGAGGGACAACTTATACCCAAGTGACATGCACCAACTCAATCTAAGTGTGGCATGTCCTTCACGTATCATATCAAGCCTATGCAAGCACTCTAAGAATGTTATCATCTTACATCTTGGTTCATTTTATTTATCCAATGAATTTAGTTGGTTATCACTTAATTAATAACTCTCACCCATTGTAGCCAATAAAGTCACTTTGGGACTGAAGACAACATCGAGAGCCATTCCTTCACAACCCTTTATACCTTGAATCCTAGGTTTGTCATGTCAAGTCACTATTGAGGTGTGGTACAAAAATCAATGCAAGAAAAGTGGGATAACAATTGTGACATAGTCCCAAAGAATTCCAAATAGAAAAATGATGATTCTTGTTTTCTCCCCTTCTAAATCCTTCAAAATCATTCCCAATTTTTAAAAAATTAAATAATTTTTCCCATGAAAAACTAGGAAATTACCAAATGCATCATTGATGAATGCTCAAATATTAATTTAAAAAAATCCAAAAACTAAGAATTCCTTTTGATTCAAAGGTGAACAACAACATTCTTTTTCATTAAAATTTGTGTTTCCTAATTACTTAAAAATTTACCATAGTCATAGCTTAAAAATGGTGTCCTTTTTAAAATTTTGAAAACAATAAATAACATGATAAAGTATAATGATTTTCAAATTAAAATTGAAGCAATATGTTACCATTAGAGTGGGCATGGTAACCATGAATTAAGAGGATTCACAAACTAAGTGAAAGGAAGAGAAATACCTTAATTTTGGAGCTCATGAAGAATCAAATTCGTGCAATTAATTAAAAATTTAAGGAATAAAGTCACATACAATGCAAGCACACCTTCAATGCCTTTTTTAATTGAATATAATCTTCCAACCCAACAAAATTTAATATTTTTTCATTGAGAGAGAGGGTTTTAGAGAGTAATTTCTAAAAATGAGGAATAATGTGAAAAACGACTTCCCTTTTTCTATTTATATTTTCTTTTGATTTTCCTATTTTTCCCTTTTTATCAATTAGCAATTATATCAAATTATTGCATAATTCATTTTCTTATTTCCAAGAATACTAAATAATTGAATTTAACTTCTAAATAATGAATATTTTAACTAATTAAAATAATTTGCTTATAATTTTCTAATGCAATTAACCAACAATTCCCCTTTTTTTCTTTCCTAGTTTCTCGATCCCCAAAATGCATCATAAATCATTAGCATACAATGATTCATCCATCAAAATACAAATATATGCAAACAAGGAATAAGTAATCATAACTATAACACATATTTATGGTTTAAACACAACACAACCAAACATTAGAATTGCCACTGAGTTGAGTTCAAATTTATGTGCCATGTCTCACAAGACACATATTGAACTCAACTTGAGTATGATAAGGGTTAGAAAATATATATTGGGATTAATGTGACATCTCTGATATAACCACCATTGGGGAAATAACCCAAACCTACATGCTCAGATGGGGAAATAACCCAAACCTACATGCTCAAGTGGGGAAATAACCCAAACCTACACACTCAAGTCACACATCAATCATACTTGCACCATATATATAATAGTTGAAGCAATACACAATCACCCAATAGGGTACAAAATAGCATAAATCATATAATCAAAACATTTAGAATAGTTCGACATTAATGTCATCCTCTAAACATGGGAATATGATAATTGACAAACATCGAGAATACCAACAAAATGATATTAACATTCATCTATGAATATGTGTATATGTATATATATCTATATAGACATGAATTAAAGTATAAAGACTATCAAATCCAAATGTGAGTATCACATACATCACATAATATACAATCAAAATATATTCCAATACAAAATAATATCAAGAACACATTGATGACAAAAATAATAATGTATAACGATCATCAAGGCTAAATCCATAGTCATAAAATAACCAAGTGCAAATACTAGGGGAATTTCTCCCTCCCCTTAGGACTACGGTTACTCTTGGGAGATTTTAAAAAGGTGGTGATAAAAAACTACATCACATCCTCCCAAGTAGTTGGTGTATCATCAAGTGGGTCCCATTGGATCCCTACCTAATCTAGCTCTCATGCTTGAAGTACTAATCTCTGATGTTATAATATACAAATGAGATCCAATGAAAGCTACCCACCCCATTAACCAATAAGGAACCCTAATCAAAAACATGTGTCACATCTAAAATATGAGAACAAAAACATGAAACACATTAGGGATATGTGAGATGATGGGTGACAGGGCGAGGCGATAGGAAATTGGACTAATCCTGTCAAGGATCTCAAAAGGTCCAAAAAAATGTAATATGATCTTAGAATCTTTTTTCATAATGGATTGGGCTCTTATGCGGTTGCACTCTCAAGAAAATATAATCACCCATTAAAAAATGTTGATCCACTCTCTTAGATGATCTTAGAATCTTTTTTCATGATTGATTAGGCTCTTATGCGGTTGCACTCTCAAGAAAATATGATCACCCATTAAAAAAAGTTGATCCACTCTCTTAGCATCAACATACTTCTTTTTCCTATCTAGATAACCAATAATTGCTCTCTAATATGAATCACCTACTACTTCATTTATTGGAGCATCTCAAGATCCAAAATAACATAGTCCTCCAACCTATACCAACTCAATAGGGTCTCACAAGGCCAACCATATTACAAAGTCTAAAATGGTGTCATACTAAGAGAACTATGGTACCCATTATTATAAGAAAGCTCAACATGGTATAAATAGTCCTTGCACTTGGATTGTTGGTCCATAACATACATGTGAAGAACATCTTCAAGCACCTAATTAACTCTCTAGGTTTGATCATTTGTCTTAAGATGGTAGTTGGAACTAAAATTAACTTGAGCTCTCAAAGCATGCTACAAACATGTCCATAACATGGATGTGAACAATGGACCACACAACCATAAATGATCCTACAAGGCACTTCGTACAAGTGCACAATCTCCTCTATAAAGATATGTTCCACATATGCAACTCTATAAGATGATCCCATCAACAAAAATGGGCAACTTTGGTCAACTTGTTTACCATCACCATGATGGCATCATGATAATGTAGATACATGGGTAGACCAACAATGAAGCATGAGAAAATTATATCCCATTTCTACTCAAGAATAGTGTGCAACTACAAGATCCTCTAACACTCTTGGCATCTAGCCATGAAATTGTTAGCATCATGCCTAATCCTTGCCCAATTAAATAACTATCTAACATTGGTACACATCTTCTTCACACCGGGATGTATTGTGTATGAAGCACAATGAAACTCAAACACCACAACCATACAAAGATCACTAGAAACTAGAGCATAAATATGACCAAGATGTCACATTAGTCCACTTGAATCTAATGAATAGTCAAAATCCTTACCCATAAGGGCTCTCTGTGACTCGATATTCACTCTAACTCCTAATATCATTTATCCTCAAGAAATTCCTATAAAATACAACTTTGTAGATTTGTGCTTAGGGTCAAAATTAAGATCTCATGACATCTCTTACTAAGGGCATCAATGAACACATTCTCCTTTCTTTTGATGTAATGAACACCAACGTCATACTCACAAATAAAATCCATCTAACAACATTGACAAGCATTTTAACTTGGCTAAATGAATATGTACTGCAAGTTGTGATGATCGGTATGAAGCTTGAACCGATGGCCCAAAAGAAAATGTCTCCATCATACAACTGCAAGGATGACAACTACCAACTCCAAATCATGGGTGGGATAATTATCTCATGATCCTTGCATTTCTATGACTCATAAGAAATTACTCATCCCTCTCGCATAAGGAATACCACAAAACCATCCAATGATGCATAAATGCACACCAAAAAATCTTTGTATGATCAAGTGTTGCAAGGATAAGTGCATTAGTATACCATTCCTAAAGAACTTGAAAAATTGACCATACAAGATTCTTCCCATTTCTTTGAAGAGAAATAATCAAATGTGTCATTCAAGAGAAGTCCCTAACAAAGCAACAATAATAAACCACCAATCCCATGAAACTATGAACCTCAAAAACTTTTGTGGGTCCTCAAATAAATCAAAATATCATCTAGAAACACAAGGATAAATCAATATAGGTAAGTACAAAATACCCCACTCATTTGACTCATAAATGCTAAAGGAGCATTCATCAACCCAAATGGAACTAGTACAAATTCATAATGTCCATAACAAGTACAAAATATCATCTAATGATGTTTGCCTCATGAATGTGAAGTTGATGATATCTAGAATTTAGGTTAATCTTAGAGACAACTTTGGCTCCCTTCATCTAGTCAAATAAATCATCAATCATTGGTAAGGGATATTGATTCTTGTGATAGTGGGAAAAAGGGATTTAGGGTCTTAATCACAATTTAACCCACTAAACATAGGGGACACAAAAATGATCATGAAAGACTATTTGGTTACTATCCTCAATGGAAGAGCCAAAATGGTTGATCAAGGTTTTGGTCCCCTTCTTGGGAAGTGGATTGGATTTGATTTAGATGTGATGTGTGTGATGTGAAAGTGAATTAGGATAACTATGTAACTACAACAAACTAATGTACTTTTAGAAAGGTACAAAATTGAAACATAGAAATTGATGGCAAAAAGAATGCAAAGATATAAGAACTTGGCAAGCAAATTGGAGACGAAACTTCCTAGTCAAGGGCGGATACCCTAGGTTGTAGAATACATCTTTTTGGAATCCTCGAACAAGTATTGATATGTCACAATCTATAGCTTCTTTCCTCCTAGACTCAACTTCATAACTTTGTCTATTGATGAATAATTCTCCTTGCCCTAATTTGTTGAAGTATGATTCCTGAATGCTTGATCTTTCTATTAGGTCTTCAATCTTCTCCCAAATTCCTTTTAGATCTACCACTTGCAAAAAGAAAAGGAGAGACAAGGTTGTGTCGTATAAGGGCTTGCCTAATTCAAAACCCATTTTGGTGTTCCCACCTCCACAATGGCTATGATGATGAGAAGAGTGCTTACCCTCGGATGAGCAGAGGTAAATGGATAAAAAGCAAGTGACAAATTGACAAGCACTGCAACTTACCACTCAAATCTAATCTCATTGATGGACCGAAGTCATGATACACATATCATACAAGGAAGATTTGCTTGTTGATGGATGATCCTAAAACATGAATGAAAATAAAATATGAACAATATTACTCATAAACTTGATGCATTGCTAACATGAAACTTGACTGATGAAAATGTTGTAATAATGCTACTTATTTCATTCTTGATTGCTTTTAGGATGCTTGATTTTCTCAATTGATTTGCTTATATTTTCAAATGGTGAAAAAGACTTATATTTATATGTATTTTTTTTTTTTTTTTTTGAAATAATTATTTTGAAAAGTCAAAAAATAAATTTAGATTTGCAAACATAAAATTGCAGTAATAAAATTAAAAATTGGGCCAAAATAGGTTGGTCTAAGGTGCAAACCTATTTTGAAATTTTAATTATCATTAAATAAGTAATTAATTTTAATTCCAAAATTTGTTTTGATTTTTTGTAAATGATAATAAAATAGACAAATTATAAGCATAATTAAGTCCAAGCATTTAAGGGGAGCCAAACATAGTGCAAAATTGTTAGGGTTATTAATCTATGTTACCGAGTTCTTCAATTTTACCCCTGGTTCTAGTCTTGGTTCGCTCTTGGTTCAGTTTGCCTGTAGGTTCAACCAGGGTCCTTTTTTAGGTCTGGTTCGCCTAGGCAAAACCCAAGAGAACCCGAGCAAAACCCAGACAGAACCCAAGCGAACCAAGACATAACCCGTGTGCCTAGGCATCCAAAAAGTGTTTTTTTTAGCATTTTTTTAATGTTTTATGGAGTTTGACTTTGACCCACGCCCAAGGGAACCCTAAAAGTGACCTCTAAATCACTTTAAACACCTTAACTACCTCATTCTTATTCATTTGTTTTGCAACCAAGGATTTTCATTCCAAGAGGTTGAGCTTTCATTTTTGCTTGTTGGATTGAAAGCGGACTGTGACACAATTTTCTTTTTTCAAAAATTGTTCTACATCATTGAATTGAGAATTTATCACACATCTGTAGAGAAATAGGGGAATACTACAAACTAAAACACATTACACTTTTGTTCTCACTGACTTGATGTACTCTCCAACATCTATCTTCTCTCATGTGGAGAGTTAGAATTGCTTGGCCATGCCTTTGCATCATTAAGGAAGTTTTGCTCTTTTTGACAATGTCAAAAGCATGGATGTATACAGATTAGGCAAAAGACCTTTCCTTTTAGATTAGGAATGCATGGAAGATTCAAAAAGTATCCTTGATATTACAAAAAGATATGTGTTTATACACTTCAATTGTGCAATCACCCTTTGGTTCTTTCAAAGAAAAATCTGCCTATGCCACTGTTATACTGCACAGGTAAACCAGATTTTGTATTGTGGAGCTATATTAAGCTACCACTCTCAAGACCGATGTAACAATGATACAAAATAATGTTTGAGACTACAAGAAGACATCAAAATGGCTAGTGTACTAAACAAATTCTTATGATTTATGAAGAATGTTGATAGCTCTACTTAGTTGGCTTCTTTTTTCAAAATCATACAAATTGAACCTTGGGATCAATAGACTATGTATATCAAGCTACCACAATTCAAGTTTCAACGATGAATATTTATCATGCATGTTTTAAATGGCATTCAAGTTTATGGGGGTTTTGTTGTTTATATGATGTTATGTGATATTCTAATCCTAATTCATGCTTCTAGACTACACACACACACACACACACACACACACACACACACATATATAATTTTTACATGTTTTTTGTACTAACGAACCCAAAACTAATTGAACCCACCCCCCCCAAAAAAAAAGAGTCGAACCGACGAACCGAACCCTCGAACCTGAACCAGTAACATTTAACCCTCACTTTAGTGTGAGTATGAACTTACAGTCATCAAAACATTGGAGAAGTAAGATGACACTGAATCTAGGGGATGCATTAGACCCCAAGCTCAAGATCCTACAAAACAAAAATGAAAAGACAAAGGAACACACACACACACATGAGATGCAATGCAACAAGAGAGATATGATAATCAAACACAAATCATGCGCAATACCAACAAACACACAAGACATACACGAAGCAAACATACAAAAGACATAAGGCAAACACATAAAACATAACTCAAACAAAAATGTAAACATGGTAAGCATAAAACATAAACACACAAGGTTAGTATGCTAAAAAGGATTTGAGTTAGTAAGGTAAGGAGACCTTAGTTTGAAATTTTTTCTCCATACCAAATGTCATCCATCAAATATAAAACATTAGATATGATAGTGCTCTCATTAGGGCTAGCAAGTTGCATTATGCTAAATCACTCATGAACTACATAGACCCATTGACTAGCAATTTGTGTTATGCTAGGTGTTCATGCAATATGATGGGTTTCACAAGGGTAGAAATTATATAACGGATCAATTTGTGTTTTTTGTCTGCTCTCATCCTAATAATGGATCATAAAGTATTCAAATCTAGAAGTCTTTGAACAAGGCTAGAAAGTTGTGTTATGTTAGTTTAATCATAAAGTATGACTCCATTGGAAAGAAAGTTGTGTTATGCTAGGTGGTCATGTAAAAATCTCAAGTTCATAAACCAACAAGCTTTGTTATGCTAGGATTATGGACTATTTTACTGAGCATGTCTTAGGGAGTGCAAAAAAGTTTAACGTTATGGGGATCGTTTAATGTCACAAGGTACGAATCACCTCAGGGGGTGTACAAAAAGTTTAACATCACAAGGGACAATTTAACATATTTGTGGATGAATTTAACAATCACACATCAAGGGTGCCTAAATGTTTAATGTGTCATGGGAAGAATTGCCAACCACATCTTAGGGGGTGTTATAGATAACACCACCACAAAAGGGGTATGTGAATAAGTTGATAGCCACACTTCAAGGAGAATTGTAACTTAATACTACCACTAAAGGGGCGCATGAATGGAATGAAAGGCCACACCTTAAGGGGTATAATACATAATACCACCACTAAAGGGGCACAAACATGGATTGAAAGGCCACACCTTAGGGGGCATCATGCATAATACCACTACTAAAGGGGCACAAACATGGATTGAAAGGCCACACCTTAGGGGGTATCATGCATAATACCACCACTAAAGGGGCACAAAAATGGATTGAATCTCGCTAGATGTCAAATATATAGCAGATGGGGGAATATGCCCCCTTAAAATATTACCATACTTGCTATGCTAATATTTTAAGGAAATAAGAGATGAAGAGGGGATCCTTAAAAAGGATGCACACCTCACAAATATTAATTACCCTTGCCCCCCCAAGTGTATGGACAAGGACAACCATTGTGAAGACTATTGTGTTGCCCCCTATGAATAGCAATGAGTAACCATCTAGTAGTACAAATGCCACATGGTGAGGGGCAACACATTAGTAACTAATTTACTATTGTATATGGATTCACATATCCATGAAACTCCCCATTTGGGGATATTTCCATGATGTCATATTATCAAAATGTTTTTTGTATTTTATTTTTAAAGAATAACACTCGTCAGTAGAATGGCCAATCATTTGATGGTATGCACAAAAAGATGAATTTTGTTGTTTCTATTTAGTAAAGTTTCTTTCACATGAAGGCGAAAGGGTTATTATGCCCATCTCAAGAAATGTACATAATATGCATCTATCTTGGATAAGTGATGTGGAGTGGGAAGTAGGCCATTTTTCACAAATGATGATGTGGTGGTGGGGTAGAGGTTGGAATGAATGTCTTATGCAAAGTTGCAGAGGGAGGATGTTGATAGCCTATTCTTGTTGTGGAAATATGTCGTGTGGACTCTAGGGGAGTTTGAATTCTATGTTCATCATTTATACCAAAGCCTTGCTTAGAAAAGATCCTAAATCCATGAACATATTGTGTCTCCAAATCAAAATTTATATTATTAGCTTCGTTGACATGAGATGGATGATCACTTTGTGGCAATGAGGTATCATTATTGGTATGCAAAGGCAAGTTATCATGATTTTGAAGAGGACCATTTTTATGTATATGCAATGGTTGAGGGATGAATTGTAAAGGAGTCTCTTTATGAGAGGAATAAATCCTATCAAGTGATGGTATGGTAGGTCTTGTGGACTCTTGGAAAAGGTGGGGAATGCAACCTATGTGAGGTGAATTGCAGCTTGTGTATAAGGTAGAAGGGTGGTATATGGATTCTCCATACATAGTTATTATGTTTTCAAGAGGAATATTTGACTGAACCCGGAAGTGTTTAAGAAGCTATCAATGATCTCCTCTTGTGCCAATATATCCTTGTTAGGAGGGAATGCGTTGAGAGAGGAGGAAACATGAGCTTCATCTTTTGTTGAAGGAATATTACCAAAGGCACAAAATGGAACATCAATCAAGGACTTCAAAGAAGACATTATAGTTATAGATGTTAAATTTAATGCTATAAGTGATAGAATATATGACTATTACAAAATAGTTCAACAAAAATACAGAGCAAATCTAGAAAAAAACCTCAAAGAAAATACTATCATTGAAATCTAGCCAAAAAATCCTAAACAAGGGCGTGGGAACCTTAGACCAAGGATGTAAGTTATTAAAAAAACTAAAACGTTAAATTGCAATATTGTGCTCAAGGATGTGAAGTTATACAAGTTTAGGTCTAAGAGCAAACAAATTTCTAGAAATGCACTAAAAACCTAATTTTGTCCATATGAGACACAAATGCGTAGAATTTTATGTTTTTAAAGCAAATACAATATGTTCAAATAATATCAATGGGTCCTTGGTCTACTGGTGAAGTTGAAAGGTTCTAAATGAGCCCACCAGGGATCAAGTCTTGTTGAATGCAAAGGCTCCGACACCGAAAAAGGGATGAGGTCGAGATCGTGCTCCGAGCGAATTTGGCAGAATGGATACCCCTCAGTCCTTGGCCCTTAGCCGAAGAGGTTCAGCCCAAGAAGGCTCGTCCTTCCATATCGGGTAGCAAAAAAGAATTTGTGGATGACCTCCATCAAAAAAAATAAAAAATGTTCAAATAATAATTTATAGAATTTGAAATGCTGTAACTAACTAAGTTTATCTTGAAAATGCTAACAAACAACACTTTTTGAGCTTTTGAAATGAAAAACAATATGCAAATCTTTACTTTTCAATGCTTTTCACTAAAATGTGCATACACTTTGAAAAATAAAAACAACTTAAGATTGCACTTAGATTTCACAATGAAAGATATATGATTTCAAAAGCTTTACAAATATAAAAAGCATCAGATTCACCAAAATGTGATAGTGGGAAAAAGGGGTCCAAGGTCTAAATCACTCTTTAACCCACTAAACAATGGGGGACACAAAAATGATCATGAAAGACCACCTAGCTACTATCCTCAATGGAAGAGCCAAAATGGTTGATCAAGGTTTGGACCCCCTTTTTGGGAAGTGGATTGGATTTGATTTAGATGTGATGTAAAAGTGAATTAAGCTAACTATGTAACTATAGAAAATTGACGTAATATTAGAAAGGTACATAACTAAAACATAGAAACTAATGACAAAAAAGCATAATACAGAGGTAGAGGAACCTAGCATGCAAATTGGAGTTGAAACTACTTGGTCAGGGGCAAAGGTGCTCTAGACTACAAAATACTGCTTTTTGGAATCCTTGAACATGTACTGATATGTCACAGTCTATAGCTTCTTTCCTCCTAGACTCAACTTCACAACTTCATTTGTTGATGAATAATTCTCTTTGCCCTGATTTTTTGAAGTATGATGCTTGAATGCTTGATCTTTCTATTAAGTCTTCAATTTTATCTGAAATTCCTTTAAGATCTACCACTTGCAAGAATAAATGGAGAGAAAGGGTTGTGTCATATAAAGGCTTGCCTAATCCAAACCCCATTTTGGTGTTCTCACCTCCACACCAACTATAATTATGAAAAGAGTGCTTACCCTAGGGCGGGTAGAGACAAATGGATAAAAGAAAGTGACAAATTGACAAGTGTTACAACTTACCACTCAGATCTGATCTCCTTGATGGATTGAAGTCGTGATACACATCTCATACAAGGAATATTTGCTTGTTGATGGATGATCCTGCAAGTTTTAGGAATAAACGGTAAGGGATGCCACCCTCTATGAAGAATATATTATTCTTTTATATGAATAATAAAATTATGATTGTTTTTTATAAGGTAAGCAACATTTTCAAAGTGATGTACCCTTTACACAGAGAGCCCAAAGGGCCAAAAGGAAACTTAGTTCAAACCAAGAATGAGCTAGGAAAGAGGACAAACCTCACACAGAAACAACTGACAGACAATTGTCGAACACCAACCTAGGACTGGAAAACCCCATTCCCAGGGGGGGCCAAATTGACTCCAAAAATCCGAGGCCATGAAGCAACAACAGAACGAGGGAGTCCCTTCTTTTTTCGTAGCACAACCGACCAAGAAAGCTCAGAATCATCCCCTGAGCGAGGAGAAAGAAGCGGATCCACAATAGCCACCAAGGGCGAAGAGCCATCACATCGGGGAGATGACAACGCATGAGAGGAGACATGATTGATCGAAGGACCAACTGAGGCATCCAACAAAGTTTGAGCAGGCTCTGACATAACAATGTCAACAAAACGAGCCAACATAGGCTCCTCGTAAGGGATAGTCAGAAGAGGAGTCTGGCAAGACACAAGCTCACGAGAAGACTCAATAGGGTCAACCTCTGCAGAAGAAACTTCCAAAGGAAGAGAACCCACCGTGACATGATCCAGGAGAGCATCCTTCCACTGAACAGTAGTGCCCTTGCGGCGGGCAAGCGGACAACCAAAGGCCAAATGACCCACAGAGAAGCATCCCCTACATCGAAAAGGGAGACCCTCATAGTCCAAGAGCTACTTCCAAGGTCTGTCCACCACCATCAAGACTACATCAACATGGAAGAGTTTGGAGATGTCCAAATCAATTAAAATACGAGCTACTGTAGTGTGTCCAAGATTCTAAGTCGCAGAGTCCGCCATCAAAAAACATCCAATGGTGTTGCCAATAGCTTCATAACATGAATCCTCCCAAAATTAGAGAGGGAGATTCGACAAACGGGCCCAAATAGGTCTGGTATTCAATGGCTCTGTAAGGGGATTGAAGGAGCGAGACCAAGGCCTAATGGAATCCCCCACATCCATCCCCTATCCAACACACGATCACGCTCCCCGGAGGAGGCAAAGGTTGCTATAAAGAAACCCCTAGCGCATGGATAGAGCTCAATCTCCCCAAAGACCACTGACTTTCAAAAAGTGGAAACCCAGTCATGGAGGTCAAGAAGGGAGGGCCACAAGCCATTAAACCTACAGACCACTCCTTGCAATAAATAAAATTCCTCATTTAAAAAAGCCTCAAGTCCACAGATCACCACAAGGGAATCACGAGCACAAGGCAGAGGTCGAGCATGAGCCAAAGCAGGAGGCCAAGAACCCACCTTAGCAGCCTCAGAGAAAGACTTCACCTGTCTCGAAGAAGGAAAGCCCTTAATAGAGACATCCACTCGAGCATGTCTTATATTAGGAAATTGTTGAACATGAAGAGTAGTTAGGGAAATTCGATAAAAAATTAGGAAGGCGAAGGATGGAACCTCAACTAGTTATGGATGTACTTGAGCACAATCTACTTGAAGAAGTATATCAGGGTTGCAAGAATGTGAAAGAAAATAAATAAATCTGCACATTAGTTATTGAAGGTAAAAACCCTGTTGTGATGATTTCCAATGAGCTCTCATATTAGGAAATTGTTCTTTCTCATAAGTTAATAAGAAATTAACAATGCATGTTGAAAATTAAAATAATTCATCTTCTTTATCATCACAGTTGCTATAAAAATTTATTGCAACAACTTCATATTATATCATCTCAAAAATATTTTAATTATGAGAAGTATTCTGATAGAGATGAAAAGATGAAGGGTATAAAATAGAAAGGAAATCATTTCACTCAGCTACAACTTTGCTCAAGCATGATAATGTGGTGTAAGGCCCAACTACTTTTCAACTTAAATAGTGTTATAAGTATTCAATGAAAGTACTAGTTTTAGCTACTTTGAAATAATTGCTTGTATTTCTCTAAGATTTCTAATGTAAGTATTACATGCATTATTTTGTATTGGAGAGTAGTAAGTGTTCATACAACTTAAATAGTGTTATAAGTATTTAATGAAAGTACTAGTTTTAGCTACTTTGAAATGATTGCTTGTATTTCTCTAAGCTTTCTTATGTAAGTATTACATGCATTATTTTGTATTGGAGAGTAGCAAGTGTTCATACAACTTATAAAATTAAATCCAATTGGCTAGCCATGGTTATGGTACTACTATGGGTAAGGTGGCTTAAACCCAATCAACAAAAAAACCTTTATCCCTAGCATTCATTAAAATTGAGAACATCTAATGTCACCTCTTATTGAAAATTGTTCATATCTACATAGCTACCCTACTAGAGAAAGGACTCACTAATCTCATTTTGAACTAATTAATTTTTGAATGATTAGAAGGATTAGTCAAGTTGTAATTTCAACGAGGTGATAGTTATCTAATTGTTCGAGGAATTACTAGTGCCTCTTATAAATAGGTAATAATATATAACATTAGGAATTGAATTATGAGTTGTGCAATACTAACCTTTTGGTAGGGAAGAAACTAGGAGTAGGGTTATTCATGTGGGAAGACCTATAGTGTTAATATTCTTGGTGGACTGAATATGATGGACATGATGTCAATATTAAACATTATTATGCAATGCTTATCTTAGTAGAAGACAGTCCAAGTTAAAGTTATTTACATGAACATTAAATTATGTGAGGAGTTGATATGACCCATCATTATTACTTATGAGTGGAAAAAAACACACTTGAGCTAATCACGAGGTAATATCTATCGATGCTTGATTATTGTGTTGATTTTATATTTTGTACATAGTTTGCTTAGTTGGTATTTCAATCTTCTAGTATTATTGCTTTGAATATCTATTATGAATATATTTCATGTGTGCTTTGAGTGTGCAATAACATTTACAATTTGGCCAATGGGAGAACAAGAGACCAACCAAGAACCCTACCTATCCCTTTCCACTTCACCTCGTGAAATAAAAACTAGAATTTGTCTATTCTTTCCTAGTACAACTCAGCTTAGTATATGAGAGGACAAGTTCCGACTACCTAAATAAATTTAATCTTCTATGTGGTTTAAGATTGTATTAGGTTCATTATTCTTAAGTTGTTGAGTGTATTCTTTTATGGAAAATCGGAATTGCCCTTGTAGGAGATTTTAAAGGGTGATAAAATAATATTTTATTAAAGCTCCTTTATGTGTAAAATGCCCTTGGCCCCCTCAACTAAGTAAAAAAAGGGTTATGCTTTTTTTTGGGTATTTAGCGGAGAAATTTTTTAGGGAGACAATTTTTAAAAAAAGTTGGTTATCCTTTTCATTTTTGAGAAAAAAGAGAGAGATTAGGGTTGAGAAAAAGAGAGGAAGAAGGAAGAAAGGAGAGCATGAAAGACAAATAGAGGAAGATTTCCTTATGGATATAGATATTTGGTCATAAGGTAGGTCTCCAAGTACCATTGTGACAACCAAATATTATTTTTAAGAAAATAGCCATGATAATGAACAAGTTTCCAAATATGTGTGGGATTTTGAGTTTGTGCAGTTGTATCCCCTTTCTATTTTGTAATTTCCTCAATGATTTATTTTTTTGCAAATGTTGTTGGTAGTTGTTATGTGACTAGATAGTCTTGAAACTTGGTGAATACATATTTGGGTCTTGGTTGATCTCTTCACTTGAGGGTTGGCTAGATTCTATCATGGCTTGATGATGATATATGGCAAGGTGGAAAGCACTCTATCAATTGGCTTTCTAGTTAGTGGCAGTGCAAGTTTGTAGCTAGGAAATCAAATTTTTATGTACAAGTTTACCTAGGAGGTTTTCCAGTTATAGTAAAAATAAAACAAAAGGAAATTTTATTACTTCTATGGTGAAAGAACCTTGTAAGCTAGGCTCAAGAGAAGCTTATATACTGCTCAAGAAAAGCTTGTACAGTGTATGTAACGAGTTGTTCCATTTTATCAAATTTTTGAACTATTTAACTATTTTCTATTATAATAAAATGAGCTTGTTCAAGAAACATGTTCTAGGGGAGAGGACCCAATAGTTGTGATAGTAGTTGTTTATATAATGCCCCATAGTTGTAACATGACTACCCTAGCTTAAACAAAATGTATTCCTTTGATCTACAAAGAACAAATCATGTGATGTCACATCAACACTCAACTACCCATGATGGGAATGCACAAGTATTGGTAGCACATTATTTGGGCCTTGTTGGACATCTTGACAAAAAAAACATGTTGATGTGACATCATATTTGATGTGCGGCCCTATAAGCAGGGGACTTGGCAAGTAAGCTGTTGTAAAAAATTGGGAGTGATTTGAATTTCCATGTAAGATAATTGAAAATACGAAGTAAGGATGCACAACTCCTGGGTCCTCTCCCCTACCAAAACATGTTCTACCAAAATTTGTGAAGTCTATATTAATTGTTATTATAACCATGTTACTTTAAAAGAAAAATGAATAAAAAAAATCTGTACTTACAATGTTGACTACTCCTCTAAACCCAACTTTGGTCATTTTCTGCCAAATGAACAAGAAAAACAATAATAACAGCTACCCAGTAAAGGATTTCTCTAAAACCTATCTCTATTTTTCCCCCCTTATGGCATGATCTTGGTTCTGCTAAATCAGATCATTTTTTTTTTATAATCAAAATGTTGGACCTTGCATCATATATCGCTCGTCATCTCATACAATATTTTCTCTAACTTCTTGAAGATTTTTCCCATCCACAACTAGTTCCTTCCAACACATACTTCTCTGCAAATAAGTTTTCACACTTACATTTCAGTATAAAGAGGTCTCTCCTACTCAAACCCTAACCCTAGGAAGTAGATTGTCAAAAAACCTCCAAACAACTTCCCTGTCAATAGTACAGTAAGAACATGAATCATCAAACAACAAGAAGAAAACTAAAGAGGTAGACACAATATAAATTTAAAACCTAACTGTTGGCTGCCATAACCACTTCCCTGTCAATAGTACAGTAAGAACAAGAAGAAAATAACTAAAGATAAAGAAACAAAGAAAAAAGAGTGAAAGGGAAACATGATAACATCTGGTTGCCCTTCGACTTATGCCTTTTGGCTTTGCCTGTTGCTGCATCAAGAACAAAGCCATTTTCTGACTGTGAGTTACATACACACAATACACTTCCAAATAAACAAAAAGTCACTACACAAAGTTGTGGACGCCCCTCCATATGCATATATTTTAGCCCCCTTACAGGCATGTCTGTTGCTGATATTGTCGCCAACATTCTTATTCCCTGTGCAGCCAGAGTACAAACCATATAAATTTAAAAGAGAAACAATATACAGTAGAGGTAGAAACCCTAACTATTGGCTGCCATAACCATGAATGTTCTTCGAAGGGCTATGCCGCAGCAGATAATTATTCTATTCGATGTAAAAAAAATTGCAAATATAAGAGAATGTACACCACCCCTTAGAAAGCTAATCACAGGTACTATGAAGAGACGAAAATTGGGGGACTGGATTTTTCAGTTTTGTTGTCCCAAGTTCAAAGGATCTGCAGTGGCAGGTGGTCTGTTGACCAGAACATTTGTGAATTAAATATATGCCCTCTTAATTTGGAAAGGGGGCATGTTTTAATTGATTCTCGACAAATTGAGGAAGCCCTAAAAGACTTTCCACGCAGAGGCGGATATGACGGGTCGGCTGTGCCAGCCAAGCGTCAGGGATCCATTATTTTCTTCTATAGTGAAGCCCTCTCCAGAGAACAGGGTCAAGAGCATACTAGCCTGTTTGAATGCGTTGGAACCCAAGTGTACCGGCCTGAAGCCAGCGCTGCCCAACCGCATTCTCCATTGTAAAAGAGGCTCGTGCCTTTCTACTCAGAAGGGGCCATCGCAGGCCACTATCATACAGAGGATTAGTTTAAGAACTGAAAAGTATGCATTCACACATACAGAGAAGGTTTAAGAAGAGCTAATTAGGGTAAATTGTTTTAAAGTGAAATAAAACACAAAAAAATGATAACTGTGCATACATATTAAAAAAATAAAATTCATTGAGACCATGGCAAGCGACTTACCTCAAGATTCTGCATAAATTGTGCCTTGCTGTCAACGATGCCGATGAGAAAAAATGGGCAGAATTTGCAAGAAAAATTTACGAATCTCTACCGCAGAAACATTTTAAAATGAGACATAAGAAATCCAATCTCCCTACAGCAGCTCCTTTAATCAATTAATGGGAAACAAAAAGATTTGAAAATATATTTCACGCGTGCAACAGAAATATGATTTGATTAGGAGATCCAAATCTTAAATGCCAGTCAAGATTTGTTTTAGGCTATCGCTACCGGCTTCATCTCATTTCCGGCAATGTAATTAATTTTTAGGGACCTGAATATGGTTTAACGACGAATAAACTTTGTTTTCAGGGCATGAGACAGGTATGCCGGGCTAAATATGATATTTATCTCTCTAATTTAATATTTTTCTACTAAGATAAAAATTATATTAGTTTTCGATCATTGAAAGTTGTATGTGCCAGAAATAAATCTTAACTATCTATTATGAAATTTGTTAAATTAAAATTGACAATGTTATCTATAGCTTATTTACATAGGATATTGGAATATAAGTATATCAACAATTTGTATTTATTATTATTGGTTATATTAAGATATGTTGATCTAATGAATTATCGAAAGATTATTCTACTCTTAAATTAAAGATTTGATGAAACAATTTTCATCAATAGTGGGTCAATTTTCAAACTCCTGTATATGTATGTATGTGTGTGTGTATAACCTTGTGAGGAGAAATCACCCTTTGTTGGCCATGGCTAAGATTTCCTTCCTTTCTCTCTATTTTTGTTTTACAAAAAAATAGATTAATAAAAATATACATCAAACTTTAAAAAGTGTATGAATCTCCTTTTGACATGGATGGATTAAGTTTATATGATATACATGTTTGCTCACTGTTGATGTATATATTTTCTTTGTATTTAATATCCTTATTATGTTGGTTGAAAAGGCATGTAGGGGAGTGAGGGTTTGAAAAGCCTTCTCCAGGGCACAATCAACTATGCTTTGTTTCTTTTTCTTTTGGCTATTATATATGTAGGTAACATAAAATATGAGCATTTGGAGGTTTAGATGACCCTTCCTCTATAGTTCATGCCTTATGGAGGCCATTTAATCAAACACCTCACTTTCCTTGACCATGCTTTCATTTTAAGGATGCGTCCCTACCATATAGTTGTAAATACACCATCTGATAAATTTCTTTGTAGCTTATGGTTGTTGTATATCCATACCCTATTCTAAGGCTCTCGCACCCCAACTAGTTTTGTATTCCCTGAAACTCTGAAATGGAACCATGTAGATGTAAGAAGGATTAAAATCAATAATGTAAAGTGGTAAGGATTGTTACAAACAAAATAAGAGAGTTCATAACAAACAATCTTCTTACAAAGAGAGAACTTGGAGACTTATAATCTTTTTACAAAGAGGCAGCTTGGAGGTCCTTTGGATCTTCATAGTTTTCTATTTTATTACTAAATATCTAATTTTAAACTAGTTATACAATTTATTCTGGTTGGAAAGAAGGTAGTGTGATGCACTCAAGAAATTTAATTGTTACTTGTTTTTCCCTCAAATAAACAACATAAATCATCTAGATAGTTGTTGTTGTAAGAGTGATCATTAAAGTAAGTGGAATGGGTTTAACCAAGTTTGAACTAGAAGATGAGTTTTTCTATATGTGTGCAATTTTATTTTGATTCAATACTCTATTCTAGATTTTAATTTTATTTTGGTTATATTCATTTTTTAAAAATATAATCAACAATTTTCATTTGCAGGGCCTTCTATGTAGGTGCAAATCTTAGGGAAGTCTCCATAGTCATGTAAATTTAATCCTTGTTACTCAAAGTGCGGGTATTCTTGATATGATTTATATCAGGAGGGGAAATTTCTCTAGTTATATGAAGTGCCTATATGAGGTTGTATGAGGGAAAACCTTTCTTGTGCTAAGAAGCACTGGGGTTGTTAAGCTAAGGTGCAAAATTATGTTAACCCTCACTTATCTCTTTCTCAAGTCACAAAATTTATGTAAGTGTTGTAAGGAATGTACTCATATGTAGATAATAATAAATTTCATTAATTGATTGTTGAGTCTTATGGGTAAAATGTGATCAAGTCTTAGAACTTTAATAATCATTTAAACATGTCAATTGCAATTTAGCATATGCCAAAGAACTAGTTGGGCTAGACCAACCCATGAAATAGTTATCTTCTAATATTGTGTCACTTTCACGAGATGAAACAACATATTTGGATAAAATGAAACATGAAGCCAAGGTGACAGAGTAGTAGATAAAAGAGGTAATGAAACAATGAGAAGATATAATCAAAGTTGATATTGATAGATACATAGAAGCAATTAATTGGAAAATAAAGCAACTAAACTCTAGAAAAATTGTGATGGAAGATTAGAGAAATATGATATAGAGCTAACAAGGCTAAAGGTAATAGAAAAGTTAGATGATAGCCTATTTGTGAAAGAGAACATAACAAACACAAGGTTATCTGTAAGCTAAGGACATGGGTAGAACATTTGAATCTTGGAAAAAAAACATGGTTGAAGTGTTGAGATAGTTTGTCATTGATGTCAACAAGTCATTATTGTTGACAGTGGTTATCAAAGGGTGTCAAGTTGTCAAATGTGAAGGTTGTCAAAATGAAGAAGATTGTAGGAGTACTAGAATTGTTAGTTGTCTCAAGGTTCCAAAAGCATTTTGTTTGGCAATGTGGAAACTATCTAATATATTCAAGTATCATGTTTCATGTCAATTGTGGCGTGATTGCCTTCAGATAGTTAATGAATTTATTATACCATGTAAGGTATGTAGTCAACATGTGTGTGGTGTTTCAAAAGGATATATTTTGGGTAGAGAGATTAATTAATATGGGTGGCATTTCCTTCAGAAATGTAGTGTTGCTCTGTAGTTTGGAAGGAGAGTATGCCTACACTAGTTCTATTAGTTTCTTGAGTTTTCAGTGGTGTGACTCAGTGTGCAAGGAGTTTGGAATATTAGAAGGTTCATCAAGCTATTCAAAGTTTGAGGCATGTGCAGTAATGGCTACAAGTGTGTGAAATTAAAATCAAGCGTGTGAAGTGAGGATAGGACATGTTTAAGGTTCTCATGGTGATATAAAGTGTCATGTTCTTTTGGTAACAAGTTTGGACCGATGTATTACATGTTTCATGTAATTTGAATTTAGGTCCACCCTATGTTGTCTAGGTTGGTGTGGATCCTTGGTCGACATAGAAGAGTGTTAATTTAATGTCATGTATATATTTCAAATGTTTAGATGCATTGTAATGTACCAAATGTATTGATGATTACAATGAAAGTACTGTAGTAGGATGTACAGTTGTGTCATAGCAGAAGCATGAAGAAAAAGGGGAGTGCTAGTATCAATATATCTGTTAGTGCATGTCAGAGTTAAATTTCAAATCCACCATTATTTTTGTTCCAATAGGATTGGTGTTCTACCTATTGTATTGTTCTAGCAGGGATTGGTGTCTCTATTTTGGTGGGGATTCGTGTCTCATGTAGGTTGGTGCCTACTAAATCTTTTGAGGATTGGTGTCTCTAGTACGTTGGTGCCTACATCACATTGTAAAAAATAATTTATTATATTCCTTCTTGTGAGAGTTTCTCACTGTGGTTTTTCCCATCTTGGGTTTCCACATAAATATGGTGTTATGTGTTATCTTGTGTTGTGCTTTACTTACTAGATTTTTTGGTCCAATGCTCTTCATGTTGAAGTAGTTGTGAAGGTTTCCAAAAAATTTGTAATGTTTTGGATCTACTAATTCACTCCCCCTTCTCAGTAGATTGTGTGACCTTCATGAAGAATTTCAAGGTAGAATGGAATGCCAACTCATTATATAGTAAGAAACATAGTATTTATGTTGGAGCTCAAATTTCTCGAATCAAAATTGTATGGTATTCAAAAATATGTTTTCATGGTCATCAACAACTAGTAGATTCCAACATGTTAGGGAGTTAGTTAACAGTTGAAAATTTTATGCTTAGGAATTAGTGGTGTAGTTCCTCGTGGAGAAAATAAAATTTGATGCTCCAGAACCTTCCTAGGATGGATAACTTATGTTGAGCACATGAGAAATCAATAACATTAGAATTAAGTCAACTCAACCAAGATCAAAATAAGGATTACCATCTTGTCAATGTTGCATAAGAGGCCTATAAAGCTACGTGAATGGAAACAAATTTTGGTAACAATAGATAGATGTGTGCAAGTTCTAACATGTTGGGCACCATGAAAAGGCTCATTTAAAATCTAATTCTAAGTTGTGGGAAGGCCCAGATTACAAATGAAGTAATGTTATTGGGGATAAACATACATTCACTCTTGAAAATCTATAGGTAGTGAGGAATACATTAGAACATATGAAATCAAAATATTTACAATTGATTAAAGATTGGGATATGGCTATCAAAATTGTAGAGATGGCCTTAAATGTACCTAAGGAGGAAAGGGTTGATGACTCACCTTTGAGTTTGAAGCGACCAAGGACATCTTAAACAAGACTTGAAGAGCACTCCTAGAGGTAGAAGAATAACTTGAGATAGCAAAAAATGCTAGGAAGCATGAAAATAAAATAAGGGCTAAATAAATTGAATAGGTGGTTGAAGAGCTTGATAGGCTCCAAGAGGAATTTATTTAGACCAAATTCCAATAATATTAGATGTTGCAATTACATAGTTAAGCTTATTCTAAACAATATGTTAAGGAATTAAAACTCAATGAAAAAATTAGACAGAGGATGACACAATTGACTAGGACTAAAAAATGATGATTTGACTTTCAAGCAACTAAATAGATTAGGGCTAAAATGGAGAATGGTTTAAAAAATAAAGAAAATGTAATTTTTGAAATCTCCTAGTTTCTATTGGATTGTTGATATCCCCCTATTTGAGATGTGTGTAGGTATCTCTTCTACTTCAATTTTTTTGTTTGTGTTAACATCAAAGTAGCACAGTAGATGGGTGATCCCACAATACTAGTTTACAATTTTTGGTCAAACTGGACACTAAAATATTTTTTTCTAACTAAATCTTCACTTTCGAGCATCTATAGCGGCTAAACCGTGAGGAATTTGAAGATGATGCAAACTAGTGATTTGTGAAATTTTGTCTGTAGATTCTAAATATATTTTTTTCACTTTTTTGGAATCAGATTGCACTTATTTTTCCATTTCCTTCGAAGACTAGTTTTTTTACAGCAAACAACATTTTTAAGGAGTGACGCTCACCGTATAGAACATAATTTTTTTTCCATGAAGGATAAAATTTTAATTTTTTTGAATTTAGATTTGTAACTACGATATCTAGTGCTTCCAATTGGTCTCATAGCGTTTTATTGAATATTTTTTCCTTAATCAAGTTTTGAAGTCAAACTAATTACAATTCAAACATAGGTAGACTGTATACAATGTAACTTTTTTTGTATGTATCGAAATTCAATTTTTTTTGTTGGATCAAGGACTTCAATATCTGGTGCACTCATGTTTTTCAATTTTTTTTTGATAATTTACTGTTTTTCCACATGTGCAAAATCGAGAGCTTGATTTTCATGAAACATAGAAGGACATGTGCATGATGAAACAAATGTGCCAATAGGTGGTTGCATTTTGTATAAGAATAGAATCCTTCCCATACATGAGTCTAAGATGAAGCAAAATATCTTAGATACATTTCATAACACACCCATGATATGTCACTCTAGATCTTGCATAAGATATAGAAAAAGGGAGAGATTCACATGGAGGTAGTTCAAGGAGGGCCTTGTCACACAAATCAACAAGGAAATCAACCATCAACATAAAGGAGGAGAACATGAATTTTCAATAAGTCTAAATTGTAGCCTATGTTTATTCCTCATCAAAATTTTGAATGCGTATTCACATATTCCATCTAGATTATCCCCAAAGTGTATGGTAGAGATCATATTTATTTTGTTGTGGATGAGATGAGTAAATCACCTTAGGTTACCTAAAATGATTGTCGATAATGGAGGTAGAAAGTTTGCTAGAAGTTGTTGGTAGGCATTATCTCATTTGACAGGTGTAGAGCTCACTCCTTAAACAAGTTATCAACTACAAGTTGTTGGGCCAACAAAAATAATGAATAAGAGGGTTGGAGGATGAAACATATGCATACACTAGCTTATCTAGGGAATGTGAATTATGGACTAAGCCCATGCAATTTGATAGAAAGCATGAAACTACATCTGAATAATATTTCACTCCATTTTGACCATTAAGAAAATCTTCACCTAATATCAATTTGATGGCTTGCTCAAAATGTGGAGAGTCCAAAAAAAATGTGTGTCAATTGTAGACACTGAAAAATGTCCTAATCGATATCATACATTTAAATCAGATTTACTAACATCATTTCCTCTGAAATCCATCCTCTTTTCACTTAATTGATTAAATTAGCCTAGCTATTCAATTAATTATGTCATTTTCATCTATTAATCTAATTCATTAAATCGGGTTAATTCACCCCCTATCATGCTAACATTTCATCTAATTAAATTAAATAAATCAACATATTTAATTTAATTCCCTAAGTATTCTAATTTAATTAAATGTCATATCACCCTCTTCCCATTCATTAAATCATTTAATTTAATGAAAATCATTTAATTCCCCCAAATCCCCTAATTGCATAAATTAAATCTTGTTTAATTAGCAATTAAACTAATTTTCCTCTAATCAAAGGGAATATTCCCATAGGATATTCCTTATCCCATTTTTGCATAATTAAAACTTTGTTTTAATTTGCAAAATGCCTTTTTTCTCACCCATAGAAATATTCCAAGAGAATATTCTTCTTCCTTCATCATTTGAAAAATGATATTTTCACTTGGCTTCAAATGCAAGTTACCTTGTAACTTGAGTTACAAGTTATCTTTTAACCTTTTGAACAAGTTACCTTTGACTTGTGTGTGCAAGTCAAAGGTGTGTTTATTTGAGGGAAATGTGAACCCTTGATCATTTCCTTGATCCATGTGATCTTCCATTCTCATCCTGGACCGTTGATTAAGCTTTTCGATCTCAACCCTCTGTTTCTCATTTGCTCTCCTATAAATAGATCACTATTTGGAGACAAATGGATCCATCTTTTTCAGAGCAAACTTATGCTATTGAATCTCATCCATCTTTCAATTGCAAACTTATGTTGTTGAATTTACTTGCATCCACACTCATATTTTACTCACTTTTAACTAATTTTAGTTCATTTTAGTTGCATAAATAGCTTAGAGCATCCATTAATGGCTTCCATGCATCCATCCTAGTTTATATATAAATTAGGGTTTTCACCTTTTAGCATAGAAATAACTTAGATTAGCTTAGCAATAGCATAATTAGATCATTTTTAGCATAATATCATGTTTAATTAGCTTGCATCATGCCCATTTTAGCATAAATCATGTTTTAATCCATTTTATCATGAAGATTTCATCGATTCTCTTCCATAGAATCGACTAAAACAGGCTCGCTAATCACAAGATTGGGAAAGGGTCATCGTTTCACATCAACATGATACCAATTCCAAAATAGGATAAGTTTCAGATGGGATAGATTAGGAATTTTACTATTTTTGTGTAGTTTGTAGCTTTTATTTTCAATTAAATGCTTAGCTTAGATTTATATTTTGAATGATCTTGTTTGTAGATGCAGGTATGTTTGACTCAATTTTACTTCGATTCATCATGGATCAAGTGTAATTGGTCCACCCCAAAAATACTCATCACACATTCTGGTGCTAGAAGGAGGGCCAACCGATAATTTAATCAAAATTTAGCTTGAATTCTGTTTATTTCATATTTTGTAGGTTGCAGTGGCACCCAGATTACAAACAACGACACCCTCTATAGAGCGTCGCCATATAGTGATGTCCACCCACTTTGAAATAGCGACGCCCATTTAATGCACTAACACTGATTTAATTATGGCAATACCAAATTAATTTGGAGGTATCAAAGAATTTAAATGACAACACCCATCTTCACTAGAGCAACGCTTTCATATTTCAAATCGCGATGCTATCGCTAGAAGTGACGCCGAGCCAAATAGTGACACTATCGTGCTCACTGTTTTTGTTGCAGAGCGACGCTAAAATTTCAAATCACGATGCTATCGTGTTCAGTGACACCCAACTCTGGTAAGAAACTTTTCGATTATTTTTCATACATGTGCCTTAATTTTCTGGATTTATCTGATTACTAATGCACATCTGACTTTGTTCTGGTTGTTAGACTAACAGGGTTTTGCAGGTTGAAAGACATGGAGATAAAATGAAGAAAACCTCTTCTATCTTAAATTCTATAATTGTAAAGAGCGTTTAAACACTTTGGGGCAATTATAATCCAATTATCATGCTTTCTACTTTATGTTTTAGGACCTCACTAGATTTCAATTTGGTCTTAAAATGAATGCTCAAATGGAATTAAAATTGAACCTTCATATTATCATCTTACTTTTGGCTTAAAACTAAACAAGAAAATTCACACTTGGTTTTGGTGCTATAAAAAAGAACTCATCATTGCTTTGAGGATTAAAATGAACAAGTGTTTGATTTGACTTGTAGTCTTTTTTTGCAACTTGTGTCATTTAGATGCGTGTGTACTTCTCTCGCACTTCACAACGATCTTGAGAATCGAAAGAATTTTGGTGGCATTGGTTGTCTAAAAGCTTACTTACACATTTTGATTTGGAGCTAAAATTGAAGAATCATGCAAGTGTGAAGGAAAGGCATTGTGTGTGCTCCTCCCTAAATGTGGTGGTCGAACTACAAATGTACTTCTTCACTATTATTGATCTTTAGAGGGCCTACCTTGGTGGAAAAAAGTAGTCACCCCAAGGGAACAACCCAAGCAGTAATGAGCTAAAGCCGAGCTTTTCCACCACGATACAAATTTGTGGTTACAATGAAAATTGTGATCAATGGGAAGTGGACATGATAGCTCTCCCCCAACGTCTTGATGATGCGTAAAGCCCTTGTTCTAAGGGTTGGGAGACCTCTCACAAGGAGTTTATGATTACATGCCTAAATTGGAAGCCCTTATTATCAACCTTTGTTTAGAAATCCAAAAATCCTTAATACTTGTTGGTGCAAGAATAGTCATTCTGAAGCCATCCCATGTTCTTACTATTCAATTGTAGAAATAGAAAAAACCTTTTGATCTTCGGATTTTAAGGATTTTGAGATTTGGTGGTCCTGAGAAGTGTGTGGCATGGAGGGGAGCCAGTGTTGCCAAATCTCTAACTATTCACATTGTTTAGTGTTTAGAGAAATCTGAGTGGGAACTCAACAAAGTATAGCCATTTCGAACCTAGGATTGTAAGTGATTGTGAGTCAGTTTGATACCTTGCTTGGTTCCAAAATGTTCCAAAAAACAATCATTCACCATCTTCAAAATTTCAAACACTTTGGTTTAAATATGGGTACCTCTTGATTTAGCTTTGATATTGCTGCTTGTCCTAAGGATTCCTATCCTCAGCGATTTCTAAATATCTTGACTCTATCATAATCCATATTCCCCAAAAACAACATAGGAAATTGTGGCTCTAATCTCATGATTTTCACGAAATGGACATTGTGAAAGTTACAATGTTTTTGAGATAAACATTTAGTTTGGAAACTTAATCAAGAAGAGTGTTTGTAAAATCAATTCATTTAAGCAAGATAAACTGGACACAAATTAAACCCCACATGACCATTTGGAGACCAGATGCTCCCATTTTACAACCCGACCTTTTATGTGCTATCATTCAACCAAACTTTGAATATATTGAGGGAGAACAAACAGATATTATCAGTAGTTTGAGAAGCTTCACTTTTGAAACCAAGGAAACCTTTAATCAGTGGAGAATTGCTGCAACTATCTTGGACAAAGAAGAACCAAGAGCGGATATTTTGGCTAGAAGGCCCATATTACCACCTCCCGCATGGCAATAATTATCTTCTTCTTCTTTAATGATCTCACATAAAATAAAAATCCCCAAAACAAGGTCTACTGGTCCTCATTACAAACTTAGGCACCTTAGTTCAAAAGCAATCCAAAACCGTACTATAGCACTATATCTAAACAAAAAAAGGTTATTGGTGAACTTTTATGGACATGCACTTAGAAGACATCCAGACATGTATACATTCTTTATGGGTCAAAATATAGATCTCTTTCAAGACAATCAACCTATCTAAATGGTCCATCATACAATCAAGGTCCATGAAGCAAGACTTGCATCCCGTCATCACAAACATAGGTATCATAACTCAAAGTTTGGTAGGAAGTGGGTTGTAATTATTTATCACAATCATTACTGTTTGTTAAGAAACTACTACGCTGAGGTAGGAGGAGGAGAACAAGTTTAAACATTCCCATTTATCCTCTCATCTAAGTCAACATTGGGTCTTTAGGATTTGAACATTTTAAGAGGTCTAGCATCATTCTCACTACCGTGGTCTTGGAAAACATAGGTTCATTCTAAGTCAACATTGGATCAAACATCTCATCCATCCCTTCATCAAACTTTCATGTTTCACCTCATCTATCTTTGCAAAATTTTTGAATACACCACATCTTTTGACTTAAACATCAATCAAACCAACCCCTAACTTTGCAACGTTGTATGTGAAATGTATCCTTTTCCATGCACCTAGTAAAGTTGGTTATCATCCTTGAACTAGTTTATCTTGAAGGTCACAAGTCTACCCTAAATATTCTCAAGTTCATCAACATCCTAACATCAAAACATCAAACTCAAAGTCAAAAGTATTGTCCCAAAATGATTGCAAAGATCATTTTCCATATCACTCATCTTTTCATCCCACATTATCATCATTGCTCCAAAAAGACTTAGAGTGTCCCTCTTACCTAGATTTGAGTCAACTAGAGAGTTCAAACATTATAAATCTTAACACAACTTTCCAACCAGTGACCCCAAATTTATGGTAAAAATGAGATCACAATACAAGAGAATCATGGAGAAAACCAAAGTCACATTTACCTCAAGTGGTCCAAATCCTCAAGGATTTGACCCAATAAGCCAAGTCACGCCATCACAACAACCATCATCTCCAACAAGACCATATGAGATTGAAGACGTCACAAACAATCCCTTTCAACTCACTAAGGAAGAAATCATGGAACATCAAGCCTTTGAAAACATAGCTCCTATTTCCCCATCATTTATGGCATAAAATTTGGAACAAGGCTTCACCACTTCACCATCAGGGATAAATTAAACACCTACTCCTAGTCTTCCAACTAGCCTTGCTAAGGACTTTGGTCTGACTCTTCCATTTGAAAGCAGTACACTTATAGGTACTCTTGATACTAATACTCCACCTCCAACAACCACTTGGATGCCTACCTTTGGTGCTCCTCCCATTCTTGAAAATTTGAAACAACTACATAAACCTCTTGATCTTCATTACTCCACCACAACCTCCACCTATCAAGGACATCCATCTTCATCTACATCCATGAGTACCACACGTATGCCCACCATCATGCAAAGAAGTGTAGACCAAGTATCTCAAGGTAATACACAAGGGCATGCCAATACTATATCGCAAAGTCAACCCTCAATGCAAATAGGGACATCGTATTCAATCCTTCCATGGGTTCATCCATACCACTGTCATCACAGGACACATCCTATGCATCTATCATCGATCCCAATCAAACAAACACCTTGGGTATGAACCCTATCAACCAAGGAAGTACTTTGGTCACATCTCAAGCACAACAAAATCCCCCAAACATCAGCCAAGGGAATCCTTTCAATCAATGGACTCAAGGTCCTAGTATGTCAACACCCTTGCAAAATATAATGACAACATCCATGGTCCCCTTCACCATGCAAAATCAAATGGGATCTCAAACTTACATTCCTCCATCTCAATCCACCATTTTACAAGGAATGTTGAACCAAGGAAACTCTCAATCTCTCATCACCAACTCACATCCCATCCAAAACATCAACACCCACAATTCCCAACAATCAACTGGTCCTCTATTGTAAAATAATACCTTTGCCTTACAACAAGCACAACAAGCTTATCAAGCAACCTTAGCCACACAACAAAAACAACAACAATAGCAAGCAACCTTAACTGCACAACAACAATAGCCTTAGTTGCACAACAACAACAACAAGAAGAAGAAGCTTATCAAGCATCCTTAGTAGTCCAACAACAACGTGAGGCCCAACAACAAGCCATTGCGACATAGTAACAACATTAGGCCCAACAACAAGCCATCACAACACAAAAACAACATCAGGCCCAACAATAAGCCATCATGACACAACAACAACAACAACAAGCCCAACATCAATCCCTTATGATGCAACAACAACAACAAACCTTACTAGCTCAACAATATGCCCAATATCAACAACAACAACAACAACAACAAAGTTCCTACTATAATCCTCAATAGAACATCATCAATCCAAACACACTAGGAACATACACATCTATACCTCAATCACCTTCACATAATCCCACTCCACCATACACCCCATACAACACACCATCATATTAAAATACCATATACAACTCATCCCTCATCCCATCATATGTTCCTCCATCGAATCTGCAAGATGATCTAGCTTTGCAAATCAAGGTGGTATCCCAAGAAATGTAGGACCTTCGAATGGGCAAGACAAATAAGCCCCATACATAGAACCTATGTCCTTACCCCTTTGATCACAACATTGCAATGGTACCATTCCCTTCTAGATTTGAGATCCCCAAATTCAATAAATACAAAGGGAGAGGAAGTCCTATGGACCATGTCAAAGAATTCAACATCATGTGTATGGAGGTGGCCTGTAATGATTCATATCTAATGTGCCTCTTCCCTCAAAGTTTAACAGGTCCTGCCATGGATTGGTTCTCTTATCTATCTCTTGGAATCAAATTTTTCAAGAGATCATTGATAAATTCATCAACCACTTCTCCTTTAATCTAGACATGGACGTTAGTTTAGAAGAGTTGTACACTCTCAAACAAACCAAAGTAGAATCATTCACCAATTTCTTACGGCGATGGAGAGTAAAATCTAGTAAGAGCAAGTGGATTCTTCCTGATGAACAACAAGTTGTAATCATCATAGCTAATTTGGATCTGGATCTCTCATTTCACTTGAAAATGTAGTGCATCACATCTTATGATGAGCTTGTCCCTCGAGCCCTTAACATTGAACGAGCTCTAATCTCACATGGGAATAATCAAGCTTACAACCGACCATCAACTAGTTCAAATGATAAACCTTGTGTCTGGGATAAAAACAAAAATGTGACAAATGATGGTGTGGTAGATGCTAAGGTAGTCCTAAGTTCTCCTAAACCTAACAACAATCAAGTTGCTAACATTCAACCAACTGTGCAACAAACAATATCGCCTGAAAACAATCAAATCAACAACACTGAGATGCAACAAAGGTGAACTACCAACACAAACAACTATCCCAAGCCCAAGTACACATAGTTATTTGAGCCTATCGAGAACATCATGAAAAATTTGGTAGAATCAAATCTAATAACCTTGCCCAAATTTGAAAATTACCAAGAACCACAAGAGAAACCATCCTAGTACACCGAGAATGATCTCTATGACTTTCATAAAATCAAAGGACACAAAATCGCAAATTGCATGAAACTGAAGAACATTATCCAAGATCTCATAGAGAATGACACCATCTTTGTTGAAGTACCCAATGGGAATAAGGATATCAAGATATAAAAGAACCCTATGCTAGATCATAACAAAGGGATCAACAACGAAAAAATTAAGGATTATAAAAATGTGCAACATAGCTATTCAAACGTGTTCGCATCTTGTGACAATGTCATTACATTTGTCACCATCAAAGGACCTAGTGTCGAGTGTGGAGTCACCACATGGCATGGAAAGGTCACTATCCAAGGAGTCCCATCTCAGTCTAGGGCACAACCCACTTTTCCAACATCGAATCCCAACAAGTATAATCTCCTAGATTAGCTTAAGAAGACCCCCGTGTAGATTTCAATCTTAGAATTATTAAGGCTATCTCCCACATAGAGAAATCTTAGAGAAAGACTTGTTGGAGTCATCTGTCTCTAAGGATATTGATACAAATCAGTTTCAAGCTATGGTAGGATATATTACCGATCATCTTCTTACCTTTTTTGAGCAATACCTACCATCATAACCATCTCATAATCGTGCTTTACACCTTGAGGTCTACATTCATAATATTAAGATCAAATGAGTCTTAGTAGATGGAGGTGTTGGTCTGAATATTTGTACCCTTAATTTGATCAAAGACTTGGGCTACTCAGAAGATACCATTGAGAAGATAAAGAGTACCACCATCAGGGCATATGATGACCAAGAGCGGGTATCACAAGGCATCATTGCATTACCCATTCAAGTGGGACCTATCATTGTAGAAACTACTTACCAAGTGTTAGATATTGAACTTCCATACAACATCCTGCTTGGTTGACCTTGGATCCATGCCTTAAAAGCTATTGCCTCAACCTACCATCAATGTGTCAAGTTTCTTTTTGAGGGCAAAGAAGTTACCATCTATGGAGATCCTGAGACATTTTACTACTGCAAAAATCTTGGGGCTAAGTTCTATAAGATCCCCCAAGTGCCTAAAAATGATGAAAGGCCTACATCCACACCTACCTCATTTGTTGATCCATCATCCCTTGCATCTACCTCAACAATGACTACACCCATTGTGCAGAACATTCCTGACATCAAAGCAATGATCCAAGTTGATGGTTGTGGGAATTATAAACTACTAAAAGATACCTTTATCTTAGGAGAATTACCTCTTTCTCCTCAAGCTCATGGGAAGCCTTCATCTAGAACCAAAGAGACCAAAACAATCAAGATGGCAGCTACTACCTTCACCAAATGGGGGGATCTGAATGAAGAGGACGTCAACGAGGAGGATATCTATAAATTACTATATCAGGATGAACGACCTATCCCTGTTCTTCCTATGAAAGATGATAATAAAGGCTTGTCGCTCATGAAGGGAATGGGTTATAACAAGAATAAAAAACTGGGACAAAATGACAATGGCTTGCTAGAACCTATCATTCCTGAGAAACGATTAAGGAATCTTGGTTTAGGTTGTACTACTAGCAAGGTTACCCTTATTGGAAAAGGTACTTTAGTTAAACTGGTTGAGGCTTCCTCTTGGTTACCTACACCATATAACACAACCTTAGATGACTTCCCCCTTGATATGGGTGACCTATTTGAAAATAACTCCCTCTTCATGATATCCAATACATCCTTTGTTCCAAGCAATCAACCCATTGAACTACGCCTGGTATACCCACAACTTATTAAAATGGACCAACAAGGACCACTGATTCTTGATTTATTCAAAAATAATGAAGCGATCTTAGAATTTATGGGACTCTGTGATAACTTATCCTGGGTAGATCACAAAGCAGGTTTCAACATAGAGCTAGACACAGGGGATACTATGGAGAGACGATTGAATCCTTCAGTCGCAAAATTGATAAAATTCAACCGACACATAGATCCTTGAGTGGAAACCACACTATGGTACTCTCTGATCCTAAAATAGTAAAAAGAAAGGACGTATTCGAAGGTGAAAGCCTCTCTGAGGTACCCAAGGATGAGGGATTCAATCTTCCCCTTAGTGCAATGCATCTCGAAAAGTCAACAATGCTAGAAAAAAAGGCTGCCCTGGTCAATCTAGGAACAAAAGAAGCACCCTAAATCACTTTCTATGCTGAATCCTTGTTGGATGAAGAAAAAAATAACCTAGCAACATTCCTAAAAGAGTGGAGAGCTAACTTTGCATGGTCATACACAGATATGTCTGGCCTGGATCCTAAAGTAGTTGTACATTATTTAGCAGTGTATCCTGAAGCCAAGCCAGTCAAGCAAAAGTTAAGAAAGATGCACCCTCAGATTGCGCTCTTGGTCAAATTAGAGTTACAAAAAATTCTAGACATCGGGTTCATCTAACCGATAGATTATCCTGAGTGGATTTCAAACTTGGTACCAATCTCAAAACCCACTGGGGGCATCAGAATCTACACCAATTTCAAAGGATTAAACAAAGCATGCCCAAAGGATGACTTTCCACTTCCCAACATCGACCTCATTGTGGACCTAACAGCTGGGCATGAAATGCTATCACTCATGGATGGTTTTTCAGGCTACAATCAAATCATGATCGACAAGGAGGATCAACATAAAATTTCATTCACTTATCCATGGGGAACGTATTGCTAGAACATGATGCCATTCAGGTTAAAGAATGCAGGAGCAAGCAACCAAAGAGAAATGAACCTCATCTTCCATGACATGATCCAAAAAATAGTTGAAGATTATGTGGATGATATTTTGGAAAAATCAAAGAAGAGAAGTGAGCATATACCAGTCTTAGGACACATCTTGGACATGCTTGAAGAATACATGTTACGACTGAATCCAAAAAAGTGTGTCTTTGGGGTTACATCAGGGAAACTTCTTGCCTTAATTGTCTCACAAAGAGGAATAGAAATTGATCCAACAAAGGTAAAAGCCATCCTAAACATGCAACCACCACAAACACTAAAACAAATGAGAGAATTACAAGGAAGATTGCAGTCCATTAGAAGGTTCATAACCTAGCTATCAGATAAGATCCATTCCTTTTCACACCTTCTCCATAAAGGGATAACCTAAAAATAGGATGACAAGTGTGATAAAGCTTTCCAGCATATCAAATATTATCTACTAACACCTCCAATGCTCATGCCACCAATACCAAACAAGCCATTGATCTTATATATCTCAACAACATCAGCAGCACTAGGAGCTCTTTTAGCACAACATGATGAGAATAGAAAGGAAAGAGCTATCTACTACATTAGCAGAACCTTGGTGGGCTATGAAATTAACTATTCAGCTGTTGAGAAAGCATGCCTAGCAGTAGTTTTTGCTTCACAGAAATTCATAGATTACATGCTGTCACATCAAATCAAGATCATTGCAAAGATACACCCACTAAAATACCTGTTATAAAAGGCAACTCTCATAGGGAAAATGACCAAATGGGTGATGATCTTAACATAATTTGACATAGAGTATGTGGAGTGCAAATAAATCAAAGGACAAGTGATCACAAACCAACTAGCAGAGTCACCCATCTATGTAGAAAATCCTTTGGTATATGAGTTTCCTGATGAATCATTATTCCATCTCAACCTCACAGATCAATGGAAAATGTACTTTGATGGATCATTCACCCAACATGGATCTGGAGTAGTCATTCTCTTCATCACCCCTCAAGGTGATTGCATTCCAAAGTCATACAGGCTATCAATCTCGTGCACTAACAACATTGCTGAGTACGAAGCCCTAATCATAGGTTTAAGGATAGCAATTCAGTGGTAGATTCAAGAAATGAACATTTATGGAGACTCACAATTGGTTATTAGCCAAGTCAATGACGACTATCAAACTAAAGATGACAAGCTCACCCCTTACAAGAAGATGGTAGAGAATCTCAAAGATCTCTTTAAAGACATAACTTTTGAGCAGATTCCTCACATGAACAACATAGCAACAAACTCCATGGAAGCCATTGGATCACTATTGGACATGCCCAACAACGTCCTCCAATGTGAATTCTTGGTAGAACAAATTCTCATGCCAACTTTTGAAGTCCCTGAATTTCAATACGCGTGTGTCATTGTTGGTCCTGGATCCCCATGGTATCATGACATCTTTACCTACCTAAGTAGATGAACCCTCCCATCTGATATCACCTCAAACCTTAAAAGACCTTTGTCAAAAAGGCATCCCAATTTGTGATCCTAGGTGATACCCTTTACCATCAAAGCATTGAAGGAACATTACTGTGATGTCTTAACCAAGAGGAAGCCTTAAATTCTTTAACATAAGTACACGATGGCATATGTGGTTACCATTCTAGTGGTATGATATTGGCTAAGAAACTCTTGAGGATTGGGTACTATTGGCCAACCATGGAGAAAGAAGCTCATCAGTATGTGTAGAAGTGTGTCCAATGTCAACAACATGGAGATCTGATTCATGCACTAGCTTAGGAATTGCAACCCATAATCACACCTTGGCATTTTTCAAAATGGGTACTTGATCTTATAGGAAAAATCACCCCAACCTCATCTAATGGCCACAAGTTTATCATAACCACCACTAAGTATTTCACTAAGTGGGTGGAATCCATTCCTATGACCTATATAAAGGGGAAGTAGATTGCTAAGTTTATCCTGAATTACCTCATCTATTGTTATGGTGTCCCACAAACCCTAATCTCAGACAATGGGACACCCTTTAAAAATTAGGATGTAAAAGAGTTGTGCCAAAAATTCAACATCCAACACTGATTCTCTACCTCATATTATCCCCAAGGCAATGGCCAAGCAGAGGCTACAAAAAAACCATCTTAAAAATCTTGAAGAAAATAGTCAATGATGTTGGTTGTGACTGACATCTACAGCTAAATATCGCTCTCTAGGCCTATCGAACCAATATCCACACACCAACATGTGCAACCCCTTTCTCCTTGGCCTACAGATCAAAATCTATCTTTCCTATTGAGGTTGAGCTCCCATCACTATGAGTGTCATTATAGAATCTGATCATCGATGAAGAATGTTAGTGTAATTAATATTTAATTACACTTGCATAACTTTACTTAGGTTGAGCTAATTTTAGGTCAACATTAGGGTTGCATACTTTGCTTTTATAAAGCAAATCATCTCATTGTAATATTGAATTCCTGAATAATATCATTTTGCACATTCGCATGCAAAGCTCTGCTTTTTAATGTTTTCTCTTTTGTGGAAGGTGTTTAGGTTTGCATGTCTGATCTAGGGTTTTCTAACATGGTATCAGAGCCTTGACATGCAGCCTCTTCTCAAAATCTGGAGAAAACCATTGCAGATTTCGTTCGGGGTTCCTCAAGGATTTTATACCTTGAGTTCATTTATGTAGCGTCTTGGATCAGATCGGGCTTCACCATTGGATTCAGAGCGCTGGAAAAAGTCAGGTTCAGCTTTCATTTTGCAGATTTTGGTCATGATTTGCCAGATCTGTGAGGGTTTCAGTTTTGGTATTTTTTTGGAAGCTCTGGAGGTAGCCGTTTTTTTGAAGTATTTTGAGCAGAAACAGAGGTCACCATTGCGTTCGCAGCTGCCAAAAACCCTAAGATCGCCTTCCGTTTCGTCGATTTTGACGAAATTGATCCGGAAGGCAAATTTTTTTTGCCAGGAAAGCCGTACGGCCTCCCTGGCACGCTTCACGAGACGCGGTTTTCGAAAAAAATCCAAAAAATGCAATTTTTGGGATACGCGTCGGCTCCTCCAGTTCAGAAGTCGGGCGCCGCCGCCGCGCCACCGAGCGGCCACCCTGCAGCTACCACCGCCGGTGGCTCCCCCACCCAGCTCCGCCGGCCGGACCAGCCCCCGCGGGCTCCAAACTGCATCAGCACCGGTCATATGGGCGACCGGGCGCTATGCGCCCAGCCCCCGGCCCCTTCTGCTTCGTCCGCCGATCATATGGGGGACCAGGGGCTCCACCCCAGGCCCCTGTCCGCCAGCCCCTGGTCGCATGCAGGACCAGGGGCCGAGATTTTTTTAGCCCCCTGGGCTGCCTGCAGGCCTTATTGGCCTTTCTGGAGCACTTTCATGAAATCGGGTATAACTTTTGCGTACGGTGTCCTTTTTTTGCAAACGAGATATCGTTGGAAAGCTGATTCCGACACCGATCTATTCAACATTTCAGTTTTTCTAGATTCTGCTCCAGATTTGTTTTGCAGGTCCTTGAACTCAGATGTTGTTGTTTTCACTCCGGAGGGCATATCTTTTGACTCGGTGATCCTTTTTTCGCCATTCTTGCGGCGTTGGAAAGCTGGTTTAGTCCTCTACACAGATCTGAGATCTATTTTCATTTTCTGTTTATGCATGTTAGGCATTCTCTCTTTTTGCAGTCATTGGGGATTGTAATAAATGAACTATTATAAAGTTCCTTTGGGGGGGTTTCTTGCATAATAATCTTCATCATGTTTTGATGACAACTCGCATGGGTTGTAATCTGGTCTCTTAGTTTCTTTTGGTCATTTTTGTCTTAGCTTGACACATACCAGATTCATTTTGGTTCACACTTTAGATTGAGAGCCTATGGTTAGTGATCTGCATCGGATCCATCTCAGTTTGAGGGCCACTAAATTTGTGGTTATTGTTCCCGAGTCTGTATGGTACTTTTTCCCATGGAAGAGTTTCAGTCTTAGTTTTGGCATCGGCATCGAGATTCACGGCTTCCAGATTCTGTCATCATCATATCATTTACTGTTGCTCTATGGATTCCAGGGTTGTTCTAGTTTGGTGTTTTCGAGTGTTCCGTGGCATCAGGTCTGCTGTCACATTATGATGATTCTGATATGGTTTCTTGTAGACAGAAGTATCTTTCCTTGCTTGCCAGATTGCGGTTCCAGTGTTACTCCACAATGTTCTTCCAGTGCTTCTTTGCAGCAGTCATCTCATTGTAGGGGGGGTTGTCCCACTGGGTTTTCCTTCTCTACCTCATTATTGCATTTGTACATGGGTACCTAATCAGGCCTTGTTGTCGGGACCCATTCATGCTTTCTTGCATTCATCTTAGTTTTAGGTGCATGCTTATCTAGTCTCCCTAAGTTGCACTTATGGGGGGGTGTTAGTGTAATTAATATTTAATTACACTTGCATAACTTTACTTAGGTTGAGCTAATTTTAGGTCAACATTAGGGTTGCATACTTTGCTTTTATAAAGCAAATCATCTCATTGTAATATTGAATTCCTGAATAATATCATTTTGCACATTCGCATGCAAAGCTCTGCTTTTTAATGTTTTCTCTTTTGTGGAAGGTGTTTAGGTTTGCATGTCTGATCTAGGGTTTTCTAACAAAGAATACATAGTATCTTGACTGAATGAGCTAGAATTCCTAGACGAGTGTCGTCTTGATGCCCTCAATCACTTGCAAGTATATCAAAACTGATTGAAACAAAGCTATAACAAGAGAATCAAATGTCGGTCCTTCCAAGTAGGGGATCTTGTCCTAAAGAAGAATCAGAAGAATCTACTAGATCAAGATAATAAAGGAAAATTTGAGCCTAACTGGTTAGGTCCCTTTATCGTCATATCAAGCTATGGATCAGGAGCATATCAACTATCAACACATGAAGGTGAACCCTTGTAGGAGTCAATAAAAAAATTGCATCTCAAAAAGTTTTATGCCTAGTCTTGAAGGGTATAAATCTGAAAATAAAATAAAAATAAAAAAATGATCAAAATCTAAAAAAATGAAAAAAAGGATTGAAAAAAGTAGAGAAAAAAAATCATCCTCTAGTGAAAACCACCTCGGTGGCACTTTGGGCAGGTACCTTGGTGGAAACTTGGAAAATAGGTGCCTCGCATAAATAAGGCACGTCCATCTATTCTTTGGCTCTTTTTGTCCTATCATTCTTTGCACCGCCATTCATCCATCACCTATCCGCATCCTTATCATAGCTTGATGATGTGACGTATCGTATCTCTTTAGTACTACTTGGCATATTTCAAAGGTCATTTTGTCCTTCCTATATCGTAGTCTATCATGTTACGCTAGGGGAAATTCTTTATGGATCATATCAGGTTCTTGTATATCTTGAGGTCATTGGAAATATTATCACAAAATCCCAAAAACATTTCTAAAACCTTCATCGAAAAATCCAAAAGCATTCAAAAAATTATAAAGGCTAAAATCTAAAACATCCAGAAAACATCAAAATCCCTAAAAATGTCAAAACATCAAAAATCCAAAAAGTGGTTCCTTGTTGTTGAACTACGGGTCTCTGAGCTTGAACGTAGGCAAGGCCATCATTGATGTGTCCCCAAAACACTCTAGGTCATTCCTTTAGGAGTCTGTCATAATAAACTGACTTTCCATCACTTGTGCGTTTCTCATCTTGTCAAGTCAGTTGAACTACGTGGTCTCTGTATGTATAGTGTAGGCAAGGCTTATCTTTGATTAGCCCTCGAGACCCCTAGGATAGGTCTCTAGGTTAGGTTCTTGGTCGAAACTCCTCAAAAATCCCTAAACATTGAAATATTCCAAAAAATCTCAAAACATTCAAATATTCGAAAAATCCCTAAACATTCAAAAATTGAAAATCCAAAAACATTGGAAAACCTTGGAAAACCCTAAAAAGCCTCACATAATCCGAAAAAACCAAAACATTCATAAACTTTCAAAAGACCAAAAACAAACTCAAAACATTTTCAAAATACCAAAAACATTGACATATTCTAAAAAATCCAAAACCACCCATCCCATCTCGCTTTCACCCATAATAAACCTTTGCCCATAATAAATTCATCATCGCCTTCACCCTTTGGTAAGTCAAGTAGAAAGCAAGTGTAGCAAGTCGTAAAGTGAGAACTTAATTATCAAAATCTCAAATCTAGATCATAGTTAAGTGTGTTAGTGAAGTTTGTATCAATGGCTCATCTTAGCATCATTGTCTTAAACATCAAACAACCTTCTGATCAACATGTCCTAGGATATATCTTTCCTACAATGGGCATCAGTATCAGTTATCACTTTAGCTAAATTAAACAAGGAAAGAGATATAGATGAGACTGACTGTTTATCTTTGATCTTCTCTTATGATTTATCTAAAATGACCCATTTCGAGGACCTCTTGATGATGTCTATCAAAATGATTTAGAGAGAAAGGAATGGGGCATCAATCATGATCTTTCGTTTGTTGTGCTTGTGGGTATTCTTGTAATATAATCTTGGCACATACTTGCTTAGTTATGTGTAGGAAGGTTGTTTAGGGTATGTTGTTGACTATTGCTTATGAATTGGTCCAATATATTTTAAGCTTCAAACTTACATTCCAACAAGGTTTCCGTATGTCAAGATGTGAATGAGAACTATCCTATCTATTTGTCAAGTCAAAATCTATTACACTAGATACAACGCCATCCCAATTATCAATACCTTGATGCATTGTATCTATGTGTTATGTCAAACAATAAGGAACGACATAAAATCCCAATCCTGAAGTGTGAGCAACTCATCATCCTACATCCTGCATTGTCTCGTCATCATCTCTAATAAAGTCTCGATGGATCATAGACTTGTTGGATCTTTGAAGCAATCATCAGAATCAATGGTTATTCATTCTTTATTCTTCTATCTTCTCTCTGTGCTAACTTGGTATCATGACAGTCAACAAAAACATCATCAATGCATCCATCCTACATCCATGAATCATCAACATACATACATTTCATGATCATAGTATAAAAACATCCATCAACATAATCATTGCATAGCACATCATACATACTGCATTATCATTTAAGTTGTGAAGAATAATATAGATTTTTTATTCTAAGCATCTTAAAATCATTGCATCCACATCATTTGCATCCATAATATTTGCATATGAAAAGATAATGAAAAAGATAATATCATTTACATTGCATATCATATCATAATCATCACGTATCCCATAAGCATAATTAAAGTGCATCCATACATGATCAAATATAAGCATCTCATCCATATCATTCATAAACATGTAATAAAGTGCACGCATCACATCATGAATCATCTGTATCCGTATCATATATATAAAAAAATGTGTCATGGTACAACATCTGGATCAGTGTATGAACATCGATAAAAAATACCATATCCACGAGGCTATCAGAAAGGAGCCCATGAATGTATATCAGTGATAAAGAATGGGACAAAATCAAAAAAGTGTTTGTACATCAAAAAGCTAGCCTTGGTGGCTGCTACCCTCTCCAGCCTATCTCTCAAGCTGATCCTCTACTCATGGCCATGTGTCACTGTGTTGTGAAAAATTTGACTGTCTCAGTGTCACTGATACATCTCAATGGTAATGCATCCTGTAATATGCGACCTTTGTAATGGCCTCTCTATATAACCATGTTGACATAGTCCTACCATGTGTAGCCACTATCATGGCCTCAATCTACTAGTGTTGGGCGACCTCTTGGTCCCTCTCCACCATCACAACCTGTACTCTTTGTAGTGCCTGATCTCTCTCGGCTCTGATTGCAATCACCTACTAGTGGGCCTGATCCTACTCACCAGTCAATGTTTGCACCTACTATTGTAGCTACTGAATCTGTGCATCTGGTGGTGGTGGTCCTAGTTGCGGATGTACCTATGGATGCACCTGTGGCTGCACCTACGACTACACTTGAGGTGGTTATCCAACTAGGGATGCCCCCAGAACTTGTCCATCATGGTTGTCCTAGCCTCCCTGTCCCTTGCCTCTGGATCCCCTACCTCTTGGTCTCCCTCTAAGAGGAGCACCTATCAGATCTGTTAATCACCGTGGGGGGATGAACCATGCATCATATGCTGGTGTGGTCTACGCTACTGGCTGACCGTGATCATATGTCCAAGGCTGGGCTACCAACTATCTAAATCTATCAATGACCTCTGACATTGGAATGGTCGTTCCCCATGAAGGAACCTCTTTGGCCGATCTCACAAAAATGACCCTGTATGCATCATCAGGCCTATCATGTACATCACCAAACTGACAAGCCACCTTATTTGGAAGGTATCTCTTTATAATATGATGCTCTTGAACTTGCATATATCAGGTCTTCCTAACAAAATATAATTGCTATATGTCATCAAACCAGGGCAGCATTTGAAGCCATGGGCGCTAGCGGAAAACTGTCATGTCATCTATCACCCATCTCCAGTATGAGAGCCCAATCTATCCTATGTGCCTCAGAGTAATGGCACCCCTGTATCGCCAGATCACCATATCATTTGGCTCGACATCGACCATCTGAACAATCGACCGAAGCATGACAATGTGCTCCCATGCCAAATATGCAGTAGAGTGACCCTTGCACCAATGGCCTTGCCATCACAATAGACAAAATTATGCAAATCATGATATAGGGCGGCCAACATCAAGAGCCCCCATGAAAAAAGTGTCCTATGCAAAATGTGGTGCCACACCGAGACCCATCCTAGGTTGAAACCTCTACTACGTCTGTCTGGGGCCACCAACCCTGAAATGATGGCTACGATGATCAATCTATATGTGGGCACATGACCTCTGTAGGACTCGAGGTCAATCTGAGTTGTGACCAACACAATGTCCACCATCTCCATCACCTCATGGCATGCATCAAACCCGACATCAACATCATAGATCACATGATCACCGTGAATCGATAAGCGTAGAATCTACCACACGTCCTCTAAGGTGATTGTCGCCTCACCTATCGATAGGTGGAAGGATGAGGTCTCATTGTGCCATCTCTTGCATAGAGATGTCATCATCTCTAGGTGTGTCCTAATCACTAGGGCATATGCAAAATACGACAAACTAATCTCTCTCAGGTGCTTCTAGTGCAAATTTGATAAATCATCTAATCTCTCTAGTACATCAGGCTTGTGCTCCCTCAACATCAATAGTGAGATAATCTCCTACATACATGAAGCGTATGACATTAGGAAATAATTGAAATTTGAATTTATTTAAATTTTTTGGCTCAACAATCACAAAAGCGTTGCTATTTACAATAGTGTGGCTATATTCAAATTTCAAATAGCGACGCCCGATGCATTTAAAACTTCAAATCAGGACATGTGTCACCAGACAAGCTGACATCATGATTTAGCTTCTGGACTGACCTAACCCTAATTTCTAAATCGGCAAGTGCGTCACCAAACAAGAATGCATTGCCATTTGAAAAATGGAAACCCTAATTTTAAATCGAGAAGAGCGTCACCATATACATATGCGTCACTATAAATGATTTGGGATCGTTGATTTAAGTTTAGGCATTGCTATATAGTGACGCCACCAGAATCTAAATTCTGACGCTTAATAAATGCATCAAAAATTCAAATTTCAAATCAGGTTTTGAATTACATACCGGTGGTCCTGCGCCCGGAAGCTGCTGGAAATCTCAAACTCGATCAAAGATATGCCTGGGAAGCCCATGGTGTGCCATTTCATCGGAGGGTCAGAGCTCCAAGTCACAAGAATCTCTTAAGTATGAATGCAACAAATGAATTGAAAATGACCCTTCTTGGCTTATTTAAGCTAGTAAATTAGGGTTTTTTGCCCTAATTTCGCATTTTAAATGGGGTTTATCATCATCTTTGCCAATTTTGCCAAACTGGAACTAATTTTGCATTGTTTTTCGTGTTTTTCGCATAATTCTTGCATCTCGGAACCTTTCTGGACTCCTTGAGGCAACTTTTCACCTTTATCGAGAAATCAACCCAAAATTCAAAATTTCCACTTGATTTCTCGAGGGGGCAGAGAGTTAGCTTTATCCTTCTATCGGGGCATCTAAAAAATTAGAATGTTTTATTTTTTGATTTGGACAACAGTTTTCATCTGAGGAGTGTTATTCTTTGAATTGAAGTAGCATGTACCTCGCTTCAAAGAGGGGAAAAATGTAGACACTGAAAAATGTCCTAATCAATATCATATATTTAAATCAGATTTACTAACATCATTTCCTCTGAAATCCATCCCCTTTTGGCTTAATTGATTAAATTAGCCTAGCTATTTAATTAATTATACATCATTTTCATCTATTAATCTAATTCATTAAATTAGGTTTTAAATTCACCCCTATCATGCTAACATTTCATCTAATTAAATAAAATAAATCAACATATTTAATTTAATTCTCTAAGTCTTCTAATTTAATTAAATAACCCTAAGTTATTTAATTAAATGTCATCTCACCCTCTTCCCATTCATTAAATCATTTAATTTAATGAAAATCATTTAATTCCTCCAAATCCCCTAATTGCAAAAATTAAATCTTGTTTAATTAGCAATTAAACTAATTTTCCTCTAATCAAAGAGAATATTCCTATAGAATATGAACCTTATCCCCTTTTTGCATAATTAAAACTTTGTTTTAATTTGCAAGATGCCTTTTTCCTCACCCATAGGAATATTCTTATTCCTTCATCATTTGAAAAAGGATATTTTCACTTGGCTTCAAATGCAAGTTACCTTGTAACTTGAGTTACAATTTATCTTTTAACCTTTTGAACAAGTTACCTTTGACCTGTGAGCAGGTCAAAGGTGTGTTTATTTGAGGAAAATGTGAACCCTTGATCATTTCCTTGATCCATGTGATCTTGCATTCTCACCCGTTTATGAGAATCCTTGATCCATGCCTCCTCTTCCTTTCATCCTGGACCGTTGATTAAGCTTTTCAATCTCAACCCTCTGTTTCTCATTTGCTCTCCTATAAATAGATCACTATTTGGAGACAAATGGATCCATCTTTTTCAAAGAAAACTTATGTTGTTGAATCTCATCCATATTTCATTTGCAAACTTATGTTGTTGAATTAACTTGCATCCACACTCATATTTTACTCACTTTTAAGTAGTTTTAGTTCATTTTAGTTGCATAAATAACTTAGAGCATCCATTAATGGCTTCCATGCATCCATCCTAGTTTATATATAAATTAGGGTTTTCACCTTTTAGCATAGAAATAACTTAGATTAGCTTAGAAATAACATAATTAATGCATTTTTAGCATAATTTTGAATGTTTAATTAGCTTGCATCATGTCCATTTTAGCATAAATCATGTTTTAATCCATTTTATCATGAAGGTTTCATCGGTTCTCTTCCATAGAATTGAGTGAAACATGATCACTAATCACGGGATTGGGAAAGGGTCATCGTTTCACATCAACACGACACCAATTCCAAAACAGGATAAGTTTCAGATGGGCTAGATTAGGAATTTAACTATTTTTGTGTAGTTTGTAGCTTTCATTTTCAATTAAATGCTTAGTTTAGATTTCCATTTTGAATGATCTTGTTTGTATATGCAGGTATGTTTGACTCAATTATACTTTGATTCATCATGGATCAAGTGTAATCGGTCCACTCCGACAATCCTCATCACACACCAATAGATTGGAATCAATTGGGACTAGAATTGGCACCTCACATTTCTGTCGTCGCATATTGATACGCTTATTTATTGCCATCTTGCTTATTCTGATAGGATGCAAATATGAAAGGATGACACATGAAAATTCAAAAAATAAGAGATGATAAATATGCACTTAAAAATAATTAAGACAATTCAAAAAATATAAGAGATGGTAAGTATGAAATTAATAATAATTATAATGATGACACAAGAAAATAATTATGTCATAAATCAATTAAATATATTTTTCTCAAATGCAATAGTTTTTTCATCACATATATTTGTAAAGAATTGTGATGTCATAATTGCACAAATATATGGTCTACATATTCCGCCAAGCTGTGAGCATTGAAATAATATTTTGTAAGAACAATATACAATGTTGTAAAATGGTAATTTCCTTCAATGTAATTTATATTGCTTCATCAACATAGCATACCATATTCTTTGGAGGAATTTTAATTTCCCAAGAAATAATATCAGATTATAGTAGTAGAATTAGAAGTAGTAGAAACTTCATACAATTACTAATATCATAATTGATATTGTTTTCCTTTTTTATCTCAAGATTGTCAGCTGCAAATAGAGAATCTTCTAAGAATAGGAATATACTCTAGGTTTCAATTTTATTGGGCAAATTTAATTTTTTAGTATTAATCATTGAAATCATATCATTGTTGATACTACTAACTAGAATAGGGATATCGATAGAGCTAAGGGCTAGAACCATGGCAATGAAGATGAAGTAACAAAATTTCTATCAGTAGGATTTTGACAAAAGGTATCAAAATTGACAAAGTCAAATGTACTTGAACAATGCATACCAAAGTTTGTAAGATAATTACCAAAGGTATAGTCTTGCAAAGAGATTCTAGTATCAATATTCCTACTACAAATGACACTAATATCTTTTGGATTAGAGATAGGAAGATCTAATTTGTTGGAATCAAGTTCGACAAGGTACTAATTGTTATCCATCATATTTGCAGAATGTTGTATACCATCAACCATGTTGATGTGAGAAATATTGTTATCACTCATGGTATTTGATCCTAATTTTTCTATTCTTAAACTGGTTGAGCTATTATTAGGAAAAGTTTGTTTGAAGAATTTGGTGGATTGTGGTAGGTCTCCTAGGTTTGAATTGGTATAGTTGAAATTTTTGATTACCTTATTGCCTTTTATGGATATTGCACCCATATCATAAGCATAGGCAACTTCTTCAGTTGTATCAAAAATTCCTAGCCACTGTCATTTTTTCAATTTATTATTCCAATTTTATACAACATAGCTATCCTAAGGATGTTGTCTAACACCTCTATATGACCCATTCTTTACAAATTGTTCAAACTAATTAGAACTCAAGAATAACTCTTCACTTTCTTCTATTTTCTCTTTGCATTGATCAAATGCAGATTGTTTAGCTAATTTATTCTAAGTTCTTATTTTTTTATAATCTACATTCTAGATGACATAATTTAGCAACAAGTTCCTTGGACAAGAAGCTATATGGTTTAGAATTGGTGTAGACAAAATTGGTAAATGCATTTTTTCCTCCAATTGCTATTGTAGCTTTATCATAAGCATGGTCTGCTTCTTCTGTAGTGTCAAAAGTTCCAAGCCATTGTTGCCTCTTCAAGTGGGGGTTATAGATTTTCGAACCATATCTACCTGACCATTTTTTGACACCTCTATATCTGTTCTCCATTGCTTCGTTTAATTTTCTAAAGAATGAATGATAATTTGTCAAAACATTTTTCTCTTTGACATTATTGCATTTCTAATTTGTATCAAGTGCAATTACAAATGATTGATGCATATTTGATAACAAAAAATTACCAATATATAAATCAACATAAATAGCATTAAAAAAAGTGAGGAAAATGTAGCTAACAAAAAACAAATCAGAATAGAGTATATTGACAACTTATTTATATAAAAGTCTTTAACATCTTTATATTACTACTTGAATGACTCTAAGTTATGTTGGAAGTAGCATGTTCATATTACTACTTGAATGATTGTCATTCTTTCCTAGGAAACAGTCAAATGCTAAAAAATTAGAATATGAGTAGTACACTTGCTAGAATATGAGTAGTACACTTGCTATAGCCAATATTAAAAAATGAGAAGTTTTTTTACTAAGATGAGCAATGCAAAGAGGATCAAAATTTCTGTTAGCAGTATAAAAATCCCATAGACATCATCTTATCATAGCCATTGTCAACAATTGTATTTCTTGTGCATAATTTTCTCATTTTGTTGTCTTGATGTCTTTGAGCTGCAAAAGATAACCAATTTAAACATGCATTAGAAAATGCCTTCGATAATAATTAATTACAATGATAAAGGCTAGAAAAGTCTTGTTAGTAATAGATTAGGCTTAGCCTACCAACATTTGATACCATATTGGTTAGTGTGAGATTGTCTAGCCATAAAGGACAACAAAAAATAGTTAGAGTACCTAAAGTGCTTCAACTAATTAAAAGGAACAAAAGGAAGTTGGAGAAACTGTTTTGCAACCATATATTCATTGTATCAAACAAAATATATGTTTCTTGTATTGTTTCATTGCTGGTATTTCTCAACTTGTATTTTTGACTGTGCGGATTTTGGACAATACTTGGATAGCTACTAAGGTAGAGAGCCCCCAAGTCATCACATTGATGCTAATCATGCTCTTTCATATTCTGAAAAGAATATGTATGACATTTATTGTATTATCACCATCTACTTCATAGAGTTATGTGTTTGTTAGTACTAATTGGGTCTCGACTCTTGTCAATACCAAGAACATGGGTTGTTGTAGTAGATGTAGATGTATTTTATTTCTTCTTAGCCAAACTATTTATAAATATACTTTGCTCAAGCTGACCATGCCCATTATAGTCATAGGGAAAGCTAAAATTTTCAACTATGCTCCACATTGAAATTTCATGAAAAAACAGCTTTAATAATAAATAATTACAATCATAAAGGCTTAATGAGTCCAGTTAGTAAAAGATTAGGCCCATCCTACAAGCATTTTATACCATACTGGTCAGTGTGAGCTTGTCTAGCCATGAAAGAGCCGCCTGACCACACATATACTGCTTAACAGAGTTACAACAAGATGCTTTCTATTTACTCACACAAAATGTCATTCCTAGAATTTATAGGAAATTTAATGGTAGACATTTTGCAACTTCACTTTCAGTTATAAAAATAATGATGCCACACTTTATTGTAGTTAATGTTGAAACACAACAAATGTTTCTTGTATTTTTCCATCGCTTCTATTTATCATCTTGTATTTTTGACCAGGCAAATTTTGGGAAATACTCAAGAATCGCTGCTAAGGTGCTGAGTCCCTAAGTCAAGACGTTGATGCTAATCGTAGTCTTTTCAAATATTTGTTGTCTTTTCTTGCTATTCATGTTCAAACTTCTATTATTTGATGTTAGTGCTTAAGGGAGTTACAACAAGATGCTTTCTACTTACTCACACAATTTGTCATTCCTAGAAATTATAGGAAATTTAGTGATAGAAATTTCTGCAACTTCAATTTCACTTATAACAATAAGGCCATAGTTTATTGCAGTAAATATTGTATGGGGAAATTTATCAAATTTGGAATTATCAATAGCTATTGGACTCCAGTGTAAAATATTTGTGCTCATGTCCATGAAGCAAAAAATGGGTGTGGCACAACTCCAAGTTTTCATGTGTGGATGAAATAAAAACATGATGGGAAATTGTCTTAACAGCTTTTGGTTCACATTAAGAAAGACTATCTTTTGGTTACCTCAAGTCTTTTGATGTTCTTGAGCAACAAATACTTTTGATTCATATTTTGAGAAGCATATCTATGACATTCATCGTGTTATCACCATCTACTTCATAGAGATGTATTTGGTAGTGCTAATTGGGCATTGGCCTCGATTAAATGTTTAGTTGCTCAAGCCAAGTGCTTTAATGATACAAACAATCAAGGAGAACAAATGAAACTTTCGCTTGTTATGCTAGATTTTGATTAGTTCAACTTTGGAATTTTCTTGAGACACATTGTACCAAAATTATATTGTCCATCCAACTTTTTCTCAAACTTCCCTAACTTACTATCCATTTTAGAAAGAGTACATAGGAATTTGTATACTCTTCCTCTTGAAGAAACTTTGAATGCATTCTACTCAATTATCACCATACCTTCACTAACTCTATTTTTCTCATTTGCATTCAATGAAATAAAAGTCCAGAGTTAGCCAAAGTTTGGTGAACATTGATTCAAAATGCATTAAATGTTGTACTTCTAGACGAAGGTTATGCAAATTAAATTTGTACTCTCTTCGAAAAGGATAATAATGTTAGTCAAGGTCTTGAAAAAGTTTTGATGCACAAGGCAAATTTGGTGCAATGTGTAGCAGGAAAATTATTAATAAATCTGCATACAAATACCATCAATATTTGATATTGCAAATAACAATTATTCTAGTTTTGCTTTGTCATAATGATAGATGACTCCAATACTATGTTTCTAATAATTAATGGATTTTTCTTTGCATTCTTCAAATATGCATTATCATGTTTATGATATGGATACTTGCATTGGACAACTTTTATTTTAGCCAAAGCATTTTTAGTATTAAACCATGTTGTATATACTATCAATTGCAAAAGTATAATGAAACAAAATTTAACACAAAAATGCTTCTGCCAAAAAATAAAGCTCTCCAACCCTATACGCTTAAAAAAATACTACAATTTTATGCCTTATAGTATGCAAATGTTGTTTCCGTCATTTTGCTAACTGGACTACATCATGTATTATCATAAATGAAGATTTTTATTGCTTTCCTCAAATGTTGTATTGGATACACCTAGCTATATCCTGTTCAGTTAAATAAAATCATTTTTTTCATTAAATATTCTAAAAAAATGTATGCTTCATTTCTTTGTAATTAGGCTTGTGATATTCACTATCCATTATTCATATATTACGATGACTACAACATCTATTGCTTTATTGGTGTAAATATATGTCCTAAGATTTGTCTAATACCTTCAAGGGTCTACTTTAGTGTTTTTTATCTATCTCAGATTTCCTAGAAGTAGAATTATAATCTATCTTGAATCTATCACCTAAAATACGACTCTTTGATAGTGCAGATTTGGGCTGATAGAACAGATTTAGGAGAACAATTTGGGTGCGCTGCCATCTAAACTAGTCTTCTTGCATATTCTGTCTCATAATCCTCCATGGCTCCAGGTTTTCATTTCTGTACTTTTTTTCTGTTTCTTCTATCTCTATTTTCAATATTTTTTTATTTCTATTCCCAACTCAATCTTTTTGTCTAAATAATATACATAGTTTAATTTAGCAGAGATACATTTAGATAAGATTAGGTGTATTGCTGGTTAATTATCAGAAATAGTAATCTTTTATGTTGCCTAAGTCTTGTCTGGTGTAGAGACTAGTTGAAATCTTAAGCTACTAAAGAAATAAACTTTTCCCTATTACAACATGCACTACCTCAACTTTGTTTCCCATTAAATTTTCATCGTCATTACATTCATAGTTAATGGTTACAACTTTACATTAACATTATAAATATATGATTCTGTAGTCCCTCGAAGTCGTAGGACTGCACAATCCAAAGAACAAATTTTGAAAAACAACATTCAAGAATAATTTTAAAAATTCAAAATGCACATACTTATATTAAAAATATTTTAAAATTAAATTAAAAAATAGACTAAATAAAATAAGATGATTTTTGTAGCTCAAATACTGAAAATTAAACATAGTCGCGAAGAATATTCAATAAAAAACAATGACATGCGAAATAAGGTTATAAAAATCTCCCAATTTGAAGTGATGAGAAGACATTTTTGGCAGGTTGGATTACATGGGATGAGATTAAAGAATGTACATGCAGATATGTTTTTAACATAAATTCTAAGTCAATGGCATATTTTTTCTAATGAGTTAATCCTGTGACTTAAGCCAGAATGGGGATTAGTATATTTGATTGCAAACTAGTTTATAATTTTCCTTGGGCAACAGTGCCCTAAAAGCATTTGGATTCAACTCATTTCAAAATTCCCATGCTGATCAGCAGGAAATTTTGTTGTGAACTATTAAAATTTTAAATTACAAAATATAGAAAAGGTTTCGTCCACTCAAGAATCAACATGCAATCATGAAATAAGACTTAGATGAAATCCTGCATATTAGCAGTAGAGACAGATTTGGAAGCATGGAAACCAACAAATTATGCAGTGAAATTAGGTGATCTTGGATCTCCGAGATTGAGCTCTTAATTCACTGAAATAGCACTAGTTAAGCTCTTTGATAGGATCGCATTTTTAAAATTTCTGAAAACAATTAAAGGTATTTCTTATGTTGGATGGGTTTTGTCAGTTAGTTAAAATGTTTTATCGATTATGTGCTTACCATACCATTTTTTTCTTTTTAATTATGTTGCATAGCAAATAGTTGTATTTAATCAGGTAGAGCAATTGTTATCCAGTTGAAAGGCCAAGATATGTAGCACACAGTTTTATTTTGTCTGATAGTGCAATTAATATCTGCTTGAAAGGCTAAGAAGGATGTATCCAAGGGAAATCAACGACCTTTGTATCCTTTTGTAGTGATTGTTGGTTAGGATGAGATGAAATTATGTCTTTTGCAAATTCTCATCATCAATAAATACTTCTCAACACAGGCAATAATTTTGAGAACGACCCATTTTTTGTTCTTCTTGTTTGTCATATGGGTTATACAATGTTTTTTTGTGTGTAGGTCTTGTTTCTATTGTCTATCGAGTTTCTTGTTTTTATTTTTATTCGCATCCCACAAATTCATCGTCAGCAATTCATCGAAGGAAAATTCACTGTCAACAATTCATCGTCATGGAAAATTCACCCCAAGTAAAATTCACGGCCAACAATTCACTGCGGCCAAAAATTAACTACATTAATATTTTTAATAAAATCAAAGTTTTTGAAATATATTTTAAAAAATATTATTGCGATTAATTTTCCCACGGTGAATTGTTGGCCGTGAATTTTGCTGTCAGTGAATTTTCCTTCGATGAATTGCTAATGATGAATTTTCCTAGAGCCTTTCTATTCATATAATCTCCCGTCCGTGCTTGAGCATTTGGAATTCTAGGGAAACAAACAATTGAGGTTAAGAGATGTTGGCTATCATGTTTTGGGTAGGAATCATGATTTTTTGTCACTCTTGCCTCTGTATGCCTTCTTTGATAGAAGATACTAATAATAATGCTAGTAGGTTTAGGGTTGGTGAAGAGGAGACGAGTTGCTACGAAGTATCTAAATTTGATTGTTATTATACAAGGGAGGCCATTGAGAGATTGTCACCTTCAAGAAGAGATGGGATTGATTTGCAAAAGGAGAAGTTTCTCAGATGTTCCTACATCGCTTTTCTTCGAACATTGGGCGTGTGCTTGTAGCTGTAAGTATTTCCATTTATAACCTAAAAAAATTGCTCCTTTTTATTTTTTATGTTTTGGGGATATTATGCAATTGAACTATTTATCAACTATCTGTTTAAATTTTTCTATTGAAAATTTAAAATCTTCTTACAATATTATGTACTTAAATTAGACAAATTTTTTCTTGAATTTTTCATCTTACTTTTTTGTATTATACGAATGAAGTCTGAAATTTTTTTATCTAAAATTTGTTGTTTCAATGAATTTAATGGCTTAATTGGATCCTTGGATAAGGATTGGAATGATTGGTAAGATCATGCCAGTAACTACATTGTCTATCTTGTGCAACTACATTCATCAAGCATTTTAGCAAGTATGGGGAGCTAACACAATCAGTTATGATGAAGGACCGTGTCATTGCACAACCTCGTAGATTTGGATTTGTCACTCACACTCATCCTTCTGTTGTAGACATTGAAAAGGCTTGCCCTCCCTTACAATGGTAGGGTTATTGGGCACCTAGATTCTTGACCAGCCCTAATGTATAATTGTAATTTCACTGAATAAATAAGTTTATATTTTTCAGCTGTTTTATACTCTTCTACTTTATCTATTATTTATTTGTAAAGTTTAATGCATGTTTTCACCCAACACTAAACAAATTTAGACATCCACTTGCTAGCTATTTAAAAAAATGGACTTGTTGCACATATTTGGATTTTGAAGACTTTAAAACATCTAAAAAATAGTCTACAAACCACTTGTAGCAGAGTTGGCTGGGGCTTGGGGTTTGCATCCCTCGAGGTCACATGTTCAACTCCTTTTCGTAGTGGGAAAAGTGAGGGTCAGTAAAATAGTGTGCCAATTCTTGCTCCACTGACCCAGGGTATAGGAATGGACTTTGCCACAAATATTTAACCACCACTTGTAGCGGAGTTGGTTGGGGCTTGGGGTTTGCATCCCTCGAGGTTACAAGTTTGAATTTGTTTCATAGTGGGAAAGGTGGGGGTCAGTAAAATAGTGTGCCATTTCCTGCTCCGCTAACCTAGGGTATAGGAATGGACTTTGCCACAAACATTAAATATTACCATATACACCATGGAGCGCTCATGGCAGCCTAATGACTATATTCCTAATAGTGACAGGCACAGGCCCTTTCATGGTAGATACCCCTGTGGCTCCCGAGGTTATGGTTGGCATTCTGCATAGTAGCATGGGCCCAATCCACATAGGCATCATGCAGGGTGTGACATCTATATCGTCAAGCACAGATTCACAAAACCTAATTGGGTGCCGTTTCGTTCCCAAAGACATTTGGTGCGAGGAAAGCAATTGGTTTTCGATATCTGTGAAGATGAGAGAGACATTAACATGCAAGAAGAAGGTCAAAGCTTTATGAAAAAACCACTCTATGAATGTACTTCAACATTTTTGAATCGTTTCTACAAGGAATCTGAAGCAGATCTTAGATCTTATAAGCAAGGCAAAGTTGCTTCACATGCGGGAATAGATTTGTGAGGTGCTCCCTTCAATCCAACACAATCAGGGAAAAATGGGAATGGGAAAGTTGAAGGGCCTTCTCAAGTGGAGAAAGAGAAGTAAAGAAAGGAGGAAGCGGGAAAGAGTATGCTACAAAACAAAGATGGGAGTAAATCAAGGCAGAATCAGAAGTTGCCATTGCATGCAAATAAAGATGTGCAAGCAAAAGGGTTTGTTCAGAATAAGGAAGACGCACGAAGAGGGTTTGTTCAAAGGAAGGAGGAGAAGAAAAGAGGTAAAGTTCATGAAGAAGATTATTTTCACGTTAAAGAGCAGACTAATAGGCAAGGGGTACAAAATAAGAGCTTTAATGGGAAATTGCAAATTGACAAAATAAAAGGAGGAAGAAAGCTTTGAAAAAAAAAGGAAGAAGACAGTCAATGATAAGAATTCAACTTTACAATGGAGAAAAAAAGAGTCTTCAAATGGAAGGTTGTCAAATAAAAAAGGACCTAAAGAGAAAGAGATTTTGAATCATTTGCAAAAATATCATCAACAGTTGCCCAAGCAATGTGTGGAGATTGTATTTCCTGATGATCTTTTGGAATCCCAAATCCAAGATCTTTGCCATAGAGATTTAGTTGGTAAGTTTTGGAAATTATCGTTGGATTTAAACACTTTGCATGACTTAAATTATTTGCTGAATGGGTAGGGGTTAGCAAAGTTTTCTACCTTGATAAAGCTAGAGGTATTTTTGTTGTGATTTTTTCAGAAAAAATCATATAAGGATGTTGTTTTTAGAGTAAAGTCTTGGGTGTTTTAGGGTTTAGGTTTATTTTTATAGTCCTGGCATCCAAATTTTAAGCTGCAAGATTTAGTCATTAAATTTTTTCCTGCATGGATTCAATTGAAAGATCTTGCATTGGAATATAGGGAGTTACTTGACTAATAAAAATAATGGAAAATCGGATTGGGATTTTTCTTTGTCATGATAAGGATTTTTTAAAAAGCCCTCAAAACTAGTTAGGTTTTGTGCCCTATTAGATGCAACTAAGGTCATTCCATCCCAAATTTATCTTGTTTCAAAAAGTGGAAAGTGGATTCAGAATGTGATTGTTGAGAGTGCAGATAATGCTTGTGGTAAATGCCATGATTTGGGGCACAATATTGGATATTGTCATGATGTGGAGTGCTCTAGAGGGGATTGTCAAGCAATGGAGAGTTCTGAAATGTCGGGCCTTCAAATAGTGCCCTACAATCAAAACGCTAAATTTGTAGAAGGGCATGCAACTCTTGCATTTCAATCTTCCACATTTGTAGAGTCAAATGTTGCTTTCAACCCTCAATCGTTGCTAGTCAATGTAGGTTAGAAGGGCAAGCTTCATGCTAGAAGGAAAATGATTAAATCTCCTACCCTAATTTTGAAATAGAAATAGTTTTATGTACTTAAGTTGAAAAATCAATATTTTTTGGGCAAGGGTTTTTCAAAGTCATTACATTTATATGACCCTTCTATACTTGTTTCCTTCAATCAAGTTGAGGATATAACAAAGAAACTAATATTCAATGGAGGAAGGATTTTAGTTAATGCTTCAAAATTTTTGGCATTATATCCTCATGAGGAAGCTTCTTAGGATACGGGTTTGAGTTTGGATTTAGAGTCACAGTTACAGGGGTCAAAGAACACAAAATTTGGAAGACTTTATTGATAAAGTATTATTTTTTGCTGGCTCAGAATTAATTGAAGAGATTGTGAATGAGATTATGAATGAAGGTGTCAACATTGTGCAATCTGACTCATTGGAAATTCAATAGTACCCTTTAAAATGGGGTGCATTAGAGGATATTGAAGAGGGGTTAAATGGTAACACATAATCTCAGAAAGAAAATATAACTAGAGAGAAAGGGATTTTAGTAGAATCAATAGATCTTGTTGAGGATGATAGAAATGATGAGGCAATGAATGTCCTAGAAGATAATAAGTGTTTGGGGGTTTTTGCTTACTCGCAAAATTTTTCAATCTCGCAAACACTAAGCACCCAACCGGTGCCTTTGAAAAACCCAGGTAAAAGAGGAAGTCATGTCATGAAGATGAAAGAAGAAATTGCAGTAGGGGTGCAATCTATGTTGGACAGTAAATTGTTGTGCTCAGCTAATAAACATCTGAGGAGACTATGTTTCTCTCCTCGATATCAATGAAAATTATTTCATGAAATGTCAGAGGCATTAATGCCCCTGAAAAGAAAGCTCAGATCAAGCAACAAATTGATGCTTGTGGAGCACCTGTGGTTTTACTGCAAGAAACTAAAACCTCTGAGAAGGTGTATGAAGCATCAATACGTAAATGGAAAAATTGGAAGTCAGTTCATTCTCTTGCATAAGGAGCTTCAGGGGGTATTATCATATAGTGGGACCCAAAGACGATTGTGTTACAGTTAGTATCTAATGAGAAGAATTGGTAGCTTGTGAAAATCTCACATTTTGATTTGTAGTTTTGTTTATTTAATGTCTATGCCCCAACAATCACAACAAACAAGAGACAACTTTGGGAAATGATTACACAAGTTTTGGATGGGATTAAGAATGAGAAGATTATTGTGGCAAGTGATTTTAATGCCATAGCAAACTTGCAAGAGAAAAAGGGAGGCATTTTCCCCCCAGTCAAAGTAGTGGAGGATTTTGCGTCATTTATAAAAGGTAATGCCTTGATAGATATTGTGCCAAAAAATGGGAAGTTCACTTGGACTAACAGGAGACAAGGTGTTTTATAAATTGTAGAAAGGTTAGATTAATTTTTGACTACACCTAATTGGTTCTTGGGCAAAAAGTTTTTCTCATCACAAATTTTGCCTTTTGCTGCATCTGATCATTATGCTATATCTTTGGATATAGAAGTAAATAATTCTACTCCTAAGGTAAAAACTTCCTTTAAGTTTCACAAAATGTGGTTTAGACATCCACATTTTTTGCACTTATTGTAGTAGTGGTGGGTTAGTGCTCCTTTTGTGCAAGGGCCTAGAATGCTACAATTATGCAAGAAACTAAGTTATGTTAAGTCACATATTAAGCATTGGTACATACATGTATTTAAGAATATTTTTCACTAGAAAGGATTGGTGTGTAAACAACTTTTTGAAATCAATGAAAAGATCATAGCACACAGTTTAGATGCAAATAATTATGAGAAGAAAAATAAATTGCAAGAATAATGGGAAGAGTCAGTGGCAAGGGAGGAAGTTTATTGGCAGGAAAAATCAAGGGAATTGTGGCTAAAGGAGGGTGATAGGAACACAAGATTTTTCCATGCTTCGACTCAAATTAAGAAGTCATCTACTACTATCTTTTCAATTTAGAGTTCAATTGTTGGTGAGTTTTTTACAAAAGAGGATGAAATTCAAGCCGAGAGTGTTAGATTTTTTTCATAGCTTCTAAGAGACCTGCAAAATAAAACATTGGAATCAACTAAGGAAGGGGTGGAGCTCTTAGAAAGCATACCAATGTTAATTCAAAAAGAGGATAATAATTGGTTATTAAGATCAATTTCTCTTGAGGAAGTTCAAGAAAGTGGCTTTTTCTTTATCACCTAATAAGGCATCGGGTCTTGATGGGTTTACAACTTTATTCTTTCAAAAGTGTTTGGATTTTATAGGTATAGATATATTTCTGGCTTTGGAGGAATCGAGGAAAACAAGGACAATGCTCAAGTAGCTCAATACTACGCACATTGCTATCATTTTGAAAGTGAAGGAGCTAAGAAATTTTGCAGACTTCATGCCAATATCATTATGCAAAACAATATATGAAATTTTCACAAAATTTATTTATTTGAAGATTCAACCTTTTATATCAAGAGTGATTTCATAGGAAAAAGGTGGTTTTGTGCTCGGAAGGGAAACTCTGGAAGGAGCATTAGTTACTCATGAAGTGCTACATTCTATTAAGACCAATAATATCCCATCCTTCATTATTAAACTTGATATGATGAAGGCATATGATAGAGTGAATTGGGATTTTTTGATCCAAGTGTTGCAAAAATTTGGCTGCAACTATAGATGGTGCAAATAGATCCAGTCATGTTTAGCAGGGGCTAAGTTTTTAGTCATTGTAAATGGATCTCCAGTTGGATTTTTTAGTTAAACTCAAGGGGTTAGACAAGGATATCCTTTGTCTCCTTTTTTATTCATATTAATGGCGAAAGCACTAAGTAGATCAATACGAAAATTTCCTAATCAAGGCTTATGGCAGGGTATTTCTATTCCAAATATGCATATTGTAGCTACACACTCCTGATTTGCAGATGATACATTGTTATTTGGGAAGTCCTCTTTGCAAGAAGCTGTGCAAGTAAAGAAAGTTCTTGAGAAATATACTTTAGTTTCAGGTCAGAAGATTAATGCTAATAAATCCAAGATTTATTTTTTTAACATAAAGTCTTCAATCTCAAGGAAAATTCTTGAAGTGTTGGGTTTCCAATAGGCTGAGTTGCCTTGCATTTACCTAGGTATTCCCTTCTTCATGGGTGTAGATAGAGTTAAGTATTGGAAAAAAAATATTGAAAGAATAAAGTCCATAATTCTTACATGGAAAGCTAGATGGTTGTCCTTAGCTGGCCGCATAATGATGATTAAATCTGTTCTAGCATCTATCCCAAATTACTACCTTGCTGTTTTGAAAACACCAAAATGTGTTATATATAGTATTGAGAAAATTATTAAAAGTTTTATGTGGAGGGGTAACATAGATGAGAAAAGAAAAGTTCCATTGATATCTTTAGATAGCATGTGCATGAATAAATATAGTGGGGGTGCTAGATTACATAGTATTTCAGCAAGAAACACATGGAAAATGTATAAAAAACTAGGATTGAAATGGTGTACTTTAATGCAAAATAAATATTTGGATAATGGCAGTTCAAACAATTTTTTTACAATTGCAAATCCTCCAAATGGATCAGCCATGTGGAACTTTATTGTTGCTTGTAGATAGGTTATTACTCCCTATTTTTCTTGGGAGGTTAATAATGGAGAAGAGGTTCAATTTTGGAAAGACTCATGGAATGGCTTTCCTCCTCTCTACTCTATTCAAGAATTGTACTGTAGAACAAATTCTATCAGTGGAATGGGGTACAAAATTGAAAGACTATATTGGTTCAGTAGATCCTACATTAGGAAAAGTCTCATGGAAGGACCTCTGTCTTTCAAGTCTTTCTTCTGATCAAAAGCTTATTCTACATAAGGAACTTGGGAAGAGGTTTTTTTTTATCTCGGATAACCCTGATAGGATTTTTTGGGCTCCTTCCAAAGATGGCAATTATACAGTTAAAGAGGGTTACAAATCAATTATTGCAAACACAATTCAGGATCCATGCCATAGAGCATATTCCTTTTGTTGGACCTTGATGACGCTCCCAAAGACAGGAAGTTTTGCATGGTTTGCATTAAGGCATCAAATCTTCACAAGTGATAGGTTACAAAAGTTGGGTTTTTCAAAGCCTTTTAAGTGTGTATTGTATCAGGAGGTCATTGAATCAGTGGATCATTTGTTTGTAAATTGTAAGTTAGCTAAAGAATGTTGGGATTTCATTAAGTTAAAATTGCATATTTCATTTCCAATGCCTGATTCATTATGGGATTTGTTCTCAAGCTGGTTGGTCCATTATAAAACATATTTATATGATTGCATTTGGAGAGTGTCTTCGATAATAGTCTTTTGGTGTATTTGGTGGGAACGCAATAGGAGGATTTTTAGAAATCAGAATCATTCACTTCAATAGATTCAATTTAAAATAGAAAAGCATATTTAAGAGGTGGTCAATTCATATGTTCGTAACAATAAGAATGTTTCCTCCATTTTTACTAATCGAGACAATTGTATTTTAAGCAATTGGGAGCACATTTCAGTGCCTTTCATAGGTGCTCAACATAATATTTGTAAGAAAAAGATAGATAGATCCAAAATTCATTGGAAGCCCCCTTGTTCAGGATTTCACAAGCTCAATTTTGATGGTGCTTCGAGGGGAAATCCAAGATTATCAGGGGTTGTTATGTGTATATGTGATTGCAAGGGTTCATTGTTAGCAACAAAAGCAACGAGTTTATCTAATAATACAAATAATGTAGTAGAGGAAAAGGCTCTTCTATAGAGCCTACAATTGGAAAAGGATCTTGGTTTAAATAATTTGCATATTGAAGGGAATTCTTTACTCATTATCAATGCTTGCAAAGTAAGAAAGATTCATAATTGGAGGCTTGGCTACATTCTTAAGAGGGTTTTTCATGGATTAATTTAAGGAAATTCAAATATCACATGTATTTCCGAGAAGGTAACAAGCTAGCAGAAAAGCTTGCAAATATGGATTGTGAGTGTCAAGAGGTTAAAGTTTCAGGTAATAGTGTTATTACAAAAGATTATCCTCTTTTACAAAATTTAATTCAAAGTAAGGTTTTGTGACTGTCATTCAGTCATAATTGACTATATAGATCGGTTGTAAGAAGTGGGGGTATGGCGTGCATTTTTCAAATCATTTAAATGATTTGGAATAGTGTGCATGATTTAGAGACTATAAGCCAATGATGAAGCTTCCACATAAGATACCTTAGGTGTTGGTGATACAAGTCTCCATGAAGAACAAGGACACTGCACAACCGCCGGTTTTATGTCTAACATTGCTTTGTTTTTTGCATGTACTCAACTTCATAATGATAAGGAATGCACTCAAGTTAAATCAATTATCTTGATGCACCTGCTTCACATGATTTTTATTGTTTGGAAAGTGTGTGAATCTTTGTGCAAAGGATTTTTTGGCTGGTTTAATCATTTCTTAGTCATCCTATGTAAACATTTAAGTGCCTTTGATGGTTAATTTGTCATTTAAATAATTCTACGTGGCCTAGCTTCAATGTGTTTTTTTGCTTCCTAAAATTTGTGGCGTGTGGTGGATTTGGAAAATTGTAGCAGCTATTGTGAGTTCATCGTGGGTGGCAAGGGAGGAGGATAGGTGGAAGTTTTGTGGAGGTGGCGAGTAATAAGAGACAAACCACTTGGCAAATGGATTACCATCCATGTAATCTTCATATTTTCATGAAGGTTCAGGCTTGGGAAAAGCCCTTTGAGGGTTTCTTGTCGCATGAAGATCTAGGCATCCTGTTCAAGCTTGAATGTTCGCAGGCGAAGGATTATATTCAAATAGTGATTCATATTGAGGTAATTAATCCAAAAGCGTAAAGGATCCTATTGCCTTCTCAAGTGCTTTCAATTTTCTTGTCAAAATTGATGGGTTTATGTTAGTCATTAAGGGATTTGGAAGAAATTAGGGAAAAATATGTCAAGGGTCAGTTCCTACAAGATAATGCTTTGTTAATGGAGATTCAAGGGTATAATTTGTTCAAGGGTAAAGGGCTCATAGGTGGGATTTTTCCGTGAATTTTTTTCAAACAATTCTAGGGTTATCAAGATACTTATGATGCAATAAAATTGGTTTATCAACACAACAATGACAAAATATTTTTGAAGGCATTGAGAATTAACTGCAAGTGTTTTTGCGTTGGTTTTGAAATTGACATAAATGAGAAATATTTTGCTATTGCTTTCTTGAGGTCTCATGTTTGCTTGCTCATTGATGATAAACCTCATCTGGAACAATTGCAAGTGGCTGTCACACATACATTGTTTTAGGTGTTCGTCCTCCCCTCAAAAGTGGTGTAGACCGTGATATGAGGGCTCCTGTGCATAAAAGATTTTGCCTGCATCCTGTAGCAGACACAAAAGAAGGGTAAGATGAAAATTCTCCAGTATATATGGAAGAATGAAGGTAGTAATGGGTTAGGTTTGGAAAATTTTGACAGTGTATGATCCCTAGTGTCAAATGTTGGTTTCTTTGTATTGGGTATCGTCTATGTTTTTTGGGCTTCAAACTATTGATGTAATCAGTTATAAGTTTGTTAAGTATTTTATATTATAAGAATTTCCTCAGGGGGTAGGGTGGAACAAGTATGTAATGTGTTGCAGGGAATATGAGTCGTGCATTATTATCTTGATATAGGGGCTGGGGAAATATGGTACAAATTTTGCAGTATTATTTTTCTCTTGGCTACAGTAGGTTAGAATGCATAGACTCAAGTAATATTGCCATTTTCAGCTGACAATCTGAAACATAATTTTGTAAATCTAATATACATATATATATATATATATATATATATAGAGGCATCACTCTCCTTTTACCAAAAAAACATCTAAAATACAAACTGCTAATTCTACAATCAACTTCAAAGTAAATATTTAGAAAGAGAACAAATCTAAAAACATAAAAAACAAATATATGGAAACATAATGCACCTATTTTAAAAAGTAATTCCCCTTATTCCTTTACTCGAACACTAGAAACTTTATAAATTCTCAATCCTTTTTTGCAACACATCATTTCCGGACTCATACAGTGTCTTTATAAAGCCTCTTTTTTAAAAAACTAATAAGGCCCATAAATGGAGATTTGATAGAAAATCTTCTTACTAATTTTCTTATCAAAACAAAATATTTTTAGGATCATATTTTTGAACACCAAGTACAATAATGAAGTGTACACCATGTGCAATAATGCAATGTACACCATCCATAGTCAAAGAGAACAGTAAAAAGCAACACCAAATTTTGCACATGGGTGATGAGGTAAAAATAACCTCATCATAATAACATAATAAAGTGCTATTTCACAAATGCAAAACCTTGAGCCTCTGCCAATTAATTAAATTTTAGGAGAAGTAATTGCTTGTCTTTTTGAGAAAATTGCTCAAACTTTATTTCCTTGTGATTTATCGAAAGTTTCTTGCCAATACAAATTTAATGGGGTGTTGTAAGTGTTTTGTAGGTTAATAACTGGACATTATGCAGTAGCATGTGCCCCAGAAAAAGTTGAAGATATGCGCTTGAAGACTGCTCTTGAACTATAGGATAATGGACCAAAATTTCAGTTGTTGTTAGTTTTTATTTAAGTTATGTTTTAAAGTTCAAAATACTTTATGGCTCGACTTGAGTATCTTTTAATACCTATGTAGTGGATGTTTAAAGTTTGTTGAAATTTGTTTAAGAATTTTTCAATGGTCATTTGCGCCATCTAAAATTTAGGATTTAGTTGGAAGTTTTCTATAAAGATGTAATCTCCAAAAACAAATGATAACATAAGATATAGTAATGTTATGTTGTCAACATGTTTTCTGAATACGTATGAATAAAGAGATTATTATATACTGATTTCTAAGTTACTGAGTTATGGATTGCAATTATTTTTAATGGAAGAATGTTCGAATCAGTTGTGTATGTAACTTGAGGATGAAGTAGTAACCCACAAGCTGGCCACTCGAGGGAGAGTAGATTAAATAGATAAGTATTTTCTTTTTTTCATTTTCATTGCATGCATGATAATTAGGTGTATAGTTACCTACAATTATTAGTCTTGTCGAAGTCATTAGCACTGTTGTCTTAGGGTTTGAAGTTCCAAAGCACTCACTATTTATCATTTCTATAGTATGCTATTTGTTGTATTTAATTAAATGTTTCCTAGTTTGTTTACCAGTTTTGTTACTTCTGTAGTGCGTATGCTTTTTAGTTTAATTGTTTTCATATTTTCTCGTTTAGTCATCATGTTTTCTAGAATAATCATTTCATTCTTTTTAGTTTAAAGTTCTTTCAGTTCTCTTAGGATAATCTGTTTTTCAGTTAAATAATTAAAATGGCCTTAGGATAAGAGTTAGCATTAGCAGTTCTTTCAAAAAGAAAAGTTAGAAATCTAAAGGATTTAGTCTAGTCTTCTTCTATTGCAAATTACCTCGGACACTACTCGGTCAACATATTGAACTTTTATCTTCTGAAGTAATGGGACCTAATGACAACCTATCACTTTTTGGCACTGTTGTTGGGGACTAGCTTTCTTGCTTAAGTATTAATAGGAGACACCTCAAATACATCCTTTTAGGCCAAAATCCCCTTTTTGGCTTCCTTTTCTGCATGGTCAGGAAAAGAGGCCCTCACGAAAGATTTATACCAAAGACCCCCCCAAAATACATTCCAATCATACATAGGGAGGCCCAAGGCTCAGAAAACCACTTGCTTGATGAAATACTTGAGCCTAATCCACCTAAGCCTTTCCATTATCTTCCCGAAGATCATCCAGTAGAACAACCCGTCATCGAAGAAATTATCTTAAAGGAACAAATTCCTCTAGACATCATGTGTGACCGTCAGATTGAGCCTAATCAAAATAATGCCAACAATCTTCCTCCTCCACCTCACACATTCACGTATCCTATTACTCTGGATGCAGGTGATGATACCATGATGAAAACATTTCTCTAGCCTTCCTGCCAACCTTTTGTGGTTTTTCCTTAGAAGACCTAGACCAATTTATTTTTGAATTCAAGGTCCTCTGTCAAAACTACGATTATAAAACTGATAACCAGAAACTGAAGCTATTTCCTTCTACCTTGAAGGATACAACCATGTGTTGGTTCATGGGATTACCTTTAGGATCTATTAAGTCTTGGGAGGACATGGAGAATGCTTTCTTGCTTAAATACCAGAGTTATTGTAGGGTGAGTGATCGAAAAGAGGAGTTGTTTAAACTCAGGAAAAATGAGGATGAGAGTTTGGAAGACTACCTCGATAGGTTTTTGTTGTCTAAACGATGTGGAGAAGAGACTATTAGTGTCGACATTCTCAAAACCATATTTCTTAAGGGACTCGACGAGGATGCAAGGCAAAGCCTTGATTTAATGAGAAAAGGAGATGTGTCACAATTGGCCCTTGAAGAAATATGTAAGTTGTGTCAGAATTTCTCATGTACCTGAGGAGGAATTCACAAAATGACTCTTTTTAAACGGTCTAATGACATAGGAAAGCTTCAGGAAGAAATCACAAACCTTAAAACAAACATACTTGTTCAGTTGAACACTACATTGGATGGCATACGAGCTAAGACACGTAACCTTGAGACCTTATCCATTTACTATCCTAGATACCAGAATAAACACCTGTTGCGAGAATGTCCCTTAGATAAGGTTAATGTCTGTCAACTTTGTGAACAAAATAATCCTACAAACCAGTGCGAGCTTCTTACTGACCTCAAGAATTCCAAGAAGAGGATGGCTCATGTTGAGGAAAAAATTAATGTGGTAAATCAATGCCAAGGAGGGAAATTTCCTTATGGACAGAATTCCAATCCCGCTTGGAAACCTCAAAACAACTGGGCTGGTAATCAATGGACCCCATCATGGCCTCAACCTCCGCCTCAACAGCCTAATTGGGGACCTTCCTATTGGGGACCCCCTGAATGGGCTAATCAATCATGGGGAAATCAACAGTGGCCAACCCAAGCTCAACAACATTGGTATCCACAACATACTACTCCTCAATGGAATCAAGGGAAAAATCAATTCTATACTGGGCCCCGTAGGAACCAACAACAATTTTTTTTACCTCCACCTCAAAATCCTCCCTAGAATGAACAGATAAACCAACCTAATCTCCTAGTGAAACCACTTCCCAATCCTAAAAACAATTGAAAGAATACTCCGGTATACTCCACTGAACAAGATAATGTTACTAGACTTAATGCCATACATTATGGAAATGTTCAGCTGTGCTCAGGTTGAACGATTCAACCTCCAACTATTAAAGAAATAGTGGAAGAGCCCACTCCTAAAACTCCTGAGAAGGATACTCCACCTAATCACACTATTTCTGCAAGGAATATAGTGCCCCCATCAGCAACAAGAGCTGCTGATTTACCTTAGGAGGAGGAGGAATGTCAGTCTCCAACTGAACTTAGAAAGGATGCTTCTCCAAAAGAGAAAACTCAAGTACCATTTTCAGAGTGGTTGAAACCGAAAAATTTGAAAGATACTCCGAAAATGGCTGTGATGTCTGAGACAGCATTAATTCAGGAAATTAAACAACTACAAATAGAGGTTCCTTTGTTGCAAGCCATAAAGGAAATTCCTGAGTTGAATCAGCTGATCAAACAACTGTGTATTAAAACTCTGAGGAGGAAACTAAAGAAAATAAATACTATGCACATTGATGGCTATTTAGCTAAATTTTTGTCTGGGAAGACTGTAGCTCCAAAATATGATGATCCCGATAGTCCACTCATAATGGTCACAATTAATGAGGTAGCAATACTAAATGCATTAGTGGATTTATGAGCAGCCATTAACGTAATGACTATGGATATTATGGAAAAATTAGGTCTTACTGATTTATGCCCCACAACCACAGTCTTACAGATGGAAAATCAGTTTATAGCAATTCCAAAGAGTATTATTGAAAATATCCTGGTTAAAGTTGATGGATGGGAATACCCAGTTGAATTTCAGGTCATCCAGTTGCTTACACCTAAAGATAGCTATCTGATAATTCTTGGAAGATCGTGGTTGGCCACCGTCCCAGCTAAAATTGATTGTAGAGAAGGAGGAATGACCATTCCTCATAGTCTAGATAGTAAATGTTTATTCTTGTATCCTCTTGCTAAGCCCACTGAATTTAGCAAAGTCTGGGTTGATGAACCAGAAGATGTTAATAATCGGGACATTTTGGCCTCACTAGCTATGGTAGTCATTAAACAACATGAAGAAGAATTAGAGGATGAATTATTAAGTGATGTAGAGAATCTTTCCATAGGTTCAAGTGATGAGGAAATGGTCGATTCTCTATAAATTTTTGGGCAACCGATCGATGTACATGGGATGGAACATAATTACACTACTATGGGAATGTCGTGTCCTTTGGCTAACATGATTCCCATAACTAGATATTTCTTTGAGGATATTACTAGATTTCATCGACTAATACCTCATAGTTGTCCTTTCAACACCTTGTTGTGACTAATTGACACTGTTACTTCAGCCTACCTAGGGACCAAATCAATTATGTTACTGCCAGGGAAAACAAAACCTTAAATATCAATAGTTGGCTGACAGAAGCAGAAGAGGATAGGTTATTTAATGTGTTGGTGAAGACGTCTAAAGCTTTTGCTTAGGACTATATAGACATGAGGGGAATACATCCAAGTGTTTGTACACATCACATTTACAATGATCCTAACATTAGACCTATACATCAACCACAAAGGAGACTTAATCCTGCATTAAAGGATCTTGTCAAAATTGAAATTGAGAAACTTCTCTATGCACGGTTTATTTATCCTATCTCTGACAGTAAGTGGGTGTCACCTATGGTTGTAGTACCAAAGAAAATTGAGAAGTGGAGAATTTGTGTCGATTATAGAGAACTCAATAAAGCCACTCATCAATATTATTTTCCCTTACCATTTGTTGAGGTTTTAGACAATTTGGCTGGGAGGAAATATTTCTCCTTTTTATACAGATTTAGTGGCTACAACCAAATTCAAGTAGCACTAGAAGACCAATATAAGAAAATGTTTACTTGTCCTTGGGGCACATTTGCATATCATGTTCTTCCCTTTGGACTTTGTAATGCTCTTGCAACTTTCTAGAGAGCCATTCTAGCTATATTTGCTGAGCTTGTCAATGACTGTGTAGAAGTTTATATGGAAGACTTCACCGTCTATGGATCAAACTATGATGAAGCCCTTCTGGATTTGGATAAATTTTTAAAGGTTTGCGAAGATCACTGATTATCCCTTAGCCACGAAAAATGTTTAATAATGGTGAAACAAGGAATAGTCTTAAGACATCATATTTTCTTGGAGGGAATAAAGGTTGATCCTAAGAAAATTGAGGTCATTCAACAACTAACTAATCCTTAGATGAAAATGGATGTTAGAAGCTTCCTCGAGCATGTTGGTTATTATCAAAGGTTTATAGAATCCTTTAGTAAGATAGCCACCCTTATGTTCCCCCTTCTTTAGAAAGACGTAGAGTTTAACTGGACACCTGAGTGTTAATTATCATTCGAAACTATAAAGGAGAATCTTGTATCTACTCCTGTCCTGCACAGACCAAACTGGAAACTTCCATTCCATATCTATGTCGATGCTTCAGATGATGCAATTGGTGTAGTATTGGGGAAGGAAGATGAGAATGGGGGCAAATATGCCATATAATTTATTAGTAAAAACCTAACATCCGCTGAGAAGAACTACATGACTCTGGAAAAAGAATTCCTGACTGTTGTTCATGCCATTAAAAAATTCTGCCATTGCATTACAGGATATAAGGTTATAGTTTATATAGACCATTCAGTTGTAAAATATTTAATGAACAAACCTGTAGTTAATGGTCGAATTATGAGGTGGTTACTGCTCCTTCACGAGTTTGATGTAACAATACTTGACAAGCCAAGGAGATTCAATGTTATGGAAAAATTTCTGTCTCAGATTAAACAAGAAGATGGTGATTGTGTACCAATTCAAGATGAATTACCAGATGAAAATCTGTTTGCTATTTCTATGAAGGCACCCTGGTTTGTTGATATTTCCAACTATTTAGCTGCTTCTGAAATACCTCCTAGTTTTACATCAAAACAAAGGAAGTGACTTATTAGGGAGAGTGCCCCATTTAAATGGATTAATGGGATTTTATTTCATTGTGGACCTGATATGGTCTTGAGAAGATGTGTCAGGGTTGATGAAACTTACAACATTTTGAGGGCCTATCACGATGATCCTTCTGGGGGTCATTATTCTACAAAAATAACTTCCCATAAAATTTTGGGCGCTGGATATTATTGGCCCTCAATGCATAAAGACGTCAAAAATTATGTTCATCGCCGTGATGAATGCCAAAGGGTAGAAAGACCGACAACTTCAGCTGAAATGCCTTTGCAACCTTAGGTAGTCCTTGAACCATTCAAAAAATGGGGATTGGATTTTATCAGCCCCATAAACCCTTCCTCTCAAGGGAAATAATACATACTAGTTTGCACTGATTACCTGACGAAATGGGCAGAAGTTTAGGCCTTATGAGTCGCTAGAGAGGAGAAAGTTTTTGACTTCCTCTATAATAAGATCTTTCTCAGGTTTGGAGCTCCTAGGACCATTTTTACTGATTAGGGACCATAATTCATGTCCAAAGTACTCTTGGCATTCACCAACCATTTTCAAGTGAGTCACAAAAAGTCATCCCCTTATCATCCCCAGGCAAACTGTCAGGTGGAAGTGACTAATAGAGAGCTAGAGAATATATTAACAAAAACTGTTTCTTCAGGAAGAAAAGATTGGGCCAGGAAATTGCCTAAAGCTGTTTGGGTGTACAACACAACATGGAAATCCACAACTGGATTTAGCCCTTATGAGCTTGTTTTTGGGACGAAACCTCTTTTACCCATTGAGTTTCCCATCAAGATAGGAGACATAGTATAGGCTGAAATGAAGAGAATATAGAATGTGAAGATGCCATATGATGAGATGCTCCTGAATCTAGAAGCCATCTCCCTGATCCTGAACTTGAAAAAGCACAAAGAGCTTGTCCTTTATTTCCTGATGTAGATACCAAATGAAATTTTCTTTTCCCTTAGACTGTTTTGAAGAAGGAGGTGATTCAGACATTCTAGAAGGAAAATCAATGTGATTCCTTTTGAGAAGATTTTTCAACTCATCAATATCCTTCTTATAACAATAATGTTCTTCATGTCCATCCTTCTTACAATATGCACAAAAAGGCCTCTCCTTCTTAGATGATTCTCCTTTAGTGTGAGTGGATTCTGATTCTTTATCTGGCTTGTTATTTTTCCTCTTTTGCTTCTTATAAAGACTCCCTGATTCTTTATGTACCTTTGACTCACTAGACACCAATGCATGTGGTTTGGAAGATTTGATTAGACCCATGTTCATTAACTTAGCTTCCTCTTGGATTAGGAGATTTGCAAAGTCATCAAACTTGGGATCAACATATGATGCTCCCATAGAAAGTCGATGGGTATGAAAGCTAGAAACAAATACTAAATACTCAGGACCAAGCTTGGATAACACATTCATAATCAATTGTAAATCTTCTTTTTCAATTTTTCATTCTTTCAAATGTGTTCTTAATTGCTTGATTTTGGAGATGTATTCTTGGATGTGGTCAAAAATTTTAGGATCAAGATTCATCAAATCATTATCAATCTGATATCCCCTAATCTTATCTGTTTTACCATACAATTTTTCAAAAGTCTCCCATGCTTCTTTAGGTGTTTTACATGATTCAATATGAAATTGTAAATCAAATGAGGCTAATGAACATATGCATCCAAGTGTTTTCTCTTGATCAGTCTCCCATTTTTCCAACTCTTTAGCATCAATAGGTTTTTGAATGGTGTCCTTTAGATGACCTATTAGACCTTTCATCATGAGATAGTTCCATACTGATTTTCTCCATGTAGCTTAATTATGTGGAATTAAGAGTCCAATTTCAGATTTCCCCATTGCAAGAACACAAACCAAGCAAAAGAATGCAATCAACCATTGCAAGATTACCCCCCAAAATCACTCAATCATGAAATCCCCCAAGCAATATCTGATTTGACACTTTATATTTAGTGCGTTTACAGTTGCAACTTGTCAAAACAGTGAAGTGGACTTTGATTTTAGTACATGCAGATGCCAAACTAGGCCACATAATCAAAGTGAAAAAATTACAATAGATGAGATAAATTTGATTACACCATTGGAAAGTACATGAAAAATCATGCACTTTCAAAAACAATTCACCCAAAAATGTTACCGTAGGAGCAAGATATGAGCTCTCGAAGTTCCCAAAACAAGGATGAAGCAACACCACTTGTGAGAATCTGCAATTTATAGAAAGGACAAAATCCAAAACCAAAAACCAATTGCACCATTGCGTAGAGCATGAAAAATTAGCCCAAATAAAAAAAAATTGCTTGAAAAAAGGAGCCAAAATGATAGAGATATGGAGCTTCAAAGTTTGCCTTCAAAATAAAAAAACTCAATGGAAGGGGGTCCAAAAATTGCAAAAGACTACTGACATCATCGCTGATGCGATGTTGACATCAGCAATTTACTCAATTAAATTTGATGGCAAGAGGCCCATCAAAGTCATCGTCGCCCTTATGCCGAAATATGCTTTTTAACGCCAAAATATGAGATGATTGTATGTACATAAGAGACCCCTTGGTTATATAGCCAAGGTGAGAACAAAGAAGGGCATAAGATTATGACAAGTGTCATAATCTTATGACATGAGACAACTATGAAAAGCTATCACTCCACCTAAAGTGGAAAAGTGATAATGTGATAATCACCACAAATGGTGGATCACCCACAAAAGGTGGAGAGGTAATCACATGATATGTCCATGAAAGGTGGAAGTGATAAAGTAATAACATGATAAGTCCACCAAAGGTGTAAAAGATCCAACTAGCTCCTATGTGGTCCCCAAGTAAACTTAACTAACATGTAAATAAGTCCCCTAGCAATGAATTAACTAGGTACAAGACTTTATTTACACCAACAAGTTTGAACTCCAAAATCTACGAACAACTATGGAGTTGGGACTAGATCTGAAATGAGCCCAAGTAGAACGAGTTTTATAGTTGAGTGAATTGGATGAGCTTCATTTAGATGTTGTCCATCAAACTGAGCTGGTTCAACACCAGTGGAAAATATGGCATGAAAAAAAACATTAAAGAGAGAGAGTTCCATAATGGTTACTGGGCCTTGCTATTTGATTCCAGATATAAAGATCATAAAGGAAAACTCAGGACTCATTGGCTAGGGCCATATGAAATTTCTAAAGTTTTCTCAAATGACCCAATTTAGCTGAAACCCATTGATGGTGATACACAAACTCTCTTAGTCAACAATCATCACCTATGTATCTACCATAAACCTGTTAACAAAGAAGAATGTACAAAAATGGTAGAAATGCAAGGAGAAATCCAATGCATCGATTCTGCCAAGGTAGTGTCCACCTAAATTATAAAAAAAAAAACAATGAAAAATTGTAATAAAAAGACATGTGTACCAATTTGTTTTCAAAGCATTTATTTTCATGATCTCTTATTTTCGGACTTAACTACTTGCCATTCCCATTTTGCAGGACTTCTCATAAAGGAATGAACAACTTCTGGAGCACCTTTCTAAGATGCTCCAGAACTTGGCGATCCAGATACCCGATGCTTCAGAACTTGGCTATCCAAAAGCCCGATGCTCTGGAACTTGCACCATAGCTCATCAAACCAGATGGGTGTTCTTGAAGAATGGTTCTTGGTAGAGGAAAAGCTTATGAAGTTCAAATTCATTCATCATCACCATTTTTCTTCTTTCTGGCTGCACCTTTCAATGATGCTCCAGAACCTTCATTCTGTTGCTGCTCCGGCTGTATCTTTCGACGATTCTCTAGAACCTTCATTTCATTGTTGCTCTGGCTACATGTTTCGACGATGCTTCAAAACTTGCATTTGGTCATTGTTCCGGTCACATCTTTCAACGATGCTCCAAAACTTATCTACTTTCCTTGTTTCGAATGCATGCCTCTCGCGTGCTCTGGAACTTATACACTAGTTTTGATCACATACTCATCTACGTGCTTCAAAAATTATCCATTTTCATTCTTCCATCTCTTTTCATAAAATTTGAATCTCATCAAATGCTTTGATTATCACATCTCAATATACACACTTGCCTTTCTTTTTCTTAGAGTTTTCTTTTTCATAAATATAGCCGCCATCTTTTCATCATAAATAAAAGCCATCATGACAGCCTGTCCTCACTAATGGCATTGTCATTCACAAGCTTCCTCGATCATATCATAATAAATCCACCATCACCTCAACCTGTACGATGCCATCATCTTGTTAAATCGGTAAAGGTATGAAATCTTCATGCGATCACAAGAATGTAAATAATTTGCAATTTTTTATTAGAGTAAGTAGTTATTTTGAATGAGGTGTAATTAATTGGCATGAGATACTTCGTCCTAATTTAGTAACTTAAGCCACTCTGCAATTAATTGATAGTATGACACTCTTTTCGTATGCCTTCATGCAAATTATTATCATTACATAGTAAGTGCCGAGAAGAGATAAATTAAATAATCACTCTTTGATTATAATTTCGAAAACAAATTGTGCTAGTTCTTTCGTATTGTTGAATTCTTCAACAGAGTTCTCAGTTTGGAGATAAAAATGGGGGGTGCAAAGAAGAAGTCTGAGCCAGCTTCTATGGAGACGTTATTGGGATTGAGTAACATTTCTAGTCTGTTCGAGGAGGTAGGATGGTTAGACTTCACCAAGAAGTTTGAGGGCTATAATGAAAAGCTGGTAAATGTGTTTGCAGAAAATTACTCTAATGGGCATTTAACACTCCATGGAAAGTGCTTCAAGGTAAGTCCAAAAATTATCTCTCTCCTCTCTGGGTTAAGTAATTCCGGCATTAAATTGTCTGAAACGTCTCAAATTACATACCAAAAATTATCTGAGTTATTTCTTAGAGAGGGGGACCCGCATCCTATCTTAGTTATCAGTACTAGAGGGAAAAATAAGGGATTTCAAAGAAATTCTACATTGGAACCCTAGGGAATTGCGGTGGCTTGGATTATAAAATATTTCACCTATGAAGGACAACTCACTACAATGGTAGGACTTGCATTTTGCATGTTAATTCATTTGCATCATGGAAAATAAAACCTAGCTCTTAGGGTTAATTTTCTAGATTTTTTGTGTGATTCTGTAAATTCTTCTATAGAAAGATATAAGACTGGTTCAAGACCACTAAAGCATCATGGGTTAATTCAGCTAATTTGTAGATATCATTTTCATAAGAAACCTGAAAGTAAATGGGAAAGATTTTTGTGGAAATTTGAGAAGCCTATGGCCAAAAGAACATTAGAATCGGGGGAATCTTCTAAACAAGTTCCTCCACCTTTCAGAGAAACTTCCCTCGAGGCTCTCAAAGCTCCTGAAGCCCAAATTCCCACAACCCTTGATGAAGAAGTGCCAAAATTTGTAAACGAGGAATTTAAAACCCCGGACTAGCCGAAAGATGTGGAAATCATTTACCCAAGTGTAGGCAGTGTTCCCCTAAAGAAAAGAAAAAGAAGGATAGTTGTCACTTATCAGAATGCCCCTCCTTTGAGGAGAAGTAAAAGACTATCTTCTAAGGCTATTGAAACTTTGATGCTAGGTGTAGGAAGTGAATCAAAGAAGAAGAAATCCAAGAAGCAGAAAAAGCATATAGTGGACATTGATCCCATTGTTAACATAGAAATGAGGGAACTAGGAGAGAAAACCCATCAATCTCTGGAAAGAGAAATCCTTGTCGAGGAAATGCCTTCCCACATAGGACATGAAAAAGAAGCCCATGATGAGGAAATCTAGGAAGTAGAAAAGGAACAATCTCCACCTTCCATGGAAGTTGAGGACAGTGTTTTAGGAAATTTGTCCTCTGTTATAAATAGAGTTGCTGAAATGATTGAAAATTCTAATTCTAATGCAGAATTGGAAAAGATAAGATTAGAACTTAATGAGATGAGAAGGAAATTGCATGAGAATAAGGAGCACATTAAACTGAAACAAGAAGAAATAATAGTACACACTGCTATGATAAGGAAAATAGATTAGGAAATTCAGGGTTTGAAACTACAGGTACAAGAAAAAAATACATTTATTCATGAATTGCAAGAACAAAATCAGAAGTTGACTCAAGAAAATAGGACTTATAATGTTAATATTTCTTACAAAAATAAAGAAATTGAAATGTTGAAAAAGAATTTTATGCTTATGTTTTCAGCTTTTGAGGAAGAAAAGAAAACACAAAAAGAAGAATTAAATGCCTCTCTTAGCAAAATCATGGAATTAGAAGAGGACTTACAGGAAAGCACTGCTAAACCAATAATGGAATCAAAATAAATTCAGACTGAGCCAGTTGTAACTAAATGGTTCTAGGTTCGAATTCCTCCATTATTGATGAAATGGATGGAAAGGTGCTATTTCTTAAGAGATGCCAAGATTGAAAACTACAGGTTAAAAAGGGATTTGGTACTTCTAAAAGAATCATTTCATAAGGCTTATAGAGGAAAACAGGATGCATGTCAGCTATCAAATTTTTTTTTATCCTATAGAAGGCCATCAAGACTATATTAAATGTTTGTAAACGAGCAATGGTTAAGATGAAAATTGTTTAGAATTTATAATGATAAGCCTTATGAACTTGATGACATAGAATTTGTTAAGGTGTTTAAAGAATCAAATCCCAAGGAATAGGATATGCTGTGTGAATTCTTTGTTCATGATATTTTCTTGGAAAACTATACTGATTTATTTATTAATCTTTTTGTTGGAGAAGTGCAACTAAGGTCTTTGCTGTCCACTATGAGAAATTAGGTTCATTGGCAAGACCGTAGAAGAGAATATGCTGAAGTAGAGAGAAACGTGGGTCTTTAAATGAGATCCCCAATAGTAGACCTGCAGATTTCAAAGCTACCTTTTTATCTCTTGCATTGGATGACAAAATGAAAGAAATTAAGATATGATGAGAGCCTCAGAGCATGTTATAACCATTTCATGGATCATAGACAAAAAATAATTGGTAAAGCTTGGCATGCCTGTGAAGAAAGATACACTCCGTTGCTTGCATATCTAAAAAGAAGAGAGGTGATCTCCCCTCTTAATATCAGATGGTCTTTCAAAAGAGCAGATGCTTTGGCTAAAATACTGAAAGACCTAAAAACCAATTGGATAGAGATGAGATATAGACCTCCCTTGTTGCCCAGTCCACCCCTGATCCTAATGTCAATACAGATCAAGATAATAAAACCTTTAAAGAATGGCAAGAGGGAGTTACTTTTCATAGAGGATTCATCTATGAGCTTATAAATTTTGATAAAACAACAAAGGATCTGTACGATTTTAGTGCTAGGTATGAAGAATGGAACAGAGGACAGAGTCACAGCTAAGGGGCAGGAGGACCTGCCAGGGATTAGGAAGTGGAGGAAATTATGAGGTAAAAATAGCCTCATCATAATAACATAATAAAGTGCTATTTCATAAATGCAAAACCCTGAGCCTCTACCAATTAATTAAACTTTAGGAGAAGTAATTGCTTGTCTTTTTGAGAAAATTGCACAAACTTTATTTCCTTGTGATTTATTGAAAGTTTCTTGCCAATACAAATTTAATGGGGTGTTGTAAGTGTTTTGTAGGTTAATAATTGGACATTATGCAACAGCACGTGCCCTAGAAAAAGTTGAAGATATGCGCTTGAAGACTGCTCTTGAACTATAGGATAATGGACCAGAATTTCAGTTGTTAGTTTCTATTTCAGTTATGTTTTAAAGTTCAAAAGACTTTATGGCTCAACTTGAGTCTCTTTTAATACCTATGTAGTGGATGTTTAAATTTTGTTGAAATCTATTTAAGACTTTTTCAATGGTCATCTGCACCATCTGAAATTTAGGATTTAGTTGGAAGTTTTCTATAAAGATGTAATCTCCAGAAATAGATGATAACATAAGATATAGTAATGTCATGCTGTCAACATGTTTTCTGAATATGTATGAATAAAGAGATTATTATATACCAATTTTTGAGTTATTGAGTTATGGATTGCGATTATTTTTAATGGAAGAATGTTTGAATCAGTTGTGTATGTAACTAGAGGATGAAGTAGTAACCCGCGAGCTGACCACTGGAGGGAGAGTAGATTAAATAGATATGTATTTCCTTTATGTCATTTTCATTGCATGCATGATTATTATGTGTATAGTTACCTACAAATATTAGTCTTGTCAAAGTCATCAGCACTGTTGTCTTAGGGTTTGAAGTTCTGAAGCACTCACTATTTATCATTTTGTAGTATGCTATTTGTTGTATTTAATTAAATGTTTCCTAGTTTGTTTACCAGTTTTGCTACTTCTGTAGTGCGTACACTTTTTAGTTTAATTGTTTTCATGTTTTCTCATTTAGTCATCATGTTTTCTAGAATAATCATTTCATGCTTTTTAGTTTAAAGTTCTTTCAGTTCTCTTAGGATAATCTATTTTTTAGTTAAATAATTAAGATGGCCTTAGGATAGGAGTTAGCGTTAGCAGTTCTTTAAAAAAGAAAAGTTAGAAATCTAAAGGAGTTAGTCTAGTCTTCTTCTATTGCAAATTCCCTTGGACACTACCCGATCGACATATTGAACTTTTATCTTCTAAAGTAATGGGACCTAATGACAACCTATCAATGGGAATGTCATAAGAAAATGTGTACCCTCAAAATTAAAATTATTGGCTCATCTTCATGCCACGTGTCTTTAAGTCTCCTCACCAACATAGTTTAATTCTTCAATTTAATTGGTTGATGCTTGCTAACATAATAAAACTTGCTAAAAGCATTAGTATACCTGCCACCGACAAGAACTAATAATGTTTCATTATTTAATTATTCACTTTCCTTCCTACATTAAATAATAAATTAAATTATTCCAACAACATTTATTTGTGCCAAATCTTATCTCTAGTCTCATTTAATTTCCACCCTTGATTGAATTATTTTATAATTTAATCTTGGCCATTCATTCTATTTATTGAATGACTTACTAATTTGTCATCTTCTCCCACTTTTGAATTAAATTATTATTTGAATTCAAAAAGTCAACCTTTCCCACTTCTATAATTAAATAATGTTTTATTATTTAATTATACGCTTTCTTGGGGTGGGGGGCCTAGCTCGATTGGCTAAAGCATCCTGTTGCAGGAAAGAGGTCACGAGGTCTAGTCTCCCCCTAAACCTGTGGTATCAGAGGGCGTGTTGCACCAACACGACCAGTCATGTGAATTTTTTTTACCTAGCACACTGCAGTTTGTAGCGGGATGAATACCCGATCAATTCTTGCAGTCTAAAATTTTTCAAAATTAAAAATAAAATTATTCACTTTCCTTCCTACATTAAATAGTTTTATAATTATTTAAATTCCTCCAACAACCTCTTTTTGTGTGTCAAATCTTATGTCTAGTCTCATTCAATTTTCACCCTTGATTGAATTATTTTAATTCAATCTAGGCCATCCATCCTTATCTTTGCCCTAACTCTATTTCATATTACAAATTTCAATTTTGGCCATTGATTTTCATGTCATATTGGCTTTTAATTCTAACTCTTCATTCCAATTTGGTTTTCTATAAAAGAAACCTATCTTTATTATTTCAAACATACATATTCTATGCTATCTAGTTTATAAAATCATTTCTGAGCGCATACATCAAAGTATAAACAAATAATTTCTGAGTGCATACTTCAACTTCTAAACTTACATAGAACATCTTTGGAATGCTCTCGAAAAACCCATAATGAATCTAGACTTTGATTTCTCTTCAGATGCCTGGAAGAATACTCTGCAGTAACATGTCAATTGTGCATGACAACAATGCAACATTTAGAACAAATTTTCCAACATGCACATCTTCTTGAACCAAATTCATAGCATACCATATCTCACCTTAGACATCAATGCCAACAAACCCTTCATACAAGATCAATTCCATCTCACACCTGATCCCCTTTTGACATCAATGACAACAATATGCTAACATGTGAATGAAGATTTCATATTTTTATGTGATTAACCTCCTTTCATTGAACAAGATGAAGATAGCATACAAATTTCAAACTCCTCACAAGATTTGGAACAAAGCGAAGATGAGAATGAGCATGAAAAGATGTTGGTCCTTGAGGAGGACAATGATGATAGCCTTATTTTACAAAATGGAGATGAAGTTGACACACATAAGGAGAGCTACTGTGAAGTCAAAATCAGTCCTCTTACACATAAAAGCAAGGAAGAGGTTGATGAAGACTTGTTTTAGGATGATTTAGATGTATTTTGTGTAAGATTAGATGTCAAGACAACACTAATGGAAGAGGAAAATCATCATGAGTAGAAAGAACAAAAGGAAAAAATCTCTATGCTTTTGCCAAAAAAATCACAAGAAGTGGTTTTCACAAGCCAACAAAGTGATGAAACATCAGATCAAGGCATGAAATTAGCAAGAGGAGCTCAAAGTTTATCCTTTCACAAGGATGCCCAATCAGATACCTAGCCAGGATGGAGGTTAACAAAGTACCACAAGTCATGCTTGCACCCAAGCATGAAGTTACAGCTGAAGAAGAAAGCATCTAGCCTACTTTTCCACTTCAAGACAACAGTTTGCATGACCAATACAAAGAGGTAAGTGGATGTATTTTCATTCTCTAAGAGTTATTAAAGAAATTGGTCAATTTTTTTTCACTTCTCCACCTCCTCTTAGTCATTCATAAACATGTGAAACATTGTAAACTCATCAGAAAAGGAAGCTATTTTGAGGAACCAGTCAATGGTTTCATTTGAGAAAATCTTATTATTAGTTAGGGTAGGTTAGGATAGGTTTCCTTTCATGTCAATAAGTGTTGATACACAATGTTAGTTTGTCTTTTCTCCAAGTGTCAAGCCATAGTTTGGGTTCTTTAGTTAGTTGTCCCTTAGGTGTGTTATAGCTAGTTGTAAAATTTGGTTTTTAGTTTGACTCAAATATTTGACTCCTATGCTCAATGGATTTACTTAAGGATACTAGTCCTAGAGTTTTAGTAGGAATTTTTTTTGCAAAGGTCTCTAAAATTGTTAGCCTATTTTAAGGATAAAATAGTCTCAACATTGTAAAAGTTTTAAAACCAAGAAAACAATGACCCTTTGGCTTTTAAAACAAAAGGGGAAATTAAATGTTATTTTCTCTATGTTTCAATGCCAAAGGATGTAAAAGGGAAAAGGGAAAGAAATAAAAATAACATGGAATAACAAGTAAATGAACATGAAATCCTAATCTAATCTACTCAAACCCCATCCCACAAGGGGATTGGTGTCACTTAGATGTGGAAAGTGGCCCTTTCCCAATCCCAATTTGATAAGCTCCAAGATCTTGATGAACAATGGTCATTTTGATGCAAAATGATAGTAGATTCAAGCTAAAATGATATAAAAAACATGAAGTTGTGGATCAAAATGGATTTAATAAATGTCAATTTCTCTCAAAGATAATGATAGAAATTGGATGATTGATGGATGAAAATGAGTATAATGACGTTGTATGAGATGATGGATCCATTTCCCTTAAAAGTGCCTTCTATTTATAGGAGAGATAGGTTGAAGCAAGAGTGAAAACTAAGCAATGTGGGACTAAATGGAGGATCACTAGCCTTGTGACAAGTGTCACAAGGCTAAGAGAGCTGATGGGGATATGTGCACATTTTGGGAAGATGGCATGTAAGAGGGAGTTAAGACATGTGTAGGAAGAATTAATTACATGTGGGTGAAAGATATTGAAGGCTTGTAAGAGAAGTGAATGCTCTTGTAAGAGACATGATGGCTTCTAAGAGAGATGAATGCTAGTTTAAGAGACATGATGGCTTGCAAGAGAGATGCTTGCTCATGTAAGAGGCATTAAAGGAATTTATAAGAGGCTTTTAAAGACTTTGGAAGGAAAGTCAAGTTGAGGGAATATTCTCAAAGAATATGCCTTTGTGAGGGAAAATAGGCTAATTAGTAATTAAAAGAAATGAATTTCATGTGCAACTTGGTTAATAAACCCTAGGTTTATTTGACCAAGGTGGAGTTAAAAGCTAGAGAAATGGATAATGGGGATTAGGAGGTAGCTTAATGTTAATTAATTCAAAATTAATTAACTTAGATGGGATAGGGGTTTATGAAATTTAATTAAATAGTAGGATTTATTTAATTAAATAAAAAGACATGGGGTTTTTAATTAAATAGTTTAATTTATTTAATTAAGTGGGATGAACATTAGTGAGAAGAGGATGAATTAATCTGATAAAATTAATTATTTAATCAATAGTAGAAATTGATGAATTTAACTAAACAATAAAAATTATTTAATTAAATGGTTAGAACATAAGTGATTTAAGTGGAAATGATGTTAATTAATCAGATTTAGATGCATAATATTGATCAGGACTTATTTAAGTGTCTACATTTTTTCCCTCTTTAAAGCAAGGTATCTGTTACATTGGTTCAAAGACTGAGCTGCCGAGATCAAAATTCAAAATTTTCTAATTTTTTGGATGCCCCACTATTGCCCCAATAGAAGGAATTACGATGCTACATTGCCCCCTTGAGAGATCGAGTGAAAATTTTAATTTTTCAGGTTGAACTCACGATAAAGATTTATGATCAGTTCAGCTCAAAGAGGATTAGAAAGCTCAGATGTTTGATGTAGATAGATTTGATGATGCATAGACAATCATTGGCCATGGGTAGCCTCATATATATTTTCATATATATCACACAAATTCCATACTTGGATAGAAATGTTAGTAAAAATGAAGAATAAGAAGAATAAGATGGATGGATTAACCATTGATTGCAAGAAGACACAAAAGTCCAAGAAGTCCATGATTTGTTGAGACTTTACTAGGTACGATGACGAGTGATGATGTTTTGCTTATCTAGGGATTGGGAAATGAATGTCATAGCTTTCCTTATGTTTGATAAAACATGTAGATATGATGCATCAAGGTATAGACAACCAAGATGGCATGGTATTTAGTGCGATGGAATTTGACTCAACAAATATATAGGAGTATTCTTGCTCACACCTGACATATGGAAACCTTGCTAGGATGTACTTTAGAAGCTTCAAAAATCTCAGACAAAAACACAGAAAGGCATAGCCTCCCAATGTAATAGTCAACAAGCTGTCCAAAACACCTTCCATACACACCTAACGAAGCAAGTATTTGCTAAGGTTATTTTACAAGAATTTCCAACAAGCACAAAAAACAAAGAGATAATGATCAATGCCCCAGTCCTTTCTCTCTAAATCATTTTGATAAACATCATCGAGAGGTCATGGGAATGGGCACAATAAGAAAAACCATAAGAAAAGATAAAGAGAACAAACAAGTTAATGTTCTTCATACCTCTAGCCAAGAATAAAACTACGGTGATGCCTGATGTTGATATCCATTGTAGGAAGGATGCATCCTAGGACATGATTATTAGATAATTCTGAAGCTAACTGGATGATGGGCTATTGATACAGAGAGTTAACCAACTTATTTACCTAATGATCTAGACTCAATATGTTTACGTTTATGCCTACACTTTACGGAGTTCCACACTTGTTTTCGTTTGTTATACCAAAGGTTGATGGTGACGATCAATTTATTGGGGATGAAAGTTTATTGTGGGTGAAGTGAGATGAGATGGATGATTTTGGGTTTTTGAATGTTTTCAATGTTTTGGGTGTTTTTGTAATATTATGAGGCTATTTTGGGATCTTTGAGATGTTTTTCAAATGTTTTGTTTTTCAAAATTTCCAATGTTTTGGTGTTTTCTAAAATTTTGACCAAGAACCTTTAACCTAAGGACCTATTCTAAGGGCCTCAGGGGTTGATCAAAGATTAGCCTTGCCTATGTTTACACATAGAGACCACACAATTTGACTAACATAGACTTGTTTATTGATGAAGTATGAACAGTGTTGGATTGTCAGTTTATTATGATGGACACCTAAAGGACCTATCTTAGGTGCCTAAGGGGCTAATCAAAGATTAGCCTTGCCTATGTTATATACATAGAAGCCTCGTAGTTTGACATGGTATCTATGTTTTTGACTTTTTTTGTTTTTGGATTTTTGATATGTTTTGGATGTTTTTGGATTTTTTGGTTTTATGAATGTTTTTGGATTTTTTGATGTTTCAAAATATTTCAGGATATACATGAATCTGATATGACGTAAGAATAAACCCATGTCTCCAGCATGATATGATAGACTAAGTACTATAAGGGAACATGATATTGATGCAAGATCAAGCTATGATGCAGATACAAATGGGTGATGGAATGCAATGGATGAATGAGATGGAAAGCGATGCGAAACAAGCCAAAGAATCTGTGGTGGATGGGAAATGATTTATTTACACAAGGCACTTGATTTCTAGGTTTTCACCAAGGTACCTACCCAATGTGCCACTGAAGTTGTTTTCACCAGAGGATGATTCTTTTCTTTATTCTTTTCAATCCTTTTCTCTATTATTTTTGTATTTTGAATTTTATACCTTGCAAGCCTAGGCATAATTTTTTTTAGATGGGAACTATGATGGGCTCCTACAAAGGCTCGCCTTCTAGTGTATTCAACTAATATGCTGCTGATTTGTAACTCACCATGATGATGAAGGGTCCCAACCAATTAGGTTCAAACTTACCTTTGTTGTCTAGATTTGGCACATTCTTTTGATTTTCCTTTTGTACAAGCTCTCCTACCTAGAATGATCAACTTTTGATCTTTTTGTTATAGCTCCTCTTTAGACAATTTTGATAAAATTGTAGGTGATTCAAAGCATCTAGGCGATGTTCATCCAATAACTCTAGCTCATTCAACTACGACACCTTGTATTCTTCATCAATAATAAGGTTCTACAAGGATATTCTTAGGGATGGGAGTTCGACCTCAATAGGAAGGATGGCTTCTAATCCATAGACCAAGGAGAGAGGTGTGTGGATGTCAGTTTGGTAGGCCCATAGGGTAGGGTTTAACTATAGGTGATAGTCACAACCAACTTTATTGATCGTTTTCTTTAGGATCTTCAGAATGGTTTTATTTGTGGCCTCAACCATTTCCCTATGGGTAGTAAGGGGTAGAGAATTGATATTGGATGTTAAATCTTTGGCATAGCTCATAGACATCCTGATTTTTGAAAGGTGTCCCATTATCTGAGATAAGGGCTTGGGGAACACCATAGTGGAAAATGAGGTAATTTAGGATGAATTTAGAGATTTTATTTCCTATGATGTAGGTCATAGGGATGACCTCTACCCACTTTGTGAAGTACTCTATGGAAGTAATGATGAACTTGTCGCCATTGGATGATGTAGGTGTTATTTTCCCTATGAGATTGAGCCCCCACTATGAAAGAGGCCAAGGTTTTATGATTGGTTGGAGCTCCTGAGCTGGTGCATGGATGAGGTCCACATGTTTTTGGAATTGCATACATTTTTGGACATACTTGTGAGCCAATAGTACCCTGTCCTTAGCAGTTTCTTGGCCAAGGTCATATCACTAGAGTGTGAACCAAAAATGTCGTTATTTACTTCTATTAAGGTAGTCAAAGCTTCTGCAGGGTTAAGGCATCATAATAGGGTCCCTTCTATACTCCTACGGTAAAGGGTGTCACCTAAAATGATGAAGCAAGATGATTTTTTTGTTATGGTTTTCTTGAGATTCAGGATAATGTTGGTGGGGAGGACTCCTATTTTTAAGTAGGTGAATATATCATGGTAACAAGGGTCACCGAAACCAACGATTTTGCACATGAACTTAGATTCTAGTACCTTGAAATCCAGTATGAGAAGTTGCTTTATAATAAATTCCTATTGATGGACATTCCTCGGGATATCTAGCAATGATCCAATCGTGGCCATAACATTTGTTGCTCTGTTGTTTACTCTTGGTATTTGCTCAAATGTTATGTCAATGAAGAACTCTTTGAGATCCTTGACCATCTTTTTATATGGGGTAAGTTTATCATCCTTAGTTTGATATTCATCGTTGACTTGATTGATAACCAATTGTGAATTGCCATAGACCTTCATTGCCATGATATGTCATTGTACTATGATTCAAAGTCCTATGATAAGAGATTCATACTCTGTAATGTTATTGGTGCAAGGGAAAGACAACTTGTATGATTTTGGGATACAATCCCCTTGTGTTGTGATGAAGATAATTCCTGCTCCTGACCCATGCTGTGTGTATGATCCATCAAAGTATACTTTCTAATGGTTTTCAAAATTCAGGAGGAAGATTGACTTGTCTAGGAACTCTGATACCAATGGGTTCTTTGCATATATGAGAGATTCAACCAATTGATCTGCAATTACTTATCCTTTTATAGCTTTCTGTTCCACATATTCAATGTCATACTTTGTCAAGATCATGACCCACTTAGCCATTCATCCTATGAGTGTTGCCTTAGAAAATAGATACTTTAGGGGATCTATCTTGGCAATGAACTTAATATGTTGAGAAAGCATGTACTGTTTGAATTTCTGTGAGGCAAACACTATTACAAGACAAGACTTCTCAATGAAAGTATAGTTGAGCTCATGTCCCACTAAGGTTCTATTGATGTAATAAATGGCCCTCTCTTTCCCTGTTTCATCATGTTGAGCCAGAAGAGCACCAAGAGCTACTATCGTAGCTGAAATTTAAAGGATCAATGGCTTATTCAAGATTGGTGGCATGAGGACTCATGGCATCAACAAGTATTCCTTTATTTGGTTAAATTCCTTATCGCATTTCTCATCCCACTTGTAGGTTACCCCCTTGTGAAGCAAATGGGAATAAGGGAGAATTTTATCTGCAATTCGTGCTATGAATCGTCAGATGGATTGTAGCCTTCCTTGTAAGCCTCTTAGCTATTTCAGTGTTCGTGGAGCCTCCATGTCTAATATTGCCTTGAACTTTTCTAGATCTATTTTGATTCCTCTCATTGACACAATATATCCCAAGGTCTTTTCTTGAAGTTACACCGAAGACACATTTCTTGGGATTTAGCCTTACCTTATATTCTTCCAGCCTATCAAAGATTGGGCCTAGGTTAATAAATGGTCCTAAGGCTTCTTTTATTTGGCTATTATGTCATCCACATAGTCTTCTATTATTTTGTGGATCATATCATGAAAGATCAAAGTCATAGCCCTTTGGTATGTAGCTCCAACATTCTTTAGCCCAAATGCCATCATATTCCAACAATAGGTGCCCCATGGACAAGAGAATGTTATCTTATGTTGATCCTCCTTTGCAATCATAATCTAGTTGTATCCTAAAAAATCCATCCATTAATGATATCTTTTCATGCCCCTCTGTCAGATATACAATCATATCTATGATGGGGAGGGGGAAATCATCCTTATGACATGCTTTATTTAGGTCTTTGAAGTCGATGCAGATTTGGATGCCCCCAGTAGGCTTGGAAATATGTACAAGGTTAGAAACCCATTCTAGATAATCGATGGGCTAGATGAATCTTGCATCAAGGATTTTTTGTAGCTCAAGTTTGACCAATAGGCAATTTGCAGATGCATTTTTCTCATTTTTTGTCTCATAGATTTTGCCTCAGGATACACTACTAGATGATGGACCACTACTTTTAGATCAAGGCCTGGTATTTCAATCTATGTCCACACAAACTTCACTTTCCTTTCCTTTAGAAATGCTGCTAGATTTTCTTTCTCCTCAGTCCAAAGTGACTCAACATAGAAGGTGATTTGTGGTGCTTCTTCAGTTCCTACATTTACTGGTTTTCTCTTCTCTGCTAAGAATATTGATTTCTCTTAATGAATGGCACTAAGGGGAAGATTTAATCCCTCATTATTTGGAACATCAAAGATGTTTTCACCACTAGATACATCCTTAGTTTTACTATTTTAGGATCGAAAAGTGCCACAATGTGGTTTTCACTTTAGGATCGAGACGTTACTCTTAGATTTTAAATTTTGTGACTAAGAGATTCAATCGTTTCCCCATAGTATGCATGTGTATCCAACTCGATGTCAAACCTTGCTTTGTGATCTCCATATGGTAGATTATCCCTTAGTCCCATGAATTTTGAAAGAGCCTCATCATTTTCAAATGAATATAATATTGGTGGTCCTCATTGGTCACAACCAATGAGTTAAGGATATACGAGTTTTAGCTCAATGAATTAGTTATTTGGCTCAAACGACATGGTGGTTATCATGAAAAGAGAGGAATCCTCAAATAGCATAGGTAGGTCAGAGATAGGATCTTCGAAGGGATTGCTAAATGATACGAGTACCAATGGGGAAGCTTTGACTATCTTAACAGGAGCATGCTTACCAAAAATATTCACCTTAATAGGGGTACACCCGAGGCGAAGATTCTTTGGACACTTCTTAATAATAAGGGGTGATAATAGGCCATTGTAATTTTTACCTAGATTTTTGTTCTTGTTTTAGCCCCATCCAAACATTAGTTGTAGACCTTTGTTGTCCTCCATTGGAAGAACAAGTGCAGGTCGGTTATCTTGATATAAGGGGCTTGATATGTCTTCCTTTTCTACAAATTCTTTGCTCAAATACCCCCACTTTTTGAAGGTGGTGGGAGACACTATGAATGTTTGGGATGCACCATCATTAGGTTGTGGTCTTCCATGCGACTTAGGAGATTGAGGTAACTCCCCCAACACATATGCGCCCTTTTGCAAGTTATAGTCCCCATAGCCATTGTCTTTGATTACAATTTTGATATCCGATATGTTCTTGATGATGGGTGTCTTTGTCTTAGAAGTGGAGGCTAAAATGGATGAATCAACATAGGAAGATGTGGGTCCCTCATTATTTTTAGGAACTTGGGGGATTCTTTAATATTTGGCTTCCAGATTCTTGTAGTAATAGAAGGATTTGGGGTCACCATGGATCGTAACTTCTTGATTTTGATATGGGAATTTCACACATTGGTGAAAATTAGATGCAACAACTTGTATCCCATGGATCCATGGATGCCCTAGGAGAATATTATATGGAAGCTCAAGGTCAAGGACCTGGGAGGTGGTTTCCATGATGGTCAACCCCAATTAGATGGGGAGTTGTATGGTGCCTTTGGACACTCGTTCTTGATCATTGTAGACGCTGATGGTTATCCCCTTTCCTTTTTCAATAACATCCTCAGAAAAGCCTAGTTTTTTGACTAGTTGTAAGGTACAAATATTTAATCCTACACCCCCATCCACCAAGACTCGCTTGAATTTGTTCTTATGCACCAAGACCTCAAGATGGAGCACATGGTTATGTGATGGTTGCATTGAGAGGTCATGCTTGGAAAATGTAAGAAGATGTGGCGTAGTGATGTGTCCAACCATACCTTGGAATTGATCTGCATCAATGTTCATGGAATGGAGGACATAGACAAGGCCTTATCTAGAATGTATTTATGTGCAGGCGATATTTTAAGCAACTCCATGATGGAGATCTAGGCAGGGGTCTTTTTTAGTTGTTCCAAGACACTGTAGCCACTAGGGTTAGATTTCAAATTGGCAGGTGGTGTCCTAGGTGGTGGAGATGGTCCTGAGATAGAGATCTTTCCACCATGTGTGGTGACTCCACACTTTGCTCTAGACCTTGTGATGTTGATGACTGTGACAAACTCATCCAATGATGCTACAAGATGGTCATAGATATGGTTTACATTGGTGTAATTCTTCCCTTTTATGTTATTCCCTTTTTCGTGATGTAACATCGGATTTGTGTATATCTTGAGATCTTGGTTTCATGTTGGTTAGTCGATGGTTATGGTTTTATCATCGATGAGGTCCTAGATAAGATTTTTGAGCCTCATGTAACTAGATTTTGTGTGCCCCTTGAGGTTCTTGGTAATTTTCATAGATAGGGAGTGTGATGAGGTTTTCTTGCACTAGTTGTTGCATGATAGATTCAATGGGTTCCCCTAATGGTGTATACTTGTATTTTGGTGGATACTTGTTCCTTGGGGGTGGTCCTCCTTGAGTGTTCACATTGTTGACTATTTGATTATTTGGTTGTTGTGATGGGTTTTTTTGCAGTGTGTTTTGATAGATGGGTTGATGAGTGTTATGTTGCGTGTTTTTCCTTGGAGTGCTAATAACAACTTTGACATCAACAATACCATCGTTGGTAACATTTTTATTTTTAGCCCAAGCGTGAGATTTATCATTGTAGCTAGTTGATCATCTATTGTCTTGGTATATGGGTGTGCACCCTTGTGTCATTAGGGCTCTTTCAATGTTGAGAGCCTTGGAGATTAGTTGGTCTTATGTCGTGATGCATTACATTTTCAGATGGAAAGACAACTCCCCTTCGAGGTTAGAGATGATGGTTCCAATTTGTTGTTCCTTTGGCATGGACCATTTTCCTTTACTAGCTTTGAATCTCCATTGTTGTAAGAAATCTTCAAATATCTCTCCCTTAGGTTGTTTGAGGTTGGATAGTTCCTCTAGGATTACATCCATGTCTAGGTTAAATGAGTAGTTTTCTATGAAGAGGTCCACAATTTCTTGGAAAATTTTGATTCCAGGAGGTAAGCGGGAGAACCATTCCATTGCGGGACCAACCAAGCTTTGGGTAAAGAGTTGCATCAGATAGGAATCATAATATGCTACTTCTATGCAATGTACATGAAATTCTTTGATATGGTCCTCAGGATTTCCTTTTCCGTGGTATTTGTCGAATTTTTGGTATTTCAAAACCTGGTGAGAATGGAACCATAACAATGTTCCTATCAAATGGATAGGGGCACAAATCCCATTGGGTGTATGCTTTTTTTTCTTTTCCAAATTGAATGTCTTGTATTTTCTGCGAGAGCAATTTGAATTGTGTGAAAAGATCGATTTTTGGATCAGGTGGTGGAATGTGTGTGTATTGGGATGGTATGGTTTGTTGGGTAAATTATGGGGTGGTGTGTGTTACTTGTGTGTTAAGGTTCAAGGCATTTTTCTGCATGTTCTTCATGAAGGTTTGTTGGAAACCTTGTTCTATGAGCAATGCTTGGTGGTATGCCTATTGTGCCAACAATGCTTGTTGTTGGGCTTGTTGTTGTTTTCTTGTTGTTGATGTTCTATCAATGTGTGTTGTTGTAGGGTTTTTTGATAGGATTTTTCTTGTGCTTGTTGTTCTTGGTATTGGGCCTATGCTCAAGTTTGATCTTTTTGTAGTGCCACTTGTTGTTGTTGTTGTAGCAAGTCTTGCACTTGTGCCCGTGCTTGGGCTTGAGCTTGAGATTGTGCTTGGGCTTGTGCTTGAGCTTGTTGGGCTTGTAATTACTGCAAGGCCTTTTGGTAAGCTTGTTTTGCTGCTTGCAATGTGACACTATACTGATTTGTTGCATTGGGATTCAAAGGTGGAGGTGGGGGATTTTAAGGGATGTTGTGCGATTATGTGACAAGAGTTTGTTGGGGTGGTTGTTGAGGTGTTTTTTGAGTGATGACAAGGGGTTGAGTGGTATATGGTGGATTCAAAATTGTATTTGATGTGATTAGTCATTATGAGACTAGATTTTGGGATGTTTGAGGTGTTGTAGATGATGTGATTGGAGGTTGAGATATTTGGGATGATGCCACTTGGTGTTGCAATATTAGTGACATGTTTGGAGGATTTGGTGTGATAGATGTGTTGATTTGATTTGTGCTTGTGGGGTTGAATTGATTTGGTTGATTTTGGATTGATGTGTTCAATGAGGTGATTGGTCCTATACCTTGAATTGGTTTGGGTGATGGTGTTAATATATGGAATGGTGGGTAAATTTATGATGTGTTCCCTTGTGGAAGTGAAGATGAAGTATTGAAGGTACCCACTTGTCCAAATAGGTCAACTTGTCCTTGTGATATGTTGGGGGTGTAACCTTATGTATTAAGGGCATAGGCGTGTGTGGCATGGAAAGTGGATGATATGTTTGAATCTTGGAAGACAAATGGAACAGATGGGTGTTTAGGGTCTTGTGGGATGGTGCTAGGCATACCCAAGATTGTGTTAGCCTCTAAATTTTGATTGTTGACAAGTGGGTGTTCTTGAAGAGCTTGAAGTAGTGATCTTCCCTTGCTGATCATGGGTTGAATTGGTGCGTGAGATGATGATGGTTGAGAGATAGGTTGGATTATGCTTGGGTTCATGAGGATGCAAATTATGTTTGTAGGATGTTCACTAAAGGTTACTCCACAATGGTGCTTACATCAAAATCAGAAGGGAGTTTAGCTCCTTTTGCTAATGCCAACATGTATTGGGTGGGGTTTAGTTTCATGACCATGTTGAAAAGTTTGTGGGTTTCTATATTTTGTATGAATTCAAGAAATTCAACTTGGGACATCTCTTTGTAATTGGTTGTGACATCCTCCACATGGAAACCTCCCTCTTGAGAATCTTGAGGTAGTTGGGAGAGGTTAAGTGGAGGGTTGGTAGATGTTGGATTGAATTCGGTTTGACTCAAGTCACTGGTGGTTGAAGTTTCCTTGTTTTACTCCATGCTCTTCTTGTATTGTGACCTTGTTTGGACCATAAAATTAGGATCAAATTTTAGAAATATATAGGATGAACCTTTAACTCCTTTGGTTGATCTAAAATTTAGGTACAAAAAGAAATTCTAGGATGTTTTAGGATCAAGTGATGATGATATGAAAAATGGGTGATGATGGATGTTTAAACCTTTAAGAAATTTGGATAGATACTAGACTTTAGGATTTTGATTTTGATTGGTTTTGGTTTAAATGATGAAATTGTAAACCCTAAGATGTTAGATGTGATCTTTGGATGAACTTGTCCAAGGGGGTGCTGATTTAACTAAGTGTGTGAGAAAGGATTCATTCCCACACACCTAACTAAATAAGATGATTTTGATTTGGGTCTAAAAGAATTTACCAAAAGTCTAGCATGAGGATGCTTCCAAAGTTCTAGAAAATTGTTTGTGAGATGGATTTTGATAAATTTTTTAAGGATGGATGAAGGTAATTGTTTTGACCGTAGATGAACCTAGAAGGAATTTGTTTACAAGAACAAGGTGTTGTAGAACATGCTTTACCGTAGGAGTGTGTTATAATCAATATCCTTGTATTGGACCTAGAAGTGTGTCCCAATCAATATATTCATATTGGACATGCATATTTGGATCGTTTCTCCAAAGATGTGAATAAAAATTTCTCAACAAGATTTTTTTGTCTAGGTATTTCCTCAAGATGTGTTTCTTAATAGCCCTTGCACTAAGATGTCTTTGCTTAAAAAAGTGAAAGGTGGATCTTCATTTAGGGATCTTAGTCCAGCGAGAGATCATGAGAACAAAAACATGTGTGGGGTTCAATTATGAGTTTATCTTGGTTAATGAAGTACTTTTTACCACATACACTTGTCTTGCTTAAGTTCAAACTAAATGTCTATGTCAAAGCCTTCTTTCATCCCACAAGGTCCATTATTTGAAAATCAAGAAGTCAAAGCCATAGTCTCCTTATGTTGACTTTGATAAGAGTGAATTGAGATGTGAGTCCAAGTATTTATAAGCCTCTAAAGATGAGATATTTAGGGACAAGCAGTATTACTGGACTCTTCAAAGGTATTCACTATTTTAAAAGGGTTTAAGATTTGGTGATTGTTAAATGTTTGTTTCAATGTTTTGGATCCAAGCACTATGTTTAATTGACTCACAAGAATACACAACCCTAGGTTGAAGAGATACTTGTTGAGTCCCCTCTCGAATTTCTCCAAACACTAAGAGAAAGTGAACACCTAGAGATTTGGTGACACTAGCTCCTCCTTACATGACATAGGCACACAAAATCTCAAACCCTAAAGATCCAAAGATCCAAAGGATTTTTTGTTTCTATAATGAATAGTGGAACATGGGCCGACTTTAGAACAACCATTCCTGCACCAGCAAGCATACAGGTTTTTGGTCTCTACAACAAGTTGGTTCTGAATTCTAATATTCATGGTAAAACACTGGTGTCATACACGTGACAAGAATAGCTCAATTAAGAGGCCTCCTAGTTCCTTCCTAAGAAGGGATTTTAACGTATCACATAGATACTAGGGTGGCACTTATCAGAATGGGACAACACCAGCTAGTTGATGACTTTAATCACCACTATTTCATATATATAGCGGACCGAATATGAAAGCACCACTTTGGGTCGTTCCCTCTCTCAAGTTGGGAGGCAAACCCTTCTAAAGGTAACACTTTGACATGAAAACAAAATGTGAATTTTTTTTATCAAGATTCTTTTCATCACCCAAGATCACCAAAACGCGCGAGGTGAGAGGATACACACCTCAAATGTATAAAAAATGAAAAGCTACACTTGAGTGTTTCTCATCACCCAAGATCGCATGAAGTGCAAGGGGAGATGATACACACTTAAAGTTTATCAAAAACAAGATCACTAATTCAAACACTTGTTCATTTTATCCTTCAAAGTAATAGTGAGTTCATTTTAAGCACCAAACTGAGCGTGAGTTTCCCTTGTTCAATTTTAACCCAACATAGCAACGATCTAGTAAGTTTGTAGGTTCAATTTTAACCAACTTGAAAATGATCAAGGCAATGGTTAATTTTAAGACCAAAATGAACTTAGTTGGTCTTAAAATAGAAAATGAAAAGCAACAATATGTCCTAAGCTATTACAATAAGCATCAAAATGCTTTCCAACTTTCAAGTCAATACTTCACTCCTCAAATCTATAAGTAATATCAAACCAGGCGTGTTATCAAACTAGACATATTATCAAATGTGGTGTGTTATCAAATGCAGCGTGTTATCAAACACAACGTGTTATCAAACATGACGCGTTATCAAATGTGATGTGTTATCAAACATGACATGTTATCAAATGCGGCATATTATCAAACTGGACATGTTATCAAACCCAAGCACAACAACAAGCACAAGAGAATTAGCCCTCCTTCTAGTGCTAAAATGTGAATGCCAACTTAAACATGGACAAACCCAAGAGTTAGTCATTTAAACAAACAAAATAAGTATTCCCTATGAGATTCTTAAGCATTCTAAGAAGATGAAAACATGATCAAAATAACATGAAATAACAAGTAAATGAACATGAAATCCTAATCTAAGCTACTCAAACCCCATCCTATAGGGGGATTGGTGTCACTTTGATGTGGAAAGTGGCCCTTTCCCAATCCCAATATGATAAGCTCCAAGTTCCTTATCAACAATGGTTATTTTGATGCAAAATGATAGTAGATTCAAGCTAAAATGATATGAAAAGCATGTAGTTATGGATCACAATGGATTTGATAAATTCCAATTGCCATCAAAGATAATGATAGTAATTGGATGATTGATGGATGAAAATGAGTATAATGACTTTGTAAGAGATGATGGATCCATCTCCCATAGAAGTGCCTTATATTTGTAAGAGATATGGCTCAAATCAAGAGTGAAAACTAAGCAATGTGGGACTAAATGAAGGATCATTAGCCTTGTGAAACTTGTCACAAGGCTAAGAGAGGTGATGGGGATATGTGCCCACACAGGTATGTGCACATTTTGGGAATAGGGCATGCAAGAGGGAGTTAAGACGTGTAAGAAGAATTAATGACATGTGGGTGAATGATATTGAAGGTGTGTAAGAGAAGTGAATGCTCATGTAAGAGACATGATGGCTTGTAAGAAAAGTGAATGCTCAAAGACATGATGGCTTGCAAGAGAAGTGAATGCTCATGTAAGAGACATGATGGCTTGTAAGAGAGATGAATTCTTATGTAAGAGACATGATGGCTTGTAAGAGAGATGAATGCTCATGTAAGAGGCATTAAAGGCATTTGTAAGAGGCTTTTAAAGCCTTTTGAGGGAAAGTCAAGTTGAGGGAATATTCTCAAAGAATATGCTAATTTTGTGAGGAAAATAGGCTAATTAGTAATTAAAAGAAATAAATTTTATGTGCAACTTGGTTAATAAAACCTAGGTTTATTTGACCAAGGTGGAGTTAAAATCCAGAGAAATGGGTAATGGAGATTAGGAGGCAACTTAAGGTTAATTAATTCAAAATTAATTAAATTAGGTGGGTTAGGGGTTTATGAAATTTAATTAAATAGCAGGATTTAATTAATTAAATGAGAAGACAGGGGTTTTAATTAAATAGTTTGATTTATTTAATTAAGTGGGATGAACATTAGTGAGAAGAGGATGAGTTAATCTAATAAAGTTAATTATTTGATCAATAGTAGAAATTGATGAATTTAACTAAACAATAAAGATTATTTAATTAAATGGTTAGAACATAAGTAATTTAAGTGGAAATGATGTTAATTAATCTAATTTAGATGCGTAATACCAATAAAGACTTATTTAAGTGTCTACAATTACAAATGATGAAAGAGAGTATTTGTGGTTTGAAAAGTGCCTATAATGCCTATGTGACATAATACAGTCATATAAAAGATAGCATGACAAAATTGGAAGAATTATCAAGGCCTATTCAAGGAAAGAAATAGTTTTGAGCCATAATGAAGGAAGTGTAAAGTGTCAAGGTCAATTCAAGGCTATAGGAACCATGCTCCATTATTATGTGCTAGCAGTTAGGGAAAGAATGATCATTTATTATCAATTGGAAAGCATCTAAGAAGAGGTTGAGTGAGTTGTCCAAAAATTTGAGAGAATCTAACGTAATTTTGACCCAATTTTGGAGCAATTTCAAGCATTAAGGTGCCTAAATGGTGGGCAGGGTCAAGGGGAGAATTTTTCTTCATTCCAACACTTTTTTGGAGCACTTTTGAGGACTAAAAATAGAGTTTTCAATTTTGGAAGACCAAGGAAACTTTGGCCCAACCAACCTCAACAAACACATGTTCCTATCATTATGTAGCTATTGAGTAGCATATAAGGTTAGCCTAAGGGAAATTTTAAGTTAGTTTTTCTCTTATAGCTATTGTATTGTAACTTTTGAAAGGTTATTTCAAGCTGGGATAACCTTGTAACTCATTTTTTAGGCATGTACAACTACTTATAACACCTTTTTATCAATAAAATTAAGCATTTTTTTCCTTCTTGGAAGTTGGTTTATTGTGTGTAATCAAATGATTGATGAATACTTATGTGAGTTATGTTAATTCCTTTGGCATTTGTTTCATTATAGTAACTTTAGGAAAAATATATATGCATTATTACAGGTTGTAGGTTGTGAAAATAATGAAAATAGTTCAAAGTTGTGAAGAGATCATGGATTTTCCTTCTAGGATTGTGAACATCATAACTTTCCTATGAAATATTAATGCATAGGCATATTAAACATCTGAGTTGTGTATGAACTAGCTTTGTTGTTGATCAATTCTATGTGCAAATACAATTGTGCAGGTCTCAAAAAACCATTTGGTGCACCACCTTTTAGTTTTTGGATTCATTTTCATGTTTCCTTTTTACCATTTTCTCAGCAAGAAAAAGTAGAATAGGTTAGATTAGGTGAAGTTCCAAGGGAATCAACCCTTTATAGAGGTTGATCTTTACTATCTAATGTAATGCCCCGCCACGTAACCCTAAAACAAGTTACAATAAACTACTTATGCACACAATTTAAAAAAAAGAAGGTATAATTAACATACATGTTCACATCCTATTACGAACAACCTCTAAGACTACGAGATTGAGATTAATTTTAAACCCATACATACAACATAATACATCCATAAAATTTATTTACTTAAGGAATTAAGTACTAATACATTCCATACATGATAAAATTTCACCATAACATAAAGAGATACAATAAGCTTTCTCATCACATTAATTTAACAAATAAGATTACATCTCTCATTCCCCAAATGAGGTACAACATATAAATGTGATCACATATACAATAATCCACCTCAAATACAAATGAAGGGTGATTAATAACAAGATCCAACTGAAATAATAACATAGCATGAAATGAATATAGGAACCCATGAGTTCTCCAACTGGAAACCTCGCCATCACAAACTGAAGATCAAGGGGGACCCAACGACATGGGGCACATGTTCCTCCCAACCAAGTGGTACCCATAGGCCCACCCCCCATGCTAGGAGATAGTAACAAGTATACATGGTCAGTCCTACAACCACTAAACATAGGCTGAATCATACTGACTCATACTAACTCAACCATCACATGAACCATACAACCATAAGTACAACATTACAAAACTAACATATGTCACATTGCTTCCAGATATAAATCAGATCAAGTATGTTAAGATAACCATACACATAAAACCACATACCAATAGTTTTCCTAGATAGAGTGTCATCGCACAACTCATCATGAGCTACCCACTATGGATCTTTATAGGCCCTAACCCCCATTGAGGGATATCTTGGAGACCTCAACTGACTCCCGACCCTCATACTTACTAATGCAGAATCAAATACCTCTCATAAGGACAAGATAGATGACCTTTCCATTCTAGGCCTTCCCACTCATCCCAAGCCTAAATGAGCACTTGTGTCTATGAGTGAGGCTAGAACTTATCTTGTTTAGTGTGAAATACTACCTAATCTCCTAAGTACATTAGTTAAGTTATCACTTGATTAAACTACCTCCGAAGATTACCCAGTCTTACCTCTTATGGGCTCTCGCCCCTAATGGAAGCCACTCTTCTACTTGACAACATACCAAACAATCTAATCACCAAGGGTTCCAAAGTGCATACAAACTGGATAAAATAACCACTCCAATTCTAGGAGGCAACATATAACAAAATACCCACTCTAAACACTTGGAGGCTACAAATCACATAATCCACTTCTAACAAGGAGGCAAAAATCCCCCGTTCATAGAAATTGGGTAAATCACTGACAAGACACAGTGCACTACCCAAGGGAAAGATAAACGATTGAATTCACAATACGACAACCCCTATCATATAAAGAACCACTTGAAGACTTACAAATTTTAAACTAACACTTTTCAAAATCACTTTACAAAACTTTCCCTCCAAAATGTGACTAGAGGAAATACCAAGGGCAATCAACACAATTAAATAAATCTAATGTTTGGATTTCCTAAATCCTTTCTCACTCAGTGGAAAACAATAGAATAAATAGTCAACTTCACTAGTTAAATAAAAAGCTTTTTCAAATAGAAAAACCAAATCTAATTATCTAAACTGCAATTTCATAATTACATTTATAATTAATAAATATTTATTTCTTCTATTTGAATTATTTCACTTAACATTGTTCTAATCATGCATCAAATACATGCATTTAATAAATAAAATTCTAAAACATATAAATACATATTTATATTAAATCCCTTACTAAAAATTACCTCTATAAAACCCAAATTATAAACATAATTAATATATCCAAATATATTTAATATACATACATATATTCATATATATTCATATATACATACATATTAAATATATACATACATATATATAATATATATTATATTTTTCAATATTTAAATAAATTAAATTCCAAGTAATGCGAATTTCAAAGAGGCAGACGAATTTCAAAGAAGTTCATTGTTTATAAATTTTTATAAGAAAAAAAAATTCCAAAAATTTATATGGGGAGGGGCCAGCCACAGCCAAACCCCCTCCCCACCTCTACGCATGTGCGACCCTTAAATGGGGGGCTGCACTGCCCCAAAGGTAGCGCTCCCTCCACTTAGTGGAGGGCGTTTCCTTTTGGGCAGCCACACCCTCCATGTAAGGGGGGTGGTGGCGGATTTAATCCCCCCCACCGTATATATATGCAGGGTATGTGCAGGATCATCATGGAAAAAACAAGCCCTTAAGTGGCAATAAAAAGACAAAAAATCAGAGTTAGACAACTTGACGTAAAAATTTGAATAAGTTATCTATATTATTTCAGAAAAATGTAAAAATAGAATCTGTAGTAAATTGAATGTAGTTTCTAAACTACTAGACCTTTATTTAAAAAAAATCTATTTGGTGAAAATTTGAAAATTCAATGTCGTAGTATTTAAATTTCAGGGTGCAAATAAGAAGTAGGTGTCTGTCTGACCACCCTAACCACAATAAAATGATAATATTTTTTTATAATATTTTAGATATAAGTAGAGGACTCATGCCCCAATGTGATCCATATTTTTTTATAACTTATTTCCAAGTAAATAATTAATTATGATTTTTTTATTACAACTTAAAAAAATTATAAAAGCTCATTTGTCTAACCACCTTAACTTGGTCAAAAATTTATGAAATTCAATTTTTTTTTTTTAATCCTATAGTATGTGAAGCATAGAATGTGACACATGTTTCAGATTCAAAAAATGTGATACCATTTGAAAGTTATAGATGTTTTCAATCAGCCTATCAATCAAGAATTTATTCGTAATTCTAATAGAAAATGAATAATAATTATTTATTGAATTCAAAGTAAAGCATAATTTATAGTGATGGAAAGTTGAGAATCTCCTCTAAAAACCCTTTTCGTTTCATCAATTTTGGGTAAAAAAAAGTCGTCAACCACATGGGTCATCATATGGCTTACATATCGCCACTTTTTGGCCCATCATGATCCTGCACATACCTTGCACATAAACTTAAAAAAAACACACAACAAAAAAATAATACCTGCGAATTTCTATATTCGCCTAGCATTGAAATTTCTTCTGCCAAATTTAATAATAACAATTTCACTGTACGAATGATAGTTTTATAACATTATTTAAATATAAATAAACACATATATATATGTATGCATTTGTATATATATTAATATATATACATCTGTATATATATATAAATATCACAATTTTATAGACAAATTGGGAAGAAACTTTTCGAAAATCATCTTTAGGCAAAATTATGCAAATTTTCCGAAAACCCAAATTCCACAGAAGATTTTAACATCTCTATTGTTTTCTCTGGAATTTTCTATTGTTTGAAATCAATTTTCCTTATAGAGGTTTTCAACAATTTTAACAGAGAACTTTCAATAAATTTCTAAATCTTATAATGTTTTCCTTTGTTTTTTTTTTTTAATGTTTTAACTATCAAATCCACAGAGGCTCTCTAATTTCACTGTAAAATTTTCCTACAAAGGAACTAAATTTATTCATGAAAAATCTAAAAATACAGAAGCTTTACAATTTTTTCCAAAACAACTAAAAGCTTCTACTACAAATATAGATTCTTCTTACACAACAATCTTTTCTATAGAAAATCATTTCCATTTAAAAACTTTAACAAAGACAAAAGAAATTAGGAAGATAAACTATATCCAACAATGCTTCTGGAGTAAATGAAATTTCTGGTGCAAAGCCTTCTCCAAAGGCTCTAGAAAAGCTTCCATGGTTTCCTCAAAGCAATTAAACTTCCCGAGCACAAGAATGACTCCAACACAACAATAATATTTTCCAAACAAATCTAGGAATGCAAAAATGTCCAACAATTTTTTACAGCCCAAAATCCTTTTCAAAATTTCCACAGCAAGCAAATCTCCTTTCCCCAAATTTTCAACATGCCAAAAATATCTTATGCTTTGCCAAGAAGAAGCTTTCCGCTTCATCACCCAAAGCCAAGAGTCACTCCCGGAATTAATTTTCCCAACAACCTAATTAATTTTTTAAAACTTGCAAACAATTCAAAAATATCTTTTAACTACCCACAAATATTTCCTCTAACTCTTTTTGCATTTTTAATAATTTCAAATCACAATTTATTTTCAAAATAAATTCAATTCAATTAATCTATTTTCTTAATAAATAATTTAATCAATTAATCTATTTACTTAATAAATAAATTTAATCATAAGGATTAAATTGATTTACTAAATAAATTAAATTAAATAGTAAGCTTCCATCAATTTTATCTAAAATTAGTTAAATAAATACTAAAATCATTTAAAACATTAATTTAACATTTATTTCCATAAAATAAACCTTGCATAAATAAATAACATTTGACAAGACAAACGTAAACAAGACAATCAAACATACCAAACATGGATTGATGACACACTGTGGCTAGGGTGTAGACTTGACACAAGTAACCTAGCTAGTATCTCCCAATCAACATACCATTGGGTCGACATGCTCAAACCTGTGAAGCCAGGTGGAGTCAATGTCCTGTACTTGCAAACCTGTAAATGAGATATCAAAAGAACATGTATATAAACAACATAATAATACACACCATGAAGAGGAAATCGCAGAATCGTAGGGCGCTCGCAAGTGAGTGATGTGATCCTGTCCCCTTCACCAATACACTTATCACGAACTGACAGTTCCATCATAATTAAATAACTCAAGTGCAATAATAATGTTATAACAAACTAACATTATTATACTAATCAAAACATGTCAAATAAAGCATCAAAGAAGATGCATCACATCACCACAAATAGTCTATGTCACTCTATAAATAGCGATCAAATAATACACATCATGATAAAGTATATCAAAGTGTCTGAATATCTAGAAAACAAATCAAAGCAAAACAAGGACACATTGCCCAGTCCAAAGAGAAAAATGGAGGGGTATTAAATCTAATCCCACACTCAAGGAGATCATCCCATTTTTCACGAGGTCACTGAGAGATTTTCCACTCGGCAAGGGTGCACATTTTCATGACAATAGTTTTGTTTGAATTTATTTTTTGCATAAACCACTACAAACTTCTCCTTTTCAGTTACTGTATAATTGAGTTATTCCTATTGAATATTTGTATTGATATAATAAAGGGCATTCTCTTTTTTTCCTTCCTTTTGTCCTAGCACTACTCCAATTGCAAAATCAAAAGCATCTGTATGAATATGAAAAGGGAGATTCCAATTTTCTCCTCTCAAGACAAGTGTCTTAGTGAGTGTTTCCTTGAGAGCTTCAAAAGAATTTTGATAAGCATGTGTCCATTAAAACTCTACATCTTTAGACAATAAGACAAATAGTGGAGCTATAATTTTGCTAAAATTTTGTATAAATATTCTATAATATCCAACATGGGCAAGGAAACTTCTAACATCATTTTGTTTCAGAGACACAAGGAGTGATTATATTACCTCAATTTTATTTGGGTCTACTTGAATTCCTTCATTGGAAACAAAATGTCCCAAAACAATTCCCTTGGTCATCATCATAAAGCATTTCTCATGATTCAGGGATAGGTTATGTTCTTGACATCTTTTTAGTACCTTTTCCAAATTGCCAAGTGCTTCATCATAGGTATTCCTATAAGTTGTGAAATCATCCATGTAAACCTCCATGGAATCATATGCAAAGTCTGAGAATATGCTCAATACTGCCCTTTGGAAGGTGGTTGGTGCATTGCATAGCCCAAATGAGAAGACAAAATAAACATATGTACCCCAAGGGCATGTGAAAGTTGTCTTGTCTTGGTCTTTTGGGGCTATCTTAATTTGATTATAACCACTAAATCCATCCAAAAAGGAAAAGTACTTCTTTCCAACTAATGAATCAAGTACTTGGTCAATGAATATAAGTGGAAAGTGGTCTTTCTTGATTGCAACATTCAACTCATGCTAGTCTACACACTCTCCATTTTCCTCCTTTCTTAGGTACAATCACTAGTGGAGACACCCACTGATTGTCAGATGGGATGGATAAATCTTGCACCCACTGACTATGTCTCGAACTATAGGGTTCATTCTCCTTTGGGGTTGTCTAACCAATTTGAAACTATTATTAATGTAAATCTTATGCATGCACAAGTTTGGGTCTATCCCCTTCATATCATGATAATCCCATGAAAAGGTAGTAGTGTGTGCCTTCAGCATAGTCAACAATGAAGTCTATTGTGCAACAGTCAATTGATTGTTTACATTGAATATTTTTCTTGACATAATCTCAAAAAGTCAAGAATGATGTTTGAACAGATGAAATGCCAAGTCTTGGAATGTTTGGAATACAATGATGTGGTAACAAAGTATGGAAAATTTGAGAAATTGACTCAAATGAATTGACATGGATTATATTCTACGAAGGATCTTGTAGACATGTTAGACAATCATGTTGTTGCGGGTCCCACCATAGTTTTTATGTGTTATGTTTGAAATCGGTTCATCTTCATCTTGGTTTTCTAACAAACTATTGCATTCAATAGTCATCGGAGTTTGTAAGGAGTACTGATCTTCCTCATCCAGGGCAAATAAGATAGTTATTTCTAGGTATGCTTGTGGTTAGGCTAGTGGATAAAGAAATAATTTCTTAGTCATATTTGCATTGGAAATGATCATATTTCCAGACCTGTAACCTATGAAGGCATCTTTTGTTTCCAACCAATGTATCCTTAAGATGAGGGGATATCTTGCAATATTTTCTTTAGGTTGCAATATCATAAAGTCTACAGGGTACTCCCATGAATCTAGTGTTATTAACAAGTCTTCAATGATTCCCTCAGGTTTAACTGTGGACCTATTTGCCAACTGTAGCACAGTAGGTGTAGGTATGAGCCCATTAACTATAATAATTTCATGGTTTCTTTGGTCATTATCTTAATGGTTTCTCTAAAGTCAATTAAGGTATTCTTTATGGGAGTGCCATTTATTTTGACATCCACTACAGGGCTCCCAAAATCTGTATACTTGGGGATAGTTATATTTCCCAACATAATGTCTACAAGTTGTCTTAGAACATGTATATTTGTATAGTCTAAAGGTCCTTTCACTTCTTGCCTAGCTTTTTGACGTATAACTCTCTCACTATTTTAATATAGATAGGAACTTCTTTAATATCCTAGATGAGGGGTATTTTGATGCAAACATCCTTGATTTGTCCCAAAAAATCAATTTCAACTTGTGATTGATGTTTTTGGATTGTTAATCGCTCAAGGAATGGAGGCTCTAGACTTATGGTTGCTAGATTAGTCTGATTTGAGTCAAGTTCCTCAAATTTTTTATCCATGGGCTTTGTTGGGAGTTCCTCATCAATTAATTCAGTGATACGAGGAGATGAAGGCCCAACTAACATATTCCCTGATCTGAGTTGTACATCACTCACCTCAACCCCATAGGTGGGGTATCACATGGTGTCATTAACATAAGCCTGTTAGACAAGCTCATTATTTGGGCTAAGTGCAAGTTGTGCTGGTAATTGAGGTGCTTTTGGTGGATTTGTTGTAGTTGTCAAAAGGGTTTGGCATTATGGCTTGGTGATGTGGCTACAAAGGCTGTGGTGGTTGTTAATGGTTGGGATTTTTATTTTTCCACTATTGACCTCTTTGCCATTGAGGTTGTCATTGGTTTTGTTGGAGTGGCCACTGAGAACTATAATTAGGTCCTTGATAATTCTGAGGTGGCCACATGTTTTTTTGTTGTTGATTCCAATTAGATTGAGGCATTGAATATTATTGGTTTTGCATATAGGCCGAAGATTGAGGGTTCTAACTAGGAAATAACATGTTATAACTCAAAGGATCTTGGGGCATACCTTGTCTTGGCTGTCATGGTTTGTGTTGAGCTATGTAGAACACTTGACCATCTTCACCTTCCAATGCATGAAATTTTGATGTCCCTTTCTTTTCTTCAGAGATACTTGCCACTTTTTTGCACTTGCAATTAGTCTTTCTCTGTCTACAATGTGGGAAATATTTTGTAAGGGATGCTCCTGTTTCATCTTGCTTTTTCTTGATGTGAAGGGTATCTAATTGTGTAGCCAAGGGGCTTATGATATCTTCCTTCATGTTTGAGAGAATATTGTTTAACTCTACCTTTGAGACTCCAATGGTTTATTTTTTGATCAAAGACGTCTTATCTCCTCTAACCCTCTTAGTGAAAGACCTTGAATAGTTCCTACATGCTTTGCAAATTTCCTCAAATGGTGCCTGTGAGATGTCTCCTACCCCAATGAGGTTAATTGCATCCATGCAATCCCCATTAAATCCTCTCAAGAATATCAACTTTAAGGATTCATCAGAGTCTATTTTGGTAGGATTTCTTAAGGCATAATTGAAACCTCACTACATAGTCTTTCAAAAATTCATCTTCCTTTTGTGACATCCTACAAATGTCATCCCTCTTTCTATCTATACCTTTGTAGTATCTTGGTATTTTTTCAAGAAATTTTTCCTTCATTGTGTTTATTGTAGTAATCCTTCAGTGTTGAATTTGAGCATGCATGCATCTATGGTATAGTAGTAACTTTTGCATAGCATGCTAGACTAAAAAAAGGTGTCTGGGTCCTCTGTGACCAACCCATAGAAGATAAGTAGTGTTGAAGGAGGTATGTTCTTAAAAGAAGTAGCTCTCTCTTGGTTGGCTATAGGGAACTCCAAAGTGACATGACCTGGTGAATTTTCAATTGCTGCATCGACCATGATGCTAATGTGTGTGTGGGAAGTCTCCTTTATTTTTGGTTTAGGTATTGGTGTTAGGGATGATTTTTTTTCAGGAATACCCTCACTCTATTCACTGTGTTCACCAATATCCTACAATGCTTCATGTATTTAAGGGAGAAATATTACCTGAGCATCTTATTGCCTCTGTATACAATGATTATGAATCTTTGGATCAATGGTTCCTACACATTGTTAGTAAAGTGTGTTTTTGTTGATGGCTAAAATCTTATTTACCCTTATGTTAAAAAAAAACACTAAACTGTGAAAGATTGAAAATACACAGTAGAATCTTGAATGTAGCACCATCCTCGACAACGGTGCCAAAAACGTAAAGCCTTTCTAACATCTAATTAACTTGGTGTTTGCAAGTAGACACACAATTCATAAGATGGGTTTTTAACAGAACAATTCACCAAACCTTCACAAAATGGTACATTTAATTATCAACCGAGGCTCGTAAGATTTTGAAAATGTTGGAATTATATGTACATCCAAGGATCCTAACTATGCTCTATATAAATGGAACATAGGTGGTCACATATGTACTGAAAATGGTAATAGTTTGAAAAAGAAAACAAATCATAAAATTGCAAAATAGGGGAATTAACATATAATCTGCTACTTATGCTAAGGGTACTTACTACTCAATAATATAACTTCTAAATACTAGATCTGAACTTGCAACTAGCTAATACTTCTAACTTCTAACTTTAACTTCTCTAGAGAATAACTCAATGTAATGTTACAACATGTAATTCATGCTATAAAATATCATTCATAATATTCACATACACATAATTGAAAACTTATCTTAAATGGATTTAGTAGTGTAGCATCTAATATAGTAACAAAAAATAAGGAGGGTTGGCAATACCTCAAGTGGCCCTTGCTCTTGCTTGAGTTGTTGCACCCAAAAAAGATATCAAATATGCACTACTTGATCAAAAAATCTTGACAACAAACTAAACTCCTTTATTGCATGAAAAATGGATTCCTTACAATTTGAGAAGAATCTCTAAGGTTTTCTCATTCAATAGTACATATCTGTTACAATTTGATAATAGAAAACTAACAACAATTAACTATTAACTGGTAAAAACAATCACACTGCTAGATTTTCTCCTCAACCACAAAACCTAACTTATAAGCTCAGGAGGAGTCTTATTCATTCTAGGACTAAAAATAGAACATTAATTCATATTTCCACTCTCCCTCAAGGATAGGGAGAGGACTAGTATTTAAAATAGAAAACCATAAATATGTAATAGAAAAAAAATCAAACTAAGATTCTACCCCTAACGCTTAACCACCATGATAGGGACATGTTTCATGGAAACTGTTATGTCATGGGTCACTCCTAATTGGATAAAAGTATAATTGTGGTGACTCATGGATGATCAATCGATAGCCACCTTCGCTTTCCTCTAGAATTATCGTTCTTCAATCATTCTAGCTTCTCCCCTGCAACCGTCCGCAAACCTTTGTTGCAGGTTGTAAATCCAGTTGTTGTGGGAGCTACAATCTTCTTGGCTACAAGATTTTAGTTTTTCTAACAAGGCATTCACATCATTAACAATCACAATTAATAATAAAAATATACTAAATCTTATGAACACATTCATACATCCACACAAGCATATATCAATATATCATATTTATATTTCCACATATTTAGGTCTATCAAAGTACATAAAAGGTATATGAAATATGCATGAAGTCTTCAAAATGTTTGTGAAACTTAGCAAATGAAATGATAAAACCATAAATTGATGAAGGAAAAACTAGCTATTATCTAGACCCATCATGAACTAGTTAGATAAAATGCCTCTTTCACATCAACACCCCTTAAATGCAATTTAGAGAGAAGTAGAAAGTGCAAAAAAGCAAAGATGGGTCCTAACTATTAGGCTTGGTGAGGTACCTATGTACAAAGAAATTCCTCACAAACGGAGAAAAGGAGAAAACCTAGTGGAACAAAACTTCTCTCCAAAAGAGAGAAGAAAACCATAAAAAAATCTCTTAAAAAAAATGTGAAGGATAAATATCCACATGAAAATAAAGTCCTCCCCATAAGAGTGAATGAATAGAGAAATTCAAGTGAACCCCCTTGAATGTACAATGTCTTGCACTGATGGTGGATGCTTGACATACAACTTTGAAGATGATCAAAGATCGCTAAAAAACATTCACCCCCTTAGGAAGAATTAGAGGCAATGATGCATGCAAAACATCTTCTCAATACTTAAAGGAATAAGTCTCTGAAATCTACTCAATTGTTATAATGTCAGGAGTTTAAATTTAAATTAAAAAAGGTGACAATGTAGAAAAATGCTAAAATTAATGTAGAGCATTGAAGAAACATGATAACAAGTCCTCCAAATGCTACTCTAGAATATGTCAAATGGTGACAAACACTGATATGAAGAATTGAGTACCACTGCAAAAGATGTCAACATAAATGAAGATTGAGTTGAAACTATCAAGTCATGAGTATTTGAAAAATCTATCACTATGGAAGCATAAGAATGTGGATAAGGAGCAAGAGAAGGAAAATGTAGTCATTTACAAACAAATGGGAAATGAGAAAACACATTGGGAATAAAACTTTTAACCAATTATTTCTAAACTCCAAAAAAAAAGATGAAGTAACTTTCAATGGAGATTGATGATGAATCTCACACTACAACAAGAATGATATCAAAATCAAAGAAACTACTACACTATTATCGATTGGACATTTTCAGACGCTCGAAATTACAAATTTGATTCATAGCTTGTATGAGTGTTTATGATTATGAACACTACTCAACTGAATATTAGTTGAAAATACAGATACCAAGATTTAGAACGTGACCCTTGTATCTAGTTCATCACACTAAAATGCATGGGTAACCAGTTGTTGCATTCACTATATATATAGGAACTAACACTCAATACATAGATCAATCCAAAAAGCTTGCAATATGAAATTTGTTACAAATTGTACACTTAAGTGACAAGATTATGATGCTTTATTTTAGTGTGTTTACAACATATCTTTTACATACAAGAGTTATTTGAACAACAATAATGCAAATATAAAAACATTAATGAAGAAGCTACACAAAAAATAACTCTATAGTAGACAACCAGATGTGGTCGTTAAAGATGCCCTTCGATCGAGATGTCGCTATAATGTCAAGAGAAATTGGCTCTCTTGTTTACTGGTTGGAAGAACACCACAGATGATTTAGTACAAAGGTCGCCAATCAATCGAAAAAAAAACTTTTCCAATTTTTCTTATTAATGATTTTTTTTTAAAAGAAAAACTTAATTAAAAGTTTAATTAAAAAATAATATTAAAAGACTTCATTAAAAATATTTATAAAGAATATTATGATTTTTAATTTTAGAAAAACTTTATTAAAAATAATTTAACAAAGTTTTTTATTTAAAATATTGAAAAATTCATAAAAAAATTATTAAATTTTTATTTAAAAACTTTAAAAAATATTAAAAATCTTATTTAAAATTTTATTTAATTAAAAGATTAATTAAAAAACTATTAATAAAAGTTCTTTTTAAAATATTAAAATATTTATAAAAAAAGTAATTTGGTGGGGGCCTAAAACCACCCCCACACCCCATGTGAGGGGCATTAAGAGCCTTTTAAAAAAGTTGTGCCCAATAAAGGGTATGTGCCCCATGGGCCCACAATCTTATGGGGTGTGGGGCCTTATGGGTAATGTACTCATCAAGTAGACACCTGTGTCGGGCTTGCACAAGACCCATACATTTTTATTTTTTTTAATTTTTGAAGATTTTTAAATGTTACAATTTTTTCAAAACATTTAAAAATTATGCATTTTAATAAACATATAAATTTAAGCTTTTTTTCTTAGACTAGTATGTTCATGGGGGTCGTACGACTCCCTGGACATTTTTTTTACAAATTCATTCAAAATCCACAAATTAACAATCAATTTTAGCATTTTTGAGCCTCTTGAGCATTATGTCAGGGTTAGATTTGATTCAAAAAGCTCTGAAATGGTAGTTATTTATTGGATCTTGCAACAAACCTCCCACTTCAAACTCTTGCAGATTTGGCCTCTGATGTCTGTTTCAAACAAAATAAAAATAAAATATGAATTGCTTAGCTACTTTGGACGCAATGTTGAGCTCTAAATTTCTCCAAGAAGTTTCATAAGATCTATAACTGAAAATTCAATATTTGACCCCCCCCAAGAAATTGGTATTTTCTCCACATTTTTTTGATTCTCTAGGTCATCCAAAAATGCAAGATGAAATACTCATATGCTTTGAAAAATAATAGCTCTACAATTCCATATCTCTCAAAATATTGCTAACCCACAACTCACAATAACTTTGATATCGTGTAAGATTTGGCTGAAAAGCTTACCCCAGATGCAAATGAATGAAGAAAAACAAATATAAAAATAAAAAATGAGCAAAAATAAACCATATTCTACTCAAAAGAATGCAAAGCTTACAATGAGCTTGAAATTTGAGATTACAAAGAAACCCCTTGGTTATATAGGCCAAGGCATGACATAAAATGTAATAAGATTACAACAAGTGTTATCATCCTATGAGATGTGACATGTGACAACTCAGGGTCATTAAAGCCCAACAACCTTATCGCTATGTAAACTTAATCTAGTGTGAAAAAAACTAAGTAGATAACTAGCTAAGAAATGAATTAGTTAGATAAACTACCCTTTTTCACGCCAACAATAATTAATTGAAAATGGTGATAATATAGAATAAGGAAATTACCCATATCCCAATGCCAGTCTCTTTTAAATTTTGGCTAAAGCTTCCATCAAATAGAATTAATGTTGGAAAGTTTTTAATTCCTTAAAACCAATGGATTCTAGTTGTCATAAAAAGTAATCCATTCATGAAATGGATGTGTGCCACAAACACCTACAAGAACTGATACTCGCTTTGCAACCTAAGACATCGATAATTCAATTATTAGTATCTTATGCATATGCAAATACTCAACTTCAACCCTACTCTTTTCTTCTAACTTCGTTTCCTCTCATCTCATGTGTAAACACATAAAAATTTCTAGACTATTAATATTATATATTTCAACTTACTGGGAGAACCTCATTGGCCATCTCCACTACCACTACATTGGCATTTGCAAAAGGAAGTAAACTAACTAGGGAACCTCTTCCTGCCATTCAAAAGTGTCCTGAGTTGTAGATAATTATCATATTCACCCAACCTTCTTCAAACTTGCAGATATTCCAAGTTCTTGCTCCAGCCCCAATTATTGGCTTCCCTTGAGCTATTTGTTGTTTCAGATTTTGTAATATGATTTGTGTAATTTTTAATGTCTCTAATTATATGCACAACATGGGAAGCAAATCACACTAACAATTATAAAAAAAATAGTTGGAATTCCTACTCTTAATGATCGCACCTTAAAATCTTAAGTGCTAAAAAATAGATTTCCCATCTATTGCTCCATCTTTTTGTAAAACCTGCCCCTCGAGCGCTACAATTTATTTTTAACAATTTACCTCAACTACCAAATTAACTAGCCAAGCATACTTCATCTAAATTTAAAGTGTTAATATCAGAAGTTCTTCATTCATCATTGTAATAACAAATCAACCTCACAACTTTATGTTTACACTCAAAAGTGTTAAGCTTCTACAGCTAGGGTCATTCCTAGACCTAGACCTAAGTCTCAAGGGTTCATGGCGATCCTACCTACATATCCCCTCATGGGAATCAGAGGCTCTGTAGTTCACCCCACAATGTTAGACGAAGTTCAAAATCTCTTGTATGAGATCTATGATCTCATTTTAACCCATAACTATTAATTAAGTACATGCAAGCTATCAACTCAACCAATTATAAGATAATGATAATAATTTTGATAATAACTTGCCATCAAGTTTTGGGTCCATATGAAACATTACCAAGCATTAGTGTACAAAAATTCATAGTATTCACAAGGGGCATATTGAATACCATAATTCCAAAGAGCATACACAATGTATGTCATGAACATACCTCCATATACACAAGCTGACTAGCTCGTACACATCACTAGTATAATAGTGATTGGATCATACACAAATCATAAATATAATGGTGATTAGCTCACATGTACATCACAAGTACAACAATGATTGTCTCATACACATCACATTTACATTATTGACTGAATCCAACATATATCACAAACACACAAAGACAAGCCCTAACATACATCACAAATACACAATAACGAGCTCCAACATACATCACAAATACATAGTGACAAGATTCATCATACATCACATACACAATGGCAAGCTCCAACATACACGTCACATCCCTGCAAGATGCGTCCAAGGTGGAAATTGGAGAGAATAAATTAAATTAAAGAAATAATAAAAAATAAAGAAAAGAGTGTAGTCAATGCATTTAAATTAATAAGGCATGGGATTGTCATGTCCCCAAAATCGGAGCACTAAAGATAACAAAATACACGTTTAAAAATATTAACCATTCAATATCATTATAATTATAATTATCAGAGATAATATTATAATTATAATTAATATAGAGATCATAAATATATTAATGTACAAATATTAGCAATTTAAATATTATAATTATTAATGAGAAAGACATAATAAAATATTGTAACACATTGAAATAAAATATATATATTAACAATTTCATTATAATTATGATTATCAAAATAATATTATAATTATGGATATAAATATTAGTGACTACCTTATATATTATAAATATAATAAGTAATAAATATAAAATACCGATCCATGAACAAATATAAAATATAAAACAAAATAAATAACAAACATAGAATAAAGAAAACATCCAACCTTAACCTTTCCTATAGATAAGGCAAATAAGCTACCGACTAAATAGCATTAAAATGGCTGAGTGAAAAGAAATAGTCATACCTGACTGTCATAGGTAACCCAACGGAAAGGCTTAACAGTAATCATATGGTACTCAAGATTAATAATAAGCATTAGGACTATTTGTTAGCGTTTCCTTCATACAGAGAGAAGAAATCAATCTATAATTACATTCTGTCGCGCCTTTTTCACTCATCGGATCAGATATATATGGAATGTGGATATTGTTCCATATTATGTTAATGCTAGACAAAGTTTAGTTGGCGGCGAGCTGAGGAAGGGAAGATTTAAAAGATATATATATATATATATATATATATATATATATATATATCAATCGGTCTCGAATACCAATGCATAACACTTAAAGGATTCATTTCAGGAATAACCTCGATATGAGATGCTATAATTTATATGATTCTCACATGGTTGGATTCTGAAGAATGTGTTTAAGCAGCGGTTATTCCTCTTATTGGAATAGTGTTTTGACATTGAAGAAGAGGCATCTGAAATATAAGGACATAGAATAAGAAAGGAATGTGTCATGACTAGATAGAAGGAAAAGAAGTTCTGCGAACTTGATGGTTATGAGGATTAGGGAAAGCTCCTATAGATCACTCCCAGGTAAGTATAAATACCTACATAAATTTGATTCTCCTAATATTGTTAAATATGAAATGGTGTATGTATTATTGCTTTCTTTATGGACTGATTCAATATGTAAGATTAAAATATGGATTTCATTTTGATAATCTCACTGTAGTGATAAGGGAGTTGAGGGCCTATAAGGAGGGGAAATACTGTTGGGGTCATCCTCTAAGTACACCACCCCATGCTGGATGGCTGAGGCTTGCCACATGTGGGCCAAGAAGGGTGTTCTGCTCTTGGGCTTAGAGGGAATGACTATCTAGGACACCTTGTTGTAGTTGCATCCTCAACCTCTCAATATGATTAAGTGATAGTGGTTTTGGTACAAGGGAACGGCGGTAGGACACCTCTCTAGGCACACCGCCCCATATGGATGGCAAGGGCCACATGGGGCCAAGAGGGGTGTATTTCTCTTGGGCCTAGCATAGAGGGTTTCTTGGGCACCCTATCAAACCATTATGTGCAAGGAAGAATGAATTAGGAAAATCTAAGAAGGTTCAATATACTTATTAAATGATGTTCTCTTCATTTATAAGTGTCTCCTAACATATTTGCAGGTCTAAACAAGTAGTTGTTTCCTTGACCATGTTCTCTTTGTTTTTCTTAAATATGCATTCTAATTAATATTATCTTGTAAATATTCTCTAACTCTATTTTTCAGGGGCCTACTCGCTCCATAAACACCCCCAAACTCAAGGTGATCACTTGACATTGATGAATTAGAGAAGATTTAGGGTCATCCCAAAAAGGGGACATTACAAGTGGTATCAGAGCCTCTTTCCTACCATCTTGTGTATGCATCATGTATTACGTGTATGCTCCATGCTTCATATGTATGTGTATTCAAGTATATATTCAAGTGTATACTTTTTGGCTTGAGTGTATCCAAGTGTATACCTTGTGACTTGTGTGTACTAAAGAGCATACCTTGTGACTTATGTGTATTTGAGAGTATTCAAGTTTATTCAAGTGTATGCCTTGTGGTTTATGTGTATTTAAATGTATTCAAGTGTATGCCTGGTGGTTTATGTGTATTCAAATGTATTCAAGTGTATGTCTTGTGGTTTATGTGTATTCAAGTGTATGCCTTGTGGCTTATATGTACTCAAGTGCATTCAAGTGTATTCAAGTGTGGCTTATATGTGTAGACACTTAAAAGTCTTGATTAATACTATGCATCTGATTATGATTAATTAACATCACCTTCTTTCTAAATCATTTATGCACTAACCAATTAATTAAATAATCTTTATTATTTAGTTAAATTCACCAACTTCCACTAATAATCAAATAACTAACTTTATTAGATTAACTCACTTTCTTCTGACTAATGTTCATCCTATTTAATTAAATCAAATCATTTAATTAAATCCTCCTAAATTCCTCTCATTTTATTAAATAAACCAAACTATTTAAATCAAATGTCATAAACCCCCTAATCCCTTCAACTTGATTAATTTTGAATTAACCAACTCCTAGTCCTCATTACTCATTCTCTAGCTTTTGACTCAACCTTGGTCAAACTAAATCCATGGTCAACTAACCAAGTTGCACATGAAATTCATCTTTTAATTATCTAATTACCTTATTTATCCTCAAAATGGCATATTCCTAAGAATATTCCTCCCAACCACCCCCTCATTAAATTTCCCTCCAAAAGCCTCTTACACACCCATAAACACTTCTTACAAAGGCATTTAATCCCTCTTACATCCCATCTTATCTCTTACAAAGGCATTAATCTCTCTTACGTCCTCACCCACATTCTTTTACACTCTCAACCATATTCATTTAATCCTCTTACATCCTCATAACTCTACACACTCCCCAAAATGTGCTCCACCTTCATCCATTAGCCTTGTGACAAATGTCACATTCCTATTGGCTCTCCTTTTAGTCCCACATTCACCAATTTCACTCTCTTCAACCCTTGAATCCTATAAATAGAAGCACTCTTCATTGAGTATGGATCCACAATCTCATGCATTGTTATGCTATTTTGTTTTCATCCAATTGCTATCATTATCTTTGAGGGCAATTGGCATCTATCACATCCATAACTTGAAGCATTCTTACTATAGGAATTCACATTCAAAAAGGTAAAACCTAACAATGTAATAGTCAACAAGATATCCAAAACATCCTCCCTACATACCGAACAAAGTTAGAATGACCAAGGTTATTTCATAAGAATATCCAACAAGCACAATAAACGAAAGATAATGTTCAATTCCCCATTCCTTTCTCTCTAAATATTTTAGATAGACATCATCGATAGGTCATTGGAATGAGCGTAATAAGATAAATCAGAAGAAAAGATCAATTAAACAAACAAGCTAATGTTCTTCATACCTCTAGCCAAGACTAAACTATGGTGATGTCTGATGTTGATGGCCATTGTAGGAAAGACGTATCCTAGGACATGATGTTATTAGATGATTGTGAGACTAACGGGGTGATGGGATATTGATACCAAGAGTTAACCGACTTGTTTACCTATTGACCTAGACTTAAGACCTTGCCATTTGAGTTTACACTTTCTAATTTACCATACTATGTCCTACTTGATTTACCAAAGGTTGAAGGTGATGATTGATTTATAGTGAGTGGATTTTTATTACGGGTGATTGTGAAATGTGATGGATTATTTTGGGTTTTTTGAATGTTTTTGGTATTTTGAAATGTTTTGAGACTGTTTAGGGATTTTTAGGATGTTTTACCAATTTTTTGATTTTTTGATTTTCAAATATTTTGGTGTTTTATGAGATTTTGACCAAGAACCCGACCTAAGGACCTATCCTAGGGGCTTCAAGGGCTCATCTTGCCTTTCCTACCTTATACATGTAGAGACGATGTAGTTCGACTGACATAGACTCGTTTATTGATGCAATATGGACAAATGGATTGTCAAATTATTATGATGGATAGCTAAAGGAATTATCTAATGTGTCTTGGGGGCATGTCAATGATGGCCTTGCCTACGTTCAAGATTAGAGACTCAGTTCGAAATGACACTTATGTTTTTGACTTTTTCTATTTTCAACCTATTTTTAGATTTTTAACATGTTTTGGATGTTTTTGGATTTTTTGGTTTTATAAATGTTTTTGAATTTTTCGATGTTTAAGGAAGACTCCAAGGATATACATGAATCCGACACGATGTAGGTAGAAGGACATTCCTCCAACATGATGCAATAGACTACCTTGATATAGGTAAGACAAACTAACATTAGGAATGTGTTAAGTAGTTCTAGGATGGAACATGATACTGATGTAGGATCAAGCTATGATGCAGACATGGATGGGTGATGGAAGAAATAATGAATCTGATGGGGAAGAAGCAAAAGAAAGGATGGTGGATGGAGAGTTCTTTATTTACACAAGGTGTATGATTGTAGGTTTTCACCAAGGTACTTTCCCAAAGTGCCACCGAAGTGGTTTTCACTAGAGGGCAATTTTTTTCTTTATTGTTTTCAATCATTTTTTTTATTTTCTTTTGGATTTTGATTTTTTTGATTTTTTTTTTACCTTACAAGCTTAGGCATAAAACCTTTTGAGATGAGAGATATTGATGGGATCCTGTAGAGGCTCACCTTCTAGTGTGGATAATTGATATGCTCCTAATTTGTAACTTCCTGTGACAACAAAGGGTCCCAACCAGTTGGGTTCAAACTTGTATTTGCTTTCTAGTTTTGACAATTTTTTTATTTTCTTTCAATATGAGCTCTCTGACTTGGAAATATCGACTCTTGATCTTCTTATTATAGCTCTTTTTGAGTCAATTCTAATAAACTTGTAGGTGGTTCAAAGCATCCATGTGCCGCTCATCTAGTAACTCCAGCTCATTCAACCATGATATTTGATACTCCTCATTAGTAATAAGATTCTGCAATGATATTCTCAGGGATGGGAGCTCAACCTCAATGGGTAAGATGGCTTCTAATTCATAAACTAGGGAGAAAGGGGTTGCACCTATAGGTGTGTGGATACTTGTTCGATAGGCCCATAATGTAGGGTTTAGTTGTAGGTGCCAGTCACGACAAGCTTCGTTGACCGTTTTCTTTAGGATTTTTAGGATGGTCTTGTTGGAAGCCTCAATTTGGTTATTACCCTGGGGGTAATACGAGGTGGAGAGGTGATGTTGGATATTAAATTTTTGGCAAAGCTCATGGACATCCTAGTTTTTGAAGGGTGTTTCATTATCAGAGATAAGGGCTTGTGGAACACCGTAATGAAAAATGAGGTAGTTTAGGATGAATTTAGAGATCTGCTTCCCTATGATATAGGTCATGGGGATGGCTTCTACCCACTTTGTCAAGTATTATGTGGCAATAATAATGAACTTGTGTCCATTAGATGAGGTGGGTGTGATTTTACTGATGAGATCGAGCGCCCATTGTGAAAAAGGCCAATGTTATAATCAGCTGGAGCTCCTGAGTTGGTGAATGGATGAGGTCTCCATGCTGTTGGCATTGCATACATTTCCTGACATAGTCATGAGCTTCTTTTTCCATAGTAGGTCAGTAGTACCAAGGCCTCAGTAGTTTCTTGGCCAAGGTCATACCACTAAATGTGAACCACAAATGATGTCGTGTACCTTTGTTAAGGTAGTGAAATCTTCTTCAAGATTAAGGCATCTTAATAAGGTTCATTTGACACTCCTACGGTAAAGGGTGTCACCTAGAAAGAAAAAGTGAGATATTTTTTAATGAAGGTTTTCTTGAGATTTGGGGTGATGTCAGCGGGGAGGACTCCTATTTTCAAGTAGGTGAATATGTCATGGTACCAAGGATCACCGAGATGAACAATTTTGCATACGAATGTAGATTCTGGTACCTCAAAAGCTGGTATGAGAAGTTTCTCTACAAGAAATTCATGTTTATGGATGCTTCTTGGGATATCTAGCAATGATCCAATTGTAGACATAGCACCATCTATTTTGTTATTTACTGTAGGTATCTGCTCAAATGTTATGTTGATGAAGAACTCCTTGACATCCTCCACCAAATTTTTGTATGGGGTATTTTTATCATCCGTAGTTTGATATTCATTGTTGATTTGATTGATAATCACTTGCTATTCCCCATAGACCTTAAGTGTCATGATTTTCCACTGTACTACAATCCGAAGTCCTATGACAAGAGCTTTGTAATTCCCAATTTTATTGGTTCAAGGAAAAGACAACCTTTATGATTTTGGGATACAATCCCCTTGTGATGTGATGAAGAGGAATCCTGCTCTTGGCCCATGTTGTGTGTATGATCCATCAAAGTATATCTTCCAGTGGTATACAAAATTTAGGTTGAAGATTGAATCATTTGTAAACTCTGATACCAATGGGTTCTTGGCATATATAGGTGCTTTGGCCAATTGATCTGCAATTACCTGTCCCTTGATGGATTTCCGTTCCACATATTCAATGTCATATTCTGTCAAAATCATGAACCACTTAGCCATTCGTCTTGTGAGCATTGATTTACAAAGTAGATACTTTAGGGGGTCAATCTTTGTTATGAGCTTTATTTGATGAGCAAGCATGTAGTGTCTAAACTTTTGTTAGGAAAACACTACTACAAGGAAATATTTTTCAATGAATGTGTAGTTTAACTCGTGTCCCACTAAGGTTCTACTAATGTAGTATATGACTCTCTCTTTCCCTGTTTCATCATGTTGAGCCAGAAGAGCACCAAGAGCTGTCATCATAGCTGATATGTAGAGGATCAATGGTTTGTTCTAGATCGGTGGCATGAGAACTAGTGGTGTTAGGAAGTATTCCTTGATTTGGTTAAATGTTTGATTGCATTTCTCATCCCATTTGTAGGCCACTCCCTTGTGAAGGAGATGAGAGTATGGGATGGTTTTATCTGCCAATTGTGCTATGAATCTTCAAATTGATTGAAGCCTTCCCTACAGACCCCTCAATTATTTTAGTGTCAGTGGTGCTTCCATGTTGAGGATTGCTTTAAATTTTGTAGGGTCTATCTTGGTTACCCTCATTGATACAATATATCCCAGGAGATTTTCTGACGTGATGCCAAAGACATATTTCTTAGGATTGAGTCATACCTTATATTCTTCTAGTCTGTCAAAGATTGGGTCCAATGTTGATATATGGTCTTGATGTTTTCTTGATTTGGCTAGTATGTCACCCACATAGTCCTCTATAGATTTGTGGATCTTGTCATGAAAGATCAAGGTCATCCCTTTGATATATAGGTCCAACATTCTTTAGCCCAAATGGCATCATATTTCAATAGTAGGTATGCCATGGACAAGTGAAGGTTGTTTTATGTTCGTCATCCTTTGCCATCATAATCGAGTTCTATCCTAAAAATACATCAATTAATGCTAGAATTTCGTGCCCCGCTGTCAGATTTACAATCATATCCATGTTGGGGAGGGAAAAATCATCCTTAGGACATTCTTTATTTAGGCCCCTCAAGTCAGTGTAGATTCAGATGCCCCTAGTGGGCTTGGACACATGTCCAAGGTTAGAAACCCATTTTGAATAATCAATGGGTCAGATGAAGCCAATGTAGAGGAGTCTCTGTAGCTCAATTTTGACCAATAAGGCAATTTGTGGATGCATCTTTCTCAATTTTTGTCTCATAGGTTTCACCTCTAAATAGATTGCTAGATGATGAACCACTACTTCTAGATCTGGGCCTATCATGTCGGCATATGTCCATGCAAAGCTCACTTTCCTTTTCTTTAGAAATGCTGCTAGATTTTCTTTCTCCTCTATCAAAAGTGACTCAACATAGAAGGTGATGTGCGGGTTCTCTTTAGTTCCCAAAATTTAGTGGGTTGCATTTCTTTGTCAGAACTGTTGATTTCTCTTGATGGATGGAACTAAGGGGAAGATTGAATCCCTCATCGTTTGGAACCTTAGAGAAGTTTTCACCATCTGATACATCCTTTATTTTTATTATTTTAGGATTAGAAAGGCCACAATGTGGTTTTCACTTAAGGATTTAGACTAAGAGATTTTCAATTTTGTGACTAAGACATTCAATCATTTCCTTGTAGTACACATGTGTATCCAACTCTATATCAAACCCTTCTTTGTGATCTCCATCCGATAGATTAACCTTTATTCCCATGAATTATGAGAGAGCTTCATCATTTTTGAATGTATCTAAAGTCAGTGGTCCTCATTGCTCATAGTCGAGGAGTTAGGGGTAAATGAGTTTTAGTTCGGTGACTTGGTTGCTTGAATCAAATGACACGGTGGTGATCATGAAGATATTTGAATCCTTGTCGTATAGGTTATTTATATCGAAGGTATAGTTATATAGGAGTAAGCCAGTGGATACTGGTATTGGAGGATGAGCTTTAACTTCTTTAATAGGGGTACACTTGCCAAGAATGGTTATCTTTGTAGGGGTACATCCAAGGCCAAGATTCTAAAGGCGCTTCTAAAAAATGATAGGTTCTAACAGGCTGTTGTTATTCTTCTCAAGCTTCTCATTTTTTTTGTAGCCCCAACCAAACATTAACTGTAGACCCTTGTTGTCCTCATTCATTAGGAGAATGGTTGCAGGTTGGTTATCTTGATATAGGAAACTCAAGACATCTTCTTCATCCACAACTTCCTTGTTTAAATCCCCCCACTTTTTAAAGTGGTAGGAGATATAGTGAATTTTTGGGATGCATTGTCACTTGGTTGTGTTTTTCCATGATATTTAGGAGATTGAGGTAAGTCTCCCACCATATATGCACCTTTTTGTAAGTTATAGTCTCTACATCCATTGTCTCTGATTATGGCTTTGACATCTAGAATGTTCTAAATGATGGGTGTCTTTGTCTCAGAAGTGGAGGCTAAAGTGGATGGGTCAACATAGGGGGATGTGGGTCCCTCATATTTTTTTGGAACTTGGGGAATCTTGTAATATTTGGCTTCTATATTTTTGCAATAATAGAGAGGTTCAGGGTTGCTATGGATCATGACTTCTTGATTTTGGTAAGGGAGTTTTACACATTGGTGGAATGTAGATGCAACAAATTGCATCCCATGGATATAGGGATGCCCTAGGAGAATATTGTAGGGGAGTTCAAGCTCAAGGACCTAGCAAGTGGTTTCCATGATTGTCAGCCCTACTTGAATGGGGAGTTGAATGGTGCCTTCAGACGCTCATTATTGATCATCGTAGGCCTTGATGGTAACACCTTTACCTTTTTTAATGACTTCCTCTAAAAAGCCCAAATTTTTTATTAGCTATAGGGTACAAATATTCAAACCCGCACCCCGATCCACCAAGACCCTTTTGATTTTTTCCATATGCACCAAGAAATTAAGGTGAAGTGTGTGGTTATGAGAATAATGGGTTGGGAGATCATGCTCAGAAAATGTAAGGAGATGTGTGGTGATATATCTAACCATAGCTTGAAATTGGTTTGCATCAAGGTCTATGGGAATGGAGGATGCATCCAATGCTTTCTCTACGATGTCCCTATGTGCAGGCGATATTTTGAGCAACTCCATGATGGAGATTTGGGTGGGGGTCTTTTTCAGTTGTTCCAAGACACTATAACCACTAGGGTTTGATTTTAGATTCGTGAGTGGTTCCTTGGGTGGTGGTGAAGGTCTGGGGATAGAAATTATGCCGCTACATGTGGTGACTCCACACTCGGCATTAAGTGCTTTGATATTGACAACTGTTACCCATTCATCCAATGATGCTACAACATGGTCATAGATGTTGATGGTGTTTTTTGCACATCAACATCTTAGATAGAATATATAGTATCCTATCTCTCTTGAAAGGTCAATCTCTATTGAAAAAGAGATAACCCTAAGGTCTCTTGGGTGTTAGGTCATGACTTGCAACAAAGCAACTCAGTGATAAATGTGAAAATGCTGGTAATCACAAAGGGACCTTACAAAAAAAATGCTGGAAACTCTAAACTTATCAGATTTTACAATATAATGATACTCGAATTCCAATTTTAACCAACGTTCAAAGAAATAGCAAAAGATGAGGGTTTCAGAAATCCTAAGATTAAGATTACTCCTAAGATCAACAATACTAATGATGAATTATTTGGACCAGACAAATCCCTCAAAACTAATTTCTTCTTAACCCAGGCTATACCTGCAATCTCACAAAAATAGTGCAATCTTCCAAGGAATTAAAGATTTTCAAATCATAGACATTTATTCAATTGAACTGGATAAATTCCCATGATTGAACTAAGCACATAAATATCAAGTACAGGTTGACCTTGCACAACAATCCCAAAATCAAGAAGTTGCCCAAAGTATGAACTAGAGATCGCTACAACATTCCAAGCACTAAATCATAAGCACCATTAAATCATTGAAATCTAAATCTAAAATGCATTCAGATATTTCCAAGCAGTTTCAAGGATAAAATAAGAACCATGCAAGACATATCAATGCAAAGAAGCCACCAATAATAGCACAATGTCTTCACTTGTATTGAATCACCAATAATAGCAACAATTATGATGTTCTGTGTTACAACACTTGCTTGAAAATGAAACTAACTCCTAATTCCAACTCTCTTCTCTAAAAATATGTCTAACTCTAGTCTCCTAACCCCTTTCTAACCTATTTTAGAGGAGGTGAAATTCCATACATATAGAGATACATCCCACATGAGCCCAAGCTAGGGTTACAAAGAAGGTCAGCCACCAACCCCATTGGCCCTGGACAGGTCGCAATAAATCGCCACCCTGCATTGAATGCATGAGGCGCCCCTTCAGATCAGCCTTGGATCTCTACAAATCTTGGCTCAGATAGAATAAAACCTGTGGGTCACGTCTGCCATTAATGTCTCACTAGTGCAAAGTAGAAGAATGGTACCGTGCACGCAATGTGAGTTTGAATATGGGCCATCGATCATATCCGAGCTAGGCATCATGAACAACTCTAATCGAGTCAAACCAATTTGAATTTTCCATGTCACGTCCAACTCAAATGAATGGCCAATGAGAAAACCTTTCGTGTACGAACTAGTTTTACCTAGCCGTGGCCACAAAGTGTACTTGGATGCATCTCATGGATCCCGCAACATCTCTAAAGTATGCCCATTCCTCAATACCAGAGTCGCTTAACCAGCGACTACTCTACCCAATCCAACTTACATTCAAAGAGGACCACCATTAATACCCATTAAAGCATCGAAATCCAAGTTAGTCCATCATAAACAACATGTTAATCATCAAGGAAATCCAAATGATCAATCAAAATCCCTTGAAATATCATTAAGGTACCCTTCTCAAAGTTTGGGATTTTCAATCCCTCATAGAATTCAGACCAGAAGGGAATTTCAGGGAAATCCGGGCCAGGCGGAAGCAGAGCCAAAACGGAGACGGAAACAAAATAGGTGGAGGTGAAACCAAAATAGGTGGAGGTGGAACCAAAACCAGATGGGACCAGCAACAAAATGAAATAGAAGTGAAAATAGAACCAGTGGAGGTGGAACCAAAACGGGCGGAGGCAGAACCAAAACCAGATGGGACCTTTTGCAAAGTATTAAGTTTAGTTCCCACCCCGATTCCATCTCTGATGAAAGGAAAGGAGGCAAAGGAAAAAAGGAAAACCAACGAAAACCAAAGGGAGTAAACGAACCCCAAAGGCTGAACACAAGAAAAACAATGAAGAAAATGGGAAGACAAGAAGTGGAGTCAGAGCCGGAACCAGAACGGAAACCCAACCAAGAACACTGTGAAGGTTCAAAGTTTAGTTTCATCCCGCGCTCTACCTTTGATAAACGATAAGAAAAGGAAAACCAAAGAATACCTAAGGGAGGAAACAAACCCAAAGGCCGAACACAAGCAAAACAACAAAGAAAATGAGATGACAAGAAGTGGAGCTAGAGCCAGAACCAAAATGGAAACCCAACCAAGAACACTGTGAAGGTTCAGAGTTCAGTTTCATCCTGCACCCCACCTCTGAGAAACGACAAGAAAATGAAAACCAAAGAAGACCTAAGGGAGGAAACGAACCCAAAGGCCGAACACAAGTAAAACAACAAAGACACGAAGGTAGAACTGGAATGGGAACAGGAAGCAAACCACAAACTTTGTGAAACTTCAAAGTTTAGTCTCATCCCGCTCCTGAACCCGCCAAGCAAAGGAAACAAAGTCTTAGGAGGAAAATAACAACTCCTAACACCTAGACAAAACACCAAGGAGAAACAAAGGGAAAGGGAACCCTTTTCTAGAGAGGACATCTGTGAGATTCCTCAACCACTTGGAACTCAAAACAAGGGCACTTTACAACCAAGACAAGCAACTAGGAGTAGCGCAAAGTAACCAAAACCCAGGAGAAAAGGACCAAAGCACCAAAGACCAAAATCTCAAGATTTTTAAAGACAAGCTCAAAAGGCAAGGCCACAGACAAGAGCCAAAATACTAGGCAAACGAGGGTCCCTACTTTCAGTGGGGTGTGCATGCAAAAATTGCACAACAAATGGTGACTCCACTGGGGAAATGCTCTAGAGCATTTCAATGACAAACTGGAATCAAGAACCTAGAATCTCTGATTTGAATCCAAGCATCGGGTTACCCTACAAACAAGGTTTCAGAAATCACAAACAAGAAAACATTTCCTGTACCAGGGTCAAAGTGTGTGTGTATGCATTCATTTCCCTTTCCTTAGTTGCAATAGGGACCAAAATTAGTCTGATAGGGCTACATAAGGATTCCAACTCCAAAAGCAACCTGGATAGAGCGTCGCTGCCAGTCAGGAGTCCATAGCCTCGATGAGGTTATCACTATGACCCTCTCTAGCATAGCTCTACTGCCAGCCAGGCATCCATAGCCCCAGTAGAGATACTAGGATACCCCTGATAAGGTGAATATTTCGTTTGAGGTTCAATATTTTTTTTTTTGATATTCTCTTTGAGATCCTTAAACTTTCCTTTTCACCTTGCAAGCAATGAAGCCCACACTCAGGGATGAGAAGCACAGTGGTTCTAGAGAAAAATATAAGATTTTTCACCCAGTCAGACTTCATAAAGATCATATGCAACCTTGAAATCCTTAAGATTTGTGTAAAAATATGAGACCCTAATACATTCCAGAATTTGACTTAATCAAGTGACTCCAATCCCAAGCATATGCAACATCAGATGAAGGAATTCCACTAGTTCAATTCATTCTGAAAAGGTGACTAGAGTTTGTAAAAGGAAATCCCCAGAATAGCCCCAGGCAAGCAACCAGTTATACAGATGCGACAAACCTAGATGAAAGCAAGAAAACCCAAAGAAAGAGTAGAGGAGAAAGCAAAAACCAACCGAAGCAAACCTACTCTAACCAAAAGTAGAAAATGAGCCAAGAAAACAAAAGAGACCCTAATCTAACCAAAGAAAAAATAGAAAAACAAAAAGGAAACCTAATCTGCCTATGTACAAGGAAAGAGCTGTAAACAACTCAGGATTGGAAATAATGCTTCAAATACTGCCCATTGATAGGCAGTGGGATATTTTCTCCACTGAGGGTTTTCAAACGAAAAGCATTATCTCCCAGAATCTCTACAATCTGATAAGGGCTGAGCCAAAGTCTATCAAATTTTCCATGCTCCCCTTTTCGGTCATGGGCTTTATCCTAGTAGAGAACCAAGTCAGATATTCTAAATGCTTTCACCTTAGATATCCTATCAAACCATCTCTTCACTACACCTTGATGTTTGGCAAAGTTTTCTAGGGATTCATCTCTTCTCTCTTCAAGGTGTATCAGTTCAGCGAGGTAGGCTTCACGTTTGTCCTCTCCATCATAATATTCATTAATAAATTGCAAGGTAGGGATCTTCAGCTAGATGGGAAATACAGGTTCCAAACCATACACTAAGTGATAAGGAGAGGTTCTTAGGGATGTTTTCTGTCTGGTGCAGTTTGCCCAAAGAGAAAATCTAAGTTGGGTGTGACAATCCTTGGGATTCTTCTCTAGTAGCTTACAAATGACTGTTAAAAGATTCTTATTAGAAGACTCAACCAAGCCATTACCTTGTGGATAGTAATTAGATGCAAATTTTATGATAATTCCATAATCAAAGGTCCAGTTAGAAAATTTCAATGATGCAAATGCAAGACCATTATCACAAACTAAAGCCAATGGACATCCAAAGTGATTGATAATACCTGACTCAATGAAAGTAATTACCACTTCAGAAGTGCATTGTTGCATGCAAGATCCTTAGTCCATCTAGTAAAGTAATCAGTTACGATGAGAATATACCTGTGGCCTGTAGATGAAGGTGGATTGATTGGACCTATAAAGTCCATTCCCCATTGTGAAAATGGTTTTACCTCTAGAATAGGTTGAAGTGGAAGGGGTGCACATTTCTCCCTACTTGCTACAGTCTCACATACATGACAAGTCCTCACATGGTTATGTGTGTCTTTGAACAAGGTAGGCCAACTGCCCTCAGGATCTGATTTGTAGTGGAAGGTGCTAAGCCATGGCCTATACCGTATTTTTCATGAAATTCAATCATCACTATGCCAGCTTCTTCCTTTCCTAGGCATCTCAAATAAACCCCCTCATGATTTCTCTTATACAAGACAACTCCCTTATCATAAAACTGTCACTCTTCAAATGCAAAGCTCTCCTTTGTACTGCATTAAGGTGTTTAGGACATTGTTGGTTCAACATATAGTAGATAATTTCATCATACCAGTCCCCTGGAGACACTTCTTGGAGGTGATATTGCTAAGCCGTGAGGTCAGGACCCATCTCAGCCATTATCTTTGTCAGTCCCTGCCCTCTCACCAATTTCATGGGCTAGATCTCAATATCATATTCCTGCAACATGGTTACCCATTTAGCCCTGTGCTCTCCCATTTCATTCTGCATCAATAAAAGCTTGACTGAGGGGTCAAGTACTATGGCAAATACCTTATTACTTAGAATGTAATGTCTGAACTTCTTTACTATTCTAACTAAATTATAGGCCTTCTTTTCCACATTAGGGTATCTCAGTTCTGCATCCTTTAAAGGAGCACTCATAAAAGCTATGTGATAATCATCGCCTTGATCAAACTTTTGAGTTAATATTCCGGCAGAAGAGTGATCAGAAGCAAATGAATAGATGTAAAAAGGCTTGACATAATCCGGACTTACCAACACTGGAGCCTCAGTAATAACTCTCTTGATTTTGACAAATGCCTCCTTAGCTTCTGCACTCCATTCAACTTTTGCTTCTTGTTTCAGCATGGCATTCAATGGCTTCACTATTTCTGCAAATCCAGTGATAAAGACTTCATTTAATTTTTGCTTGCAGGTGGTTGAATCTTCATTATATCCTCCACTCATTTTGGATCATTAGCAATACCCTATTCTGAAATGACTTGTCCTAACAGTTTTCCCTCAGTGAATCCAAAGATGCATTTCTTCGGATTAAGTGAGATGCCAAATTCTTCGCACCTCTAGAATAATTTGTATAGGTCTGCTATGTGATTGCATCACTTCTTGGAAAAAATTGTCAAATCATCCATGTAAATGATGATGCACAGTTTACCAATAATTTCTTTGAAGGCAATATCCATAGCTCTCTGGAATGTAGCGTGAACATTGATTAACCGAAAGGGAATTCTTTTGTACAAAATGGTCCCCCATTTTGTAGTAAAGGCAGTTTTGTGCCTATCCTCATATTGTACCATAACTTGGTTGTACCCAAAGTACCAATCTAGAAAAGACATCATTTGAGATCCATTAAAAATCTGAAGTACCTCATCCAGTGAAGGGACTTGATAATTGTCCTTTCCTGATGCCTTGTTGAGATTCCTAAAATCAACATAGTCTAATTTCTCCATTTTTCTTCCTTACTGGAACCAAGTTTTCAACCCATGTTGAATGTCTTACTGGGAATATGATTCATGCTGAAAGTAGCTTCTGCACCTCTTTTTGAATGATAGGCTCTAGTAGAGCATTAATTGGTGTTTGTCTTTTCTTGAATGGTTTAACATTTGACTTCAAGGGAATAGTGTGTGTGATGATTGAAGTATCATATGTCTTTAAGTCCTCATAACTCCAGACTATGAAATCTTGATAGGCGTGTAAGGTGTCAATAATTCCTTTCCTTTCTTCTAGAGTGCACACTTTACCAATAAAGACATTCTTTATGTCACCCTGAGCCCCCACATTGTATGTTTCACATTGACTATCGAGAGACTCCCTTTTCACTTGCTATTCTTGATATTTTATCTTATCCAAATGAAAGATTCTCTCCAATTGCACCATACCTCTTGGGATGGTATTAGTTTTTAGGTTAATGACCCCTTCTAGGTCCATTTCAGCCTCTTGAGGTTCTACCTCATCAATCACCTAAGAAGCAAACACATCACAACTAGTGATGAAATCAAGAATATGTTTGTCATCCTCAAACACCTGCAAATTGGTTACATTATCGGGTACTGAGGGTACTGGAGTGAGATCTACAATGAACTTCTTCAAACCCAAAAATGATAAGGGCTGTAATGTACTAGCTGCTTGGGCTAGATAATCTGTAGTTTGATTTTTACTTCAAGGGATCAAATGGATGTCGAAGGCATCAAATCCTTCAATGAGATCCCATACTCTATGCATGTAGTTGGTCATTATTCTATCATGGCACGAGTATTGTTTCCTTACTTGTTTAACTACCAGCTCAGAATCTCCAAACACTTGCAAGATCCTGAATTTCTTTCTCAATGCCATTAATAAACCATGGACCAAAGCTTCATACTCAGCTACATTATTAGTGCAATGGAACTGGAGTTTATGAGCAACAAAATAGGTTTTACCTTTAGGGCTGATCAGTTCAAATCCTGCTCTAGCACCTTGCTTTGATTTGGATCCATCAAATCTCAATGTCCAACAACCATCAACTCCTGATTTCTTCGAACTAACCTTGTCCTTGCTACTGCCCGAAAGCTCTTCAGGAGGCCTTGGGCTCTTTCCTTTTTGATCATTTTGAACACTCTGTATATCCAGCCTGATAGTTGGGGTTGGATTAATGCATATTTGTATTTGATCCACTATAGTTTGACACATGCAATATTCCATCTTAGAGTGAGGAGTATTGTGAACCTTGCACCAATTAGGGAGCAACAATTCCTTAAAATTCATATTCTTGCCCAGTTGGATCTGGTCCTCTACACACTTCTGGAAAAACTCTTGGAAATTATTGAGCAAGTTGAGTTGTCTATCTTCTTGGTTATCAAGTTCCTCTATTTTTTCAAGCAGTTCTTCAGAATCACTAGCTTCTGATGTGGACTCATTAGAGGAGCTTTGCAACATAAAGCCCTCTTTTGTATCTAGGACTGGGGCAGCCAGTATATAGTTTCCCATGCCGACCTCTAACACCAATATCTCATTTAAAGTATTCTGATACTTAGCAATTACATACTTGATTCTGGGTTCTCTATCAATCCTAATTTGATTTGGGACTCCTTTCCAAGGGAGCCACATGTGAGAGTGATCCATAGAGGTATATCCATTTAGTGCCTTGGTGAAATCTCGACCCAAAATCAAACCATAAGTATTAGGAATATCTGCCACATGACTGTTAATCACTTGTTGTATCCTAGGGTTTGAAGTAACTTGCATGGGAATTATGTTTAGTTCTTCCACTATATTTACCTTTGTCTTGTCCAATTGGGTGACCTTCTTCTAAGAGGCTGCAAGGGTAATACTTAGTGCTTTATAGACAACAAAAGGCATAAAATTTGTAGATGCCCCTTAATCTAAAAGACAATTGTGTAGATTCTTCCCAAAGATACAAATAGAAATCAGGAAGGGAGGGGTTTCCATTTTCCCTAGAACAAACTCAACTATGTGTCAACTTGTGCAATCTGATTCCTATCTTTTTCTTTCCCTCTATCTCTAGGAGGTGCTTGAATTAGGCCTTTAAGTGCCTGTGAACTAGGAGGCCTGCCAACTGCCTCGTTGACTGCTACTCTTTGTGGTGCTTGACTTGAATTAAAATACCGTAGGACTATATTTCTGATTGCAGGTTCCCTTAACAACTCAAAAGCATAGAGATTCACCTTTACCTTCCTGAGTTCCTCAATCACATATTCACCTAATTGTTCCACATTCATGTTGACATGGGTCTCTTTAGAATGACCAGTCTTCTTATCTTTTGTTGTATCAACTTTTCTCACTTTTGACACCTCAGATTGTCCTCCTTTTGCAAATTATTGTGTTGGCACATGAGGGTGAGGTGAATTATTACTAGCATGTGGGTCCAGTGGAGTGGTAAAATTGTTTGGAGGAATAGATGTAGTAAATGGGACACCAATTGGTGGATTCTTGTTAGGCCTATTCCTTAAATCATAATTTATTGTAGGTTGTTGAAACATCTATACTTCTTCAACACCAACTTCCTCTTCATCCAAGGGACCATTATCATTCTCAATTCCTTCATTAAATAGCTGAGAGATCTCATCCTTATTTAGCACTTGTCTAGTCTCCTCATTTTGGCCACTTGACTATCCTTCTGGTTCATTCTTTTCATCCCTCAGGAAAGGAGCATGATTCAACACCAAAACTGGGGAATCATAAGGATTCGAGGATACCAAATCCCGAATAGTGGAGTTGTTCTCAACTTCATACTAAAAGATGGAAGCAATAGTTTGAAATTCAAGACAATCTAGCTCAGAGTGTTGGCTTGTGTTATGAAGCCTGCATCACCTCGAAAAAGCTGCTTCAACTAGATATACTCCACTCAGAGGTTTTTCTTAATTGGAAGGTTGATCTAGTGGAGTGGGGACTCCTCCATTATTAGGTCTAGTATTCCATGGCCTATTCTTCCTAGGTGGTTGTCTCCTTTCAAACCCTTGTCCACCTTGTTGTCCCCTATCAAAGTTTTCCTCTTTCAAAATTTCGATTTCTGTCAGAATGCTGACCTTTGTCGAAGTTTTTCCCTTGTGCCACATCTCATTTCTCCCTATTGTAATTTGATTGCATGCTCCTTTGAGCAACTTGGATTTGGTTGTTCTAGTTCCTCAAGTAGGTTACCTCCATATTCAATTTTTTTACTTGTACGGTTAGCTCATCTAACCTCTCCTTATTAGGACTACTATAAGGCACTGGATTCAGATTGTTTGGAGGGTATCTTGATACTCCTCTTGGACCCATAGACTAATTGAAAATTTCCGAGTTCTATAAATATGTAGGGAAACCAGCCCGTGGCCGTGGATGAAGGCGTTGATTTGCATTTTGTTGGGGATAATTAGGTATTGGATGACCCTAACTTATTGGATGACTCGAGTGAGGAACTAAAGGAAATTGTGGAATGAGATTCATGATGGGAGTGTGATTAGTTAGAGCTTGGTTAAGAGCTTGGACTTGGCCAGGGTGAGCAGCAAGTCACATAGATGGTAGGGGTCCTGACAAGTGTTTCCTCAGATCTATACCGACCTTAACAACCTTTGTATATGTACTGAGCAAGGTATTTGGGGGATTAGTTCTCCACTTAAGGAAGGTGGATATAAGACTATCAAGGGCTTCAAAATATACCTCTAAAGTAGTGGCATCATCTAAAACATAAGGTGCTTGCAGTCTAGTGTATGCATGGTGGAACCTATTGTTGAATGATCCTATAGGCTCACTGAATTCTCTCTTAATTCCTATAAGATGCATGTAGAGCTCATTGGCACTAATAGGGGTTTTAAACTTCTACACAAATGCAGCCTCAAGTTCAGTCCAATTATGAATGGTTGCGATAGATAAATGATTGTACCATAAAAAGTCATTCTCTCCCATAGAATAAGGGAAATGTTTGCATGCAACATCCTCATGATTAATCCCTCTATCCCTCAGACAAGTCTGAAAAATCTTGATATGCTCCTCTGTTGTTCTATTAGGGTCATTTTTGTGAAAATTGGAACATAAATGCTCAAGGTTCTTGGGCATAAAATTGTAGTTGTTGAAGGATAGAGGTGATGGGTTATTTTCCAAGAAGGCCATTGGTGGAGGTGGAGGTGGTAAGGGATGATTGATGATTGGTTGGGGTTGTTGAATGGAACCAACCTCAGAATTAGATGAGGCTGAGGTGGATGAGGGTGAGGATTGTGGAAATGATGGATTGGATGATGACTCCTCCCTTCTTCTGGTCCTTCTTGACCTAGTTGGAGGTGGTAGTTCTTGAAACTCTTCTTCTCTTGGTGTAGATCTGGTTCTCCTTTTGAGTCTCTAAGGAGAAAGGGCATTTAGAAAATTCTCCAACTTTTTTATTCAAGCCCTCCTTCTAGTGCCTATCCTGTTGATGGTTTTTTATACACAATAACAACTCGTACATAATATATAGTATCATATCTCTATTGAAAAAGAGATAACCCCATGGTCTCTAGGGTGTCAGGTCATGACTACAAAGTGTACTTGGCTGCATCCCATGGATCCCACAACATCTCTAAAGTACGCCCATTCCTTGATCCCAGAGTCGCTTAACCAATGACTACTCTACCCAATCCAGCCTACATTTAAAGAGGACCACTATTAATACCCATTAAAGCATCGAAATCCAAGTTAGCTCATCATAAAAAACATGTTAATCATCAAGGAAATCCAAATGATCAATCAAAATCCCTTGAAATATCATTAAGGCACCCTTTTCAAAGTTTAGGATTTTCATCCCCTCGCGAAATTCAGACTAGAAGGGAATTTTGGGGAAATCCGAGCTAGGCAGAAGCAAAGCCAAAATGGAGGCAGAAACAAAACAGGTGGAGGCGGAACCAAAACCAGATAGGACCGGCAACAAAACAAAACATAAGCAAAAATAGAATCGACGGAGGTAGAACCAAAACTAGACAAGACCTTTTGCAAAGTATCAAGTTCAGTTCTCAGCCCGATTCCATCTCCGGCGAAAGGAAAGAGGTGAAGGTAAAAAGGAAAACCAATGAAAACCCAAGGGAGGAAACAAACCCCAAAGGCCAAACACAAGAAAAACAATGAAGAAAACGAGAAGACAAGAAGCGGAGCTGGAGCTGGAACCGGAATGGAAACCCAATCAAGAACACTATGAAGGTTCAGAGTTCAGTTTCATCCCACGCCCCACCTCCGAAAAATGACAAGAAAAGGAAAACCAAAGAAGACCTAAGAGAGGAAACGAACCCAAAGTCCGAACACAAGAAAAACAACAAAGAAAATGAGAAGACAAGAAGCGAAGCCAGAGTTGGAATTGGAACGGAAACCCAACCAAGAACACTGCGAAGGTTCAGAGTTCAGTTTCATCCCGCACCTTGCCTTTGACAAATGACAAGAAAAGGAAAACCAAAGAAGACATAAGGGAGGAAATGAACCCAAAGGACAAACACAAGCAAAACAAAAAAGATGCAGAGGAAGAACCGAAACTAGAACCGGAACTGAACCACGAACTTTGTGAAAGTTTAGAGTTTAGTCTCATCCTGCACCCGAACTCGCCAAGCAAAGGAAACAAAGTCTTAGGAGGAAAAGAACAACTCCTAAGACCCAAAAAAAACAAGGACAAACAAATGGAAAGGGAACCCACTTCTAGAGAGGACATCTGCGAGATTGCTCAACCACCTGGAACTCAAAACAAGGGAACTTTACAACCAAGACAAGCATCTAGTAGTAGCACAAAGTAACCAAAACCTAGGAGAAAAGGACCAAAGCACCAAAGACCAAAATCTCAAGATTTTCAAAGACAAACTCAAAAGGCAGGGCCACAGACAAGAGCCAAAATACTAGGCAAACGAGGGTCCCTACTTTCAATGGGGCATGCGTGCAAAAAATGTACAACAATAGATATGGTTCACATTGGTGTAATTCTTTCCTTTTCCATTGTTATTCCATTTATTGTGATCCAACATCAGATTCATGTATATCTTGAGATCTTGATTCCCTATTGGTTTTTCAATGGTTATAACTTTATCATCAATGATATCTTGGATCAGATTTTTGAGTCTCATACAACTAGCTCTTGTGTGTCCCTTTATTTTATTAAATTCACAAAGGTGCTTCTCATTATACCATGGTGGCTTTACTTGAAGCTCTTGGTAATTTTTGTAAACAGGGAGTGTGATGAGGTTTTCTTGTACTAGTTGTTGCATGATAGATTGAATGGGTTCCCCTAGTGGTGTATATTTTTGTTTTGGTGGATATTTCTTCTTTGGGGGTGGTCCCCCTTGAGCGTTCACATTGTTGACTATTTGATTGTTGGGTTGTTGTTGTGATGGGTTTGTTTGTGGGTTGTTGTGATAGGAACATTGCTATGGTTCCATTCCCTCCAGGGTTTGAAATACCTAAATTTGACAAATACCGAGGGAAAGGAAATCCTGAGAATCACATCAAAGAATTCCACGTACATTGTATGGAATTAGCATATGAGGATTCCTATCTGATGTGAATCTCCCCCCAACGTTTGGTTGGACCCACAATGGAATTGTTCTCTCACTTTCCTCCCAAAATCAAGAAGTTCCAAGAAGTCATAGACCTATTCATAAAAAGTTACTCATTCAACCACGACATGGATGTGAGCCTAGAGGAACTATTTTTTCTCAAACAACCTAAAGGAGAGGCATTTGTGCTATTCTTACAATGATGGATATCTAGAGCCAACAAGAGCAAGTGGTCCATGCCAAAAAAACAAAAAATTGGGACCATTATCTCTAGCCTCGAGGGAATTTGTCCTTCCACCTAAAAATGCAGTGTATCATGACATATGATCAGTTAATCCCCAAGGCTCTCAACATTGAAAGAGCCTTCATAGCATAAGGGTGCACACCTGCATATCAAGACAATAGACCATCAACAAGATACAATGATAAACCTCACACATAGGCTCAGAACAAAAATGTTACCAATGATGGTGTCGTTGATGCCAAGGTTGTTATTAGTGCCCCAAGGAAAAATATGCAACAACAAACATACCTACAACCACAAATCAACACACAAAACAACCCACAAACAAACCCATCACAACAACAACCTAACAATGAAATAGTCAATGTGAACGCTCAAGGGGGACCACCCCCAAAGAAAAAATATCCACCAAAATAAAAATATACACCATTAGGGGAACCCATTGAATTAGTCATGCAACATCTAGTACAAGCAAACCTCATCTCACTCCCTGTTTTTGAAAATTATCAAGAACCTCAAGTAAAGCCACCATGGTATAATGAGAAGCACCTTTGTGACTTTCATAAAATAAAGGGACACACAATAGCTGTTGGACTTGCCATTGCACCAAAAGATTACCTGTCAATACACAATACAAGCTTTGGTTAAGAAACATTGGAGGTGGTTAGACCATGTCACAAACCCAAGCGCTAGTGCTGCAAGGAAGACCAAGGGTCACACCTTGCAACAATCCCCCCCAGCATAAGCGTGGGGTTTGAACCTGTGACCAACTCTAATACCAATTTTTGGACTTGTCGTTGCACCAAAAGATCGACCTGTCAATGCCCGATACAAGCTTTGATTCAGAACCACAGGAGGCGGTTAGACCATATCACAAACCCAAGCACTAGTGCTGCAAGGAAGACTAAGGGTCACACATTGCAACAATAGCTAGTTTTATGAGACTCAAAAATATGATCCAAGATCTCATTGATGATAAAGTTATAACCATTGAACAACCAATAGGGAATCAATATATAAAGATATACATGAATTTGATGCCACATCACAATAAAGGGAACAACAATGGTAAAGGAAAGAATTAGACCAACGTGAATCATATCTATGACCATGTTATAGCATCATTGGATGAATGGGTAACAATTTTCAATATCAAAGGACCTAGAGCCGAGTGTGGATTCACCACACATAGCAGAAAAATTTCTATCCCAGGAGCTTCACCACCACCTAGCGTACTATCTACCAATATGAAATCAAACCCTAGTGGTTATAGTGTCTTGGAATAACTAAAAAATACCCCCACCCAAATCTCCATCATGGAGTTGCTTAAAATATTGCCTACACATAGGGACATCTTAGAGAAAGCATTGGTCACATCCTCTGTTCCCACAAACCTTGATGCATACCAATTTCAAGCTATGGTTGGACATATCACCACACCACATCTCCTTAAATTTTTTGAGCATGATCTCCCAGACCAACCATCTCATAATAACACACTTCACCTTGAGGCCTCAGTCCATAAGAACAAAGTCAAAAGGGTTTTGGTTGATGGGGGTGCAGGTTTGAATATTTGTACTATGCAGCTAATAAAGAATCTAGGATTTTCAGAGGATGTCATTGAAAAAGGAAAAGGTATCACCATTAGGGCCTACGATGATCAAGAATGAGTGTCCCAAGGCACCATTCAACTCCCCATTCAAGTGGGGTCGGTAATCATGGAAACCACTTGCCAAGTCCTTGACCTTGAACTCCACTACAATATTCTCCTAGGGAATCCATGGACCCATGGGATGCAAGTTATTGCATGTACATTCCACCAATGTGTAAAATTCCCTTACCAAAATTAAGAAGTCATAGTCCATGACGACCCCAAACCTTTCTATTAGTGCAAAAATATGGAAGCCAAATATTACAAGATTTCCCAAGTTCCAAAAAATGATGAGAGACCCACATCCCCCTATGTTGACCCATCCACTTTAGCCTCCACTTTTTGAGACAAAGACACCCATCATTCAGAACATTCCATATGTCAAAGCCATAATCAGAGACAATGGATGTGGAGACTATAACTTTCAGAAAGGCACATATGTGGTCGTAGAGTTACCTCAATCTCTTAAATCTCATGGAAAACCATAACCAAGTAACAACACATCCCATAAATTCACAACATCTCCTACCGCCTTTAAAAAGTGGGAGGATTTGAGCAAGGAAATTATGGATGAAGATGTCTCAGCTCTCCTATATCAAGATAACTAACTTGTAACCATTCTCCCGATGAACGAGGACAAGGGTCTACAATTACTGTTTGGCTGGGGCTACAACAAAAATGAGAAGCTCAAGAAAAATAACAACAACCTATTAGAACATATCATTCCTAAGAAGTTCCTTAATAATCTTGTCCTTGGATGTACCCCTACGAAGATAACCATTCTTGGTAAGCATGCCTCTATTAAAGAAGTCAAAGCTCCTCCTCCATTACCAGTATCCACTGACTTACCCCTAGATAAATATACCTTCAATATAACTGACCTATATAATGAGGATTCAAATGTCTTCATGATCACCACCATGTCATTCGAGTCAAGCAACCAAATCACTGAACTAAAACTTGGTTTACCCCCAACTCATCGACTATGACCAACGAGGACCACTGATCTTAGATACATTCAAAAATGATGAAGCTCTCTTGGAATTCATGGGACTAAGGGTTAATCTACCATATGGAGATCACAAAGCAAGGTTCAATATAGAGTTGGATACGCATGCATACTACGAGGAAAGGATTGAATCTCTGAGTCACAAAATTGAAAATTTAAGAGTAACGTCTAGATCCTTAAGTGAAAACCACATTGTGACACTTTATGATCCCAAAAAAAAAACTTAAGGATGTATCCAATGGTGAAACCCTCTCTAAGGTGCTAAGGGATGAGGGATTCAATCTTCCACTTAGTGTCATCCATCAAGAGAAATCATCAATTCTGACAAAGAAATGCAACCTAGTAAATTTGGGAACTGAAGAGACCCCACACATCACCTTTTGCATTGAGTCACTTTTGACTAAGGAGCAAGAAAATCTAGGAGCATTTCTAAAGAAAAGGAAAGTGAAATTTGCATGGACATATGCCAACATGCCATGCCTAGATCTAGAAGTAGTGTTACATCATATAGCAATCTATCCAGAGGCGAAACTTGTGAGATAAAAATTGAGAAAGATGCATCCGAAAATCACCTTATTGGTCAAACTTGAGCTATAGAAACTCCTCAACGCTGGCTTCATCTGACCCATTGATTATTCGAAATGGGCTACTAACCTTGTATCTACTTCCAAGCCCACTGAGGGAATCCGAATCTGCATCGATTTTAGGGACCTAAATAAAGCATGTCCTAAGGATGATTTCCCCCTCCCCAACATAGATATGATTGTAGATCTGACAGTGGGGCGTGAAATTCTATCATTAATGGATATATTTTTAGGATACAACCAGATTATGATTGCAAAGGATGACTAACATAAAATAGCCTTCACTTGTCCATGGTGTACCTACTGTTGGAATATGATGCTATTTGGGTTAAAGAATGCTGGAGCTACATATCAAAGGGCTATGACCTTGATATTTCATGATAGGATACAAAAATCGATAGAGGACTATGTGGATGATATAATAGAAAAATCAAGAAAACATCAAGACCATATATCAATGTTGGGCCCAATCTTCGATAGACTAGAAGAATATAAAGTATGTTTATATCCCAAGAAATGTGTATTTGGAATTACTTCAGGAAAGATCCTGGGATATATTATATTGATGAGGGGAATCGAGATAGACTTTGCAAAAGTCAAAGCAATCCTCGAGATGGAAGCACCACATACACTAAAACAATTAAGGGGTCTACAAGGAAGGCTTCAATCAATTCAAAGATTCATAGCATATTTGGCAGATAAAACCATCCCATACTCTCATATCCTTCACAAGGGAGTGGCCTATAAATGGGATGAGATATGTGATCAGACATTTAACCAAATCAAGGAATATTTTCTAACACCGCCGATCCCATTCCACAAATCTAGAACAAACCATTGATCCTCTACATATCAGCTATAGTGGCAGCTCTTGGTGCTCTTCTAGCTCAACATGATGAAATAGGGAAAGAGAGATCCATCTACTACATTAGTAGAACCTTAGTAGGACATGATTTAAACTACACGTTCATTGAAAAATCCTATCTTGTAGTAGTGTTTGCCTCACAAAATTTTAGACACTACAAGCTTGCTCATAGCAAAGATTGACCCCCTAAAGTATCTACTTTCTAAAGCAATGCTCATAGGATGAATTGCTAACTAGGTCATGATTTTGACATAATATGATATTGAATATGTGGAACAAAAATCCATCAATGTACAGGTAATTGTAGATCAATTGGTTGAAGCACCTACATATGTCGAGAACCCACAAGTATCAGAGTTCCAGACAAGTCAATCTTCAACCTGAATGTTGCGGAACATTGGAAGATATACTTTGACAAATCATACAAACAACATGGTCCAGGAGTAGGAATCCTCTTCATCACACCACAAGGGGATTGTATCCCAAAATCATACATGTTGTCTTTCCCTTGCACCGATAACATTACAGAGTACAAAGCTTTTGTCATAGGACTTCAAATTTTGGTATAGTGGCAAATCATGGCACTCAAGGTCTATGGGGACTCACAACTGATTATCAATCAAGTAAAAAATGAATATTAAACTAAGGATGATAAACTTACCCCATACAAAAATTTATTAGAGAATCTCAAGGAGTTCTTCATTGACATAACATTTGAGCAGATACCTAGGGTAAATTACAAAGTAGCTAACACTTTGGCTACAATTAGATCATTGTTAGATATCCCAAGAAACATCCATAAACATGAATTTCTTGTAGAGAAGCTTCTCATAGCAGCTTTCGAGGTACCAAAATATGAGTTCGTATGCAAAATTGTTGGTCCCGGTGATCCTTGGTACCATGACATATTCACCTACTTGAAAATAGGAGTCCTCCCCACCGACATCACCCCAAATCTCAAGAAAACCTTCACTAAAAAATCATCCCGCTTCGTCATTCTAGGTGACACCCTTTGCCATATGAGTATCGAAGTAACCATATTAAGATGCCTTAAACCCAAGGAAACTTTGACTACCTTAATAAAGGTACACGATGACATTTGTGGTTCACACTCTAGTGGTATGACCTTGGCCAAGAAACTACCGAGGACTAGGTAGTACTGGCCTACTATGGAAAAATATCATGACTATGTCAAGAAATGTATGCAATGTCAATAGCATGGAGACCTCATCCATGCACCAGCTTAGAAGCTCCAGCTGATTGTAACACCTTGGCCTATTTTATAATGGGGGCTCAATCTCATTGGAAAAATCATACCCACCTCATCTAATGGACATAATTTCATTATTACTGCCATAGAATACTTCACAAAGTGGGTAGAATCCATCCCCATGGCCTATATCATAGGGAAGCAGATCTCTAAATTCATCTTGAACTACCTCATTGTCGTTACGGTGTTCCATAAGACCTTATCTTTGATAATGTAACACCCTTCAAAAACTAGGATGTTCGTGAGCTATGCCAAAAATTTAATATCCAACATCGGTTCTCCACCCCATATTACCCCCAAGGTAAGGACCAAGCTAAGGCTTCCAACAAGACCATCCTAAAAATTCTAAAGAAAATGGTCAATGAAGTTGGTTGTGACTGGCATCTACAACTAAACCCTGTCTTATGGGCCTATCAAACAAGTATCTGCACACCTATAGGTGCAACCCCTTTCTCACTGGTCTATGGATCAGAAGCCATCCTCTCCATTGAGGTTGATCTCACATCCCTGAGAATATCATTAAAAAATCTTATTAGTGATGAGAAGTATCGAGTATCATGGTTGAATGAGCTAGAATTACTCAACGAGTGGTGAATGGATGCTTTGAATCACCTACAAGTTTATCATAACTATCTAAAGAGGAGCTACAACAAGAAGATCAAAAGTCAGTCCTTCTAGGTCAGAGAGCTCTTGTTGAAAGAAAATTAGAAGAATGTACCCAATCCCAATAGCAAAGGAAAATTTGAACCCAACTGGTTGGGACCCTTGGTTGTCACCACAAGTTGCAAATCAAGAGTGTATCAATTATCAACACATGAAGGTGAGGCCTTGCAAGAGCCCATCAATAGCTCCCATCTGAAGAAATTTAATGCCTAAGCTTGCAAGATAAAAATCCAAAAAAAATAAAAAATAAAAAAATATCAAAATAAAAAAAAGGATTGAAACAGTACAAAGAGAAAAAAATCACCCTCTAGTGAAAACAACTTATGTGGTGCTTTGGGCAAGTACCTTGGTGAAAACCTGTCAATCGAGTGCTTTGTGTAAATAACACTTCCCATCCACCATCTATTCATTAGCTTGTTCTATATCACCTTCTGGTATCTTCCATCACATTCAACCATTGCATTCCTCAACCCATCATTTCTTCCATCAACCATCTGCATCCACATAATAGCTTGATCCTGTGTTGGTATCATGTTCCATCTTAGAACTACTTGGCACATTCCTCAAGTATTTTTGTCCTACCTATATCGAGGTAGTCTATCGCATCACACTGGTGGCATGTCCTTGTACCTACATCAGATCAGTTTCGTGTACATCCTAACATCCTCAAAACATCAAAAAATCCAAAAAATTCATAAAACCAAAAAAATACAAAAACATCTAAAACATGTTAAAATCCAAGAATAGGTTGAAAATAGAAAAAGTTAAAAACATAGTTGTCATGTCGAACTACAAGTCTCTGAGCTTGCACGTAGGCAAGGCCATCATTGATGTGCCCTTGAGACACATTAGGTCAGCCCTTAGGAGTCTGTCATAATAAATTGACAATCGAATTGTTCATATCTCATCAATAAATGAGTCTATGTTAATTGAACTACGTAGTCTCTGCATATATAACGTATGAAAGTCTAATCTTTGATCAACCCCCAAGGCCCCTAGGATAGGTCCTTAGGTTAAGTTCTTGATCGAAATCTTGAAAAACATAAAAACATTAGAAAATTAGAAAATGAAAATATTTGTAAAACATCTCAAAAATCCCAAAATAGCCTTAAAACATTTCAAAATACCAAAAAAATTCAAAAAACCCAAAATCATCCATCCCATTTCATCTTCACCCACAATAAACATCCACTCACAATAAATTAATCATCATCTTCACCCTTTGGTAAAGAAAATAAAAAACAAGTATAGTAAATTGAAAGTGTAAACTCAAACGCCAAGGTCTTAAGTCTAGGTCAATAAGTAAACAAGTTGGTCAAGTCTTGGTATCAATAGCCCATCACCCAGGTAGTCTCACAATCATCTAATAACATAATTTCCTAGGATACGTCTTTCCTACAATGGCCATCAACATCAAACATCACTGCAATTTAGCCTTGGCTAGAGGTATGAAGAACATTAGCTTGTTCGTTTGTTTGACCTTTTCTTATGATTTATCTTATTACTCCCATTCCAATGACCTCTCGATGATGTCTATCAAAATGATTTAGAGAGAAAGGAATGGGACATTGATCATTACCTTTTGTTTGTTGTGTTTGTTGGATGTTCATGTAATATAGCCTTGGTGAATATTTTCTTTGTTAGGTATGTATGGGGGATATTTTGAATAGATTTTTGACTATTACATGAGAAGGTTTTTCCTTTCTATGTTTTGGTTTGAGATGTTCCACACCTCTAAAGTAAATCCTAGTAAGGTTTCTGTATGTCAGGTGTGAACAAGGTTACTCCTATTTGTTCGCTAAATCAAAGTCCATTGCACTAGATACCATGCCATCCTGGTTGTCTATACCTTGATGCATTATATCTACATGTGTTATCAAACATAATGAAAGTTTTTTTGTTTATGTCCCAATCCCTCAATAAGAAAATTATCATATTTCATCATCATATCTAATAGTCTTGATGACTCATAGACTTTTTGGACTTCTACATCTTCTTGGAATCAAAGGTTGACCCCTCTCATTCCTCTATCTTCTCCTTGTACTTACATTGTATCATGACATTAACCAAAAATATACCTACATTCATAAAATGTCAGCATACCCATCATGCATACTCATAGATATCATCATAATAGGAAAAATCATCCATCTCACATGCATTGCATCATCATTTAAATTGTTTAGGATAATATAGATTTGTTATTCTAAGCATCTTAAAACCATCTCATTTGCATCATCATAATATAGATCCGTTAGTCTAACCTTCTCATTTCACCATCTTGAACCTCTTTTCGTGAGCTCAACCAAAAAAATGGAATTTTTGCCCATCTCTTGAGGGGGCAGTTTACTAGCATAATTATTTCCACTAGGGCAATAGTGGGGCATCCAAAAAATTAAAAAAAAATTGAATTTCAATCTTAGTAGTGTTATTCTTTGAACCAACACAGATTTGTTGCTTCAAAGAGGGGAAAAATGTAGACACTTAAAGAGTCTTGATTTATACTATGCATCTGATTCTAATTAATTAACATCACATTTTTCTTAAATCATTTATGCACTAACCAATTAATTAAATAATCTTTACTATTTAGTTAAATTCACCAACTTCCACTATTAATCAAATAATTAACTTTATTGGATTAATTCACTTTCTTTTGACTAATGTTCATCCTATTTAATTAAATCAAATCATTTAATTAAATCCCCATAAAATCCTCTCATTTGATTAAATAAACTATACTATTTAAATCAAATGTCATAAGGCCCCTAATCCCTTCAAATTGATTAATTCTGAATTAAGCAACTCCTAATCCTCATTACCCATTCTCTAGCTTTTAACTCAACCTTGGTCAAACTAAACCCATGGTCAACTAACCAAGTAGCACATGAAATTCATTTCTTTTAATTATCTAATTACCTTATTTATCCTCACAATGACATATTCCTAGGAATATTCCTCCCAACCACCCTATCATTCAATTTCCCTCCAAAACCCTCTTACACACCCATAAATACCTCTTACAAAGGCATTTACTCCCTCTTACATGCCATCTTGTCTCTTACAAGGGCATTAATATCTCTTACATCCTCACCCACATTCTCTTACACTCTCAACCATATTTATTTAATCCTTTTACATCCTCATAATTCTACACACTCCCCAAAATGTGCTCCACCTTCATCCATTAGCCTTGTGAAAAGTGTCACATTCCTATAGGCTCTCCTTTTAGTCCCACATTCACCAATTTCACTCTCTCTTGAACCCTTGAATCCTATAAATAGAGGCACTCTTCATTGAGTATGGATTCACAATCTCATGCATTGTTATGCTATTCATTTTCATCCAATTGCTATCATTATCTTTGAGGGCAATTGACATCTATCACATCCACAATCATATGCAATTTTACTATAGGCACATTCATCACTCATTTTCATCACATCTTGGAAGCTTATCACAAGGGGGTGGGGAAGGGAATTATTTCCACATCAAAGGAGTACCAATCCCACTATGGGATAAAGTTTGAATATTATTTCATATTATTTCATTAGTTTCTTTGGTTTCTTATTTTCTTGTTTGCATATTTAGCATGTTCAAGTATGTCATAGGAATGCTTTATTTCATTTGTTTAAATTGATGAATGTGCCAATATTTATCAATCTTTGATAAGTGCATATTAAGTGTTCACAATATGTATTCAAGTGCATTCAAGTGTATACCTTGTGATGTACGTATTCATGTGTGACTTATGTATTTAAGTGTATTCAAGTGTATCCAAGTACATACTATGACTTATGTGTATTCAAGTGCATTCAAGGGAATACTTAGTGGCTTACATTATGATTTATGTATGATCATGTGTATTCTTTGTGAGTACTATTCATGTGCATACCTTGTACCCTACTTGTATTCATGTGTATATCTTGCGGCTTGCATGCATTTACACCTTGTGACTTATGTGTGTTTATGATTATAGTTTGTAACCCACATGTATTCTGACATATACTATGTCTACTTATGTGCATGCTTCATTAAATATACCCATGTGTTTGCTTCATTTCATATGTGCCTTCAACAAAGATTATTCCATGGGTATTTATGATTACTACATAGTATAAGACCGTTTCTATCAGAATACCTCCTGAGTTGGGAGGTACTAACGAATTAACTTATCTGACATTGAATTATTATTAGTATCAAAATGCAAATGACAAGTAACTATCAAAGTGAAAAGGTGGGATTCCCTCAAACTTGGCATACAAAAGGGATTGAAGAAACCAATTAAGAATAGAACCTTAGTTAATTTTGCAAATTAGATTGATGTGTGAAGGGGCTTCAATGTTAGGTACCTTGAATAAATTCGATACAAAACAGGTTTAAAAAAAATTGATTACATAAGTATAAATTAAGTTAAATCATGGACCCATAACCCGTAAACCCTAGGATCATTCTCACCTCAAAATTGGTTTAAATTGATTTCTTGAGGACAAGAAATCTTGGGTGGGGTGGACTGTCATGTCCTTGAAATTGAAGCACTAAAGGTAATAAAATACATGTTAAAAATATTAACCATTCAATATCGTTATACTTATAATTATCGAAGATAATATTATAATTATAATTATTATATATAACATCACAAATATTAATGCACAAATATTGGCAATTTAAATATTATAATTATTAACGAGAAAGACATAATAAAAGATTGTAACACATTGAAATAAAATATATATATTAACAATTTCATTATAATTATGATTATCAAAATAATATTATGATTATGGATATAAATATTAGTGACTACCTTATATATTATAAATATAACAAGTAATAAATATAAAAGACCGATCCATAAACAAATATAAAATATAAAACAAAATAAATAACAAACATAGAGTAAAGAAAACATCCAACCTTAGCCTTTCCTAAAGATAAGGAAAATAATCTACCGACTAAACAACATTAAAATGGCTAAGTGAAAAGCAATAGTCATACCCGACTATTGTAGGGTAACCCAGTGTCAGAGCTGAATGTCTAAACAATAGTCGTATTTGACTATCATAGGTATCGATAATATTTCATGAAGTATACTTCATGGAAGGTCAAAGAATCAGGAGGACGGCTTGCATAAATATAGCAGACAAATTATTATAAAAAAATCAATGACCAGGGAATAAACAAGGTAGTGCCAATCGTGACTATGATCAATAATGGTCAAAAAAGAAACTAGTGAATAATGTGCTTACCTCATAACATGATTAGACAGGATTGGTTATAGCACGTCAAAATGAAGGGATGTGATAGACACCAAAAGACATGCCCCTTAAGAAAGATCCATACAAACAAACATGACCATTGGTAAAACAGAGTATAAGAGGGAGATAAATCCAAATAGGTAGGCATCGTAGGAGAGAGAACAAGAAACAATGGACATTACAGAAAGATAGGTATCACACTATTGGGTCATTCAATTGAAGGTTGTGGTTGCCTAACAATTCATTCCAACCACACAATCCATTGTTTACAAGAGCTCTGACATGGAAGGGAAGAGATAAGTCATTTCCTTATTAGGTTATGATATATCTAAGGTCATCCTAGTACTCAATATTAATAATAAGCATCAAGACTATTTGTTAGTGTTGCCTTCATATGGAGAGAATAAATCAATCTATAATTACATTTTGTTGTGACTTTTTCACTCATCGGATTAGATATATGGAATGTGGATATTGTTCGATATTATGTTAATGCTAGACATAGTATAGTTGGCGGTGAGGTGAGAAAGTGAAGAGCAAAGATATATATATATATATATATATATAGATAAGCTATGTACCGATTTATGGATTAAAAAATATTTAAAAGGGAGAGGAATACATGCAACATGGATTAGATGGAACATCTTTGCATAATATATATATATATATATATATATATATATATATATTGTACAGTATCAACCTGTCTCGAATACCAACGCTTAACACTTAAAGAAGTCATTTTCAGAACAACCCCAATATTAGATGCTATAATTTATACGATTCTTACATGGTTGGATTATGAAGAATGAGTTTAAACAATGGTTATTCCTCTTATTTGAATAGCATTCTGGCATCAATAGAAGAGGCGTCTGAAATATAAGGACATAAAATAAGAAAGGAAGGTGTTGTGACTAGATAGAAGGAAAAGTAGTTCTGTCAACATGGTGATTGTGAAGATTAGGGAAAGCTCCTACAAATCATTCGCAAGTAAGTATAAATACGTACAAAAAATTGATTCACCTTATATTTCTAAATATGAAATGGTGTATGTATTATTGATCTCTATATGGACTGCATTTTGATAATCTAATTGTAGTGATAAGGGAGTTGAGGGCCGACGAGGAGGGGAAACAATGTTGGGGTCATCCTCTAAGTACACCACCCCATGGTGGATGGTTGAGGCCTGACACATGTGGACCAAGAGGGGTGTATTAATCTTGGGCTTAGAGGGAATGACTATTTGGGACACCCTACTATAGTTGCATCCTCAACCTCTCAATATGATTAAGTGATAATGGTTCTGGTATAGGGGAACAGTGGTAGGACACCTCACTAGGCACACCACCCCATATGAATGGCAAGGGCCACATGGGGCTAAGAGGGGTGTACTACTCTTGGGCCTAGGGTAGAGGGTTTCTTGGGCACCCTATTAGACCATTATCTGCAAGGAAGAATGAATTAGGAAAATATAAGGTTCAATATACTTACAAAATGATGTTGTCTTCATTTATAAGTGTCTACTAACATATTTGTAGGTCTAAACAGGTAGTTGTATCCCTGACCATGTTCTCTTTTATTTTATTTTTTCATTCTAATTAATATCATCTTGTAAATATTCTCTAACTCTATTTTGCAGGGGCCTATTTGCTCCATAAACACCCCCAAACACAAGGTGATCACTTGACATTGATAAATTAGGGCAGATTTAGGGTCATCCCTAAAAGGGGACATTACAGGGATACATTATGGTCTTGTTGTGTGAGCATAATAAAAATAAAATAAAATGTGAGCATAAAAGGGAAATGGGGATGGTGTCAGTATGGGCAACATGTGAAGGAAAAACAAAGACTATAAAAAATTAATGATGAATAGTGTCGAGAGTGGTAGAAGGGATGGTCGAGCATTTATTGAGGAATTGCATTCCTTCCCTTGGCCATCCATAATGGTAGGTCATATGGAAAAAAAGGCATTCTGGCAACCTTTAAACCCCACAACCTCATAAGCTATAGATACACACTTCATTTTGGGGAGAAAAACGTGAAGTAGAGAGTATGGTGTGGGTGAAAAGAGGAAGGAAAGGAGTTGAAAGGGAATGGAAGTTATTTTTCCTCAAGATGCAAGCAAAAAAAGTTGGACATTAGTAGAATATACTAGTGGGGGAGGCAGAGAATGACACGAAGGAGCAAGAACAATGAGTGGAATGTGTGAGGAAAGGAAGAATATGCACATGAAGAGGAGGTAGGAAATGAGCAACAAAGGTGATTGGGACTGTGGTATGTTATTTTGGAAGAAAAAAGCATGAGTTAGGAAAATGTGAGGAGAAGAGATAGGAGGCAAGGGAGAAGGACCAAAAAAACAGAAACATGGTCTCATGGAATGCATAGATTTTAGGTTATGCACTAAAGGGATTTGTTGAAGATGTTTGAAAAAATTCCAATAAAATAACAATTAGTATGTGTAAGCCACATTCTACAACCATTGTCAACACTCTCCTTGTCTAGGTCAAATGGGAGATTTTAATAGGTCATGAACATCCATCAAAGTCAAGGAAGAAGGAAACACATAGGAGAAAAAGGAAAAGAGAAGGGGTGAATAGAGGAGACATGTTGAGATGGCTTGTAGAGGCATTTTGGAAGAGAAGAGGAAACATCGTGCAAGAAGGAAATCAAAGGATATTAGTGGAGTTGACCTAAATAATCCAACTATGTGAAGTGTGAGAGCAACATAGATTGTAGGAAAAGAGAAAATCACATAGAGATGGGAGAACATGTTGAATCATTCATTAAACATAAAGACCAATTCAAAGTAAGGCATGGGAAGGGAAGAACATGAGAGGAGAGGGGTATGAAGCCAACCTAAGGAGGAGATATGAGATCTTTGATTCACCAATGCTAGAGTGGGGGCAACCAACATTAGTTATAGATGAGTTATTTCTTTCTTCCTATACTTAATATCTTCTCAATGCTTTCTTTTTAACATTTTTCACTGAAACGTTATAATTTTGGTCTCCATCCTTATAAGAAATTTTGCTTTATGAATTCTAGTAGTAATAGTAGATAGAAAGAGACATGTCTAATAAACACAAGTTCAATTGTAAAATTTGGGTTGTGGGAAAGTTAAAATGGATCTAGTTGATATGTTTATCAAGTAGTTACCAATTAAATTTATATCTCCCCTATTTTGTAATCATAAGTTGAATGCCATGGTGGGTATGGGGAAATTTGAAGTTGTTATCTTTAGTACACTTTGGGATGGTATCTTTCAATCTAAATGTGGAGTCGTCACTGAATTATTTTATCGATGGAAAAAAATGCAATCTTTAAGGTTGGCTTAAATTGCATCTTAGATCAAAATAAAATAAATATCAGAAGAGAGGCGTAAACATGGATAATTTCTTGTTAATAGATTATTAAAAGATATATTCTAACATCTATTTGGGATACATTTGTTATTAATAATCAAATATTTAAGTTGATATAGGATGAGTTTTCATTTTGTTTTCAAGGCATGACTATGATTCTTTATTATTATTTGATCTTCAAATTAGATGGTATCCTTTGATGGTCCACTAAGTATGAGAAATTGGGAATATTTATTGCAGTAGTTAAAAATTTTTAATTGAAGGTGATTCATGTTATGTGAAAAAGTTGAATAATCAAGAAATTGAATAGTATTGTGTGCAATTTTTTTACCCCATCTAAAATACAAGAAATAAACTCAAGCAAAAGGATAAAAACCAAAGACAACACTCAAGATTGAGCTAAAGATGAAACTCAAACTTGTAAATAAAATACCAAAATATTACCTTGTTTGAGCTTGATGATTTTGTTTGCCCCTTTTGATGGTTTCATATGTGTGCTCCTAGATCAATTTTGGTAGCATAATGACTTAATTTTTGTTTGATTTGGATGCAAAGATGGTGGATTTGGCTATGGTGATTGAAGGCTGGAGATGAATGTGATAGAATGTGATTGCATATGGTTAGAATGCTAAAAATGGCTAAGTGTTAATCATTTAGCAAGGGAGATTGAAATGGATGGTGTAGATTGATTCTTGGAAGATGATCAAGGGTTGAGATCAAGAGTTGATCAAAGGAATTAAAAATTCCTTTTTAATGTGCATGGGAATGATAAAAGGAATTAAAAATTCTTTAGAAATCTTGGATGAATAAATGTAATTTAAAATTCCATTTGGGAAGGACATGGGGATTGTAAATGGAATTAAAAATTCCATGAGGGGTATGGGAGAATAAAATGAAATTAAAAATTCCATTGGGATGTGGGTAGAATAAAAAGGAATTTAATATTCCTTGGAGAAAGGGAAGAGTTGACTAAGGATTCGATTAGACCAATTGATGAAGGATTAGATGAATGTTAGGTGGCTAATTGGGATTAGGTGCCCACTTGAAAAGTTGGAGGATGTGACACCTGTTAATTAGTGATTAGGAATCTACACATCCCTAATGATGGGATTAGCAGGTGGATTAGGGTTAGGTGTAGATTATGAGGGATGGGAGATAAAGGGAATTAAATAAATGGATTATTTATTTAATTTTTGGAGGAAAGGGATGAGGGGTGAAGTATTTAATTATTTAATTAAATACCTTAGGGATTTAGAGGACTTTAGGTATATTAATTAAATAATGTTAATATTACTTAATTAATGTGAAAAAGAGGATATTTAGATGAAAATGGGTAAATTTCACCAAATGTAAGTGGTCAATTTATGTGTCTACATTTTTCCCCTCTTTGAGATGGTGTTACAAAGTAGCATCATTTCAAAGAAGATTAAAACAAAGCACCTAGAAGAAGATGGTTGGATTATGAAAGATGACCTATTCATTCAAAGAAGTGACTAGGAAGAAAGATGATGGGATTGAAGATAAAGATTAGGGATTGAGGATGCCCCCTTGAGAGGACATGCGGGTTCAAGAGAATATGAGTGTGCTCTCGAAATGGATGAGATGAGGCAAGGGTAGATAAGGAGGATGATGTGAAGTGATGGATATAATATAGGATGGGAGGAGGAAGGGATAATTGAAGGAAAATATGAGAAGAAAGCAGGCACAAATGGATTTAAGAACAAATGTGATGTTGCCTCGATAAAGCTACAAGCCAAGATTGATTGATGGTTGATCGAGCGATGTTGATGAGGGAACAATATATTCCAAAACAACACAAGGATAGGGAAGGATACATCCCAATGATGATGATGAGAGTGTTGTTGACGAGGGAAGGATACATCCCAAAACAACACAAAAGGATAGGGAAGGAGACATCCTGATGATGGCAATGAGAGTGTTATTAATGAGGGAAGGATACATCCCAGAACAACAAAAGGATAGGGAAGGATACATGATGATGATGATGAGAGTGTTGTTGATGAGGGAAAGATACATCCCAAAAAAAAAAAAAGTATAGGGAAGGATACATCCCAATGATGATGATGAGAGCGTTGTTGATGAGGGAAGGATACATCCCAAAACAACACAAAATGATAGAGAAGGATACATCCCAATGATGATGATGAGAGTGTTGTTGATGAGGGAAGGATACATCCCAAAACAACACAAAAATATACGGAAGGATACATTCCAATGATGATGATGATAGTATCAAGCCTTGTAGCAAGGTCGGGAACAATACCAAGGATACAATTGGATGCTTTGTGCTAGATTGAATGGATTAGGATTAGATTGAGATGTGAGACTGCTGAAATGAATGAAGATGATGGAGGAAAAGAGGCTTAGAATAAAAAATATATATTATCCTAAGCAGATTGAAGGGATGATGAAATGATGAGGGTGGATGAAAAGATGCTTAGAATAAAAAATATATATTATCTTGAGAAGGTTGAAGAGATGATGATATGACGAGGATGGATGAAAAGATGCTTATAATAACAAATCTATATTATACTAAGAAGGTTGAAGGGATGATGATATGATGAGGATGAAGAAAGTGGAGGGATGAAAATGGATAGGATAAATAGATGAGTGATAAAGGATGAAAGGATGAGAAATATTTAGGGTGAATGGATGGGGGGGTTTGATAGATGAGAGGATGGGAGATGAGGAGATGAATGGATAGTAACCAAATCAATCAAGTTAATTATTAAGTGTTATTATACCATGTAATGAGCATTTAATTTGATATAGCATGAGATATTATGCACCAAGGTATGAGGAACCAAGGTGATGTCATATCACATGCATAGGACTGACACAACAAACAAAAGGTTAGTCCAACATCCCAAAGTCATGAGGGATTTGGTAGGGCCAATGCTATAAAAATCACAAACACAAAGGATGCCCCAACATAACACAAGACCACAAAGGATCTTGGTGGTTACTACGTGGGACAATCAAGAAGACAAGAACAAACAAAAGATCAAGATATGCCCCTATGTTTACTCATCAAAGCACACCATGATATGAGGGATCATGGTGACCCTAACAGAGTATAATAGGAAGCTCAAATGATAAACAAAATGCAAGAGCACCAAAAGATTACAAAAAATTTCAAATTTTCTTTGCCATAGGATCAGTAGATGGATGGGATTGATGTAGTCTGATTTAGGAAGGATGCATCCTATTAAGACCAAAGATGGAGGGTAGATTAGTTGATCAACAAGACTCGAGATATTCAAAACCGATTGAACCTCAAGACACCAATATATTTTGTTGTCAAGAACCAGCTAGATAAGGACATACTTGATGACATGACACAAAACCAAGACACACCCTAAGGATAAACCTAGGGTCTCAGGGGCTCATCAATTGATGGCCTTGCCTACATGAAATTGTAGAGACCTCGTAGTTTGATAAAATATTGATGACTGACCATAGATAAAGGTGGAAAGAGGACAATGGAGATGCTGATGGATAACAAAGACTGGATAGACAAATGCCCCAGAGGTTGATCAAATGATTAGCCTTGCCTACGTGAAAGTGCAAAGGCAATGTAGTTCGACAAAAAGACCAATGATAGACAAAGGATAAAGGATGATGAAATGACCATGATAAGTAGATACAATGATGGAGTCGATACGATGAGACAAGATAGACCTGGTGGATAGGATGGTGGTGATCACGTGTAGCTCAAGAATGGGATAGTTATCCAAATCATCAAAAGATGAATTGGGAGGATGATATGATGGATACATGAGTGATGAAAAGTGATAGGAGATTGGAAAGATTTGGGAAATGGATAGGAGTGATGATAGTGAGATAGATGACATTGGGTTACATGGGGGTAGCCTATAGTTAGATACCAATGACAAGGGATTATGAGATGGAATGAGGATAGAGATGAATGGATAGGGAGATAAGGATGGGTGATGGAAGGGATGATATGATGGATGGATAAGAAGATAAGGATGGGGAGATGAGAAGGATTTTTGGGGGGATGGAAGGAAAGATGAGGATTTGGGAGATAAAAGGAACTTATTGGATGGATGGATGGGAAGATAAGGATGAGGATATGTAAGGGATTACTAGATGGATTGATGGATGGGAAGATAAGGATGAGAATATGGAAAAGGATTAGTGGATGGATGGATGGGAAGGTGACAATAGTGATATGGAAGGGATGATAGGATGGATGAATGTTGTCTCCAAGGACTATGTCACAAAGAAGAAGATGCCCCACTCTAGATATGTCAAGTGTGATAAGGCAAGAGGAATGGGAGATAGGAACATGGATAGATAAGGAAAGGAGATGGATTGCAGCATGATGGGTGGACAAGGAAGGTAGATGGATGTGGATAGGATGCATGGATTAGGAAGGTGGATGGGGGAGGATAAGGAATAAGGTAGTGTATGGATACCAAGAGGTGTCCAAAGCATGTATAGATAGGTGCCCCTGTCTTTATCAAGATGACACGGAGGATGAAGGGATGTGATGAAGGGGATGCATAGATGGAAGTTTCCCCCAAGTGTGGAAAGAAAATGAATGGGTTTATGCATGACGCTTGTGTGTTAGGTTTTCATCATGGTACTTATCCAAGGTGCTTGTTTTCCAAGTTTTCACCACTAGATGGATTTTTCTTTTTACTTTTTTTTGGATTTTTTGGATTTTTTTTTTTACTTTTTGACTTTTTTTTGGATTTTTTTGATTTTTCAATTTTTTTCTGATAGGATGTGGATGGAAATTGATAAGGACAGGGTTGTGGGTAAATGGAATTGGAAGACATTTGATAGGGATGCTGATGAAAGACTCAAGCATCAATTTCCATACAAGGTAATAAGAGCCCAAGTGTGAAATGACTATTGGATGTCGGTACAACCTTATTAGAATGGGTGGATTATGCAAGATAATGGATTAAAGGAATTTGATGGGGGAGATATGTGGGATAATGGATGGGGTATTGGAAAGTGTATGGATGGAATGATGGAGTGGATGTGTGATGAGGGAATGTTTTCAAGACCAACATTGGCACATATGGTGGTGGATGTGAAAGGATAAGAGGATTACTGGATGAAGAGTGTGGGGATAATGGAGGAGTTGGGATAGTGAATTTTGGGACATAAGGACCCGAAATAAATTTAGCAGATGGAGGATGTAAATCATTAGTTTTTGGATTAGCAACTTTAGGTGTTATTACAAATTTTTCATTTGAAGGCATTGCATCTTTTTTCTTTGGGATCCACATGGTTTTGATTTTTTCTTTAGTGGGCCTTTGTAGCCTTTGGGATTGATTTATATTTTGGATTGGATTTTTCTTTTCTTTAACATGTCTTTTTATGGGGACATGAGGAGCTTTAGATTCATGTGGATGTTTAGACTTATGCATTTTTTCTTTGGCACCCAAAGTGATTTTAATAGCAATGGGATGGGTATGAGGTGATGGATGATGTGGAGTAGACATGGATGGAGTGATAGAGGTAGGCTTTTGACGATGATGTGTGGATGGAGGATGTGAGATAACATGCATGGAGGGGTGCCTTTGTTGATCCTAATGAAGGAATATAAAGAGGATTTTTATGATGTGTTCTAGGGATAGGTGATGGATGGATGAAAGGATAAATAGGATGAGATGGAGGAGGTGATTTGGGGATATAAGGACCCAAAATGGACTTTGTACATGAAGGATATGTGATGCTGGGTGGAGGGACATAAGGACCCAAAATGGATTTGGAGGATGAAGGAAGAATATGGATGGTTGTTTTGAGGTAATATGATGGAGGGGGGGATGGCAACAAATAGTTTGGTGGAGCGATGGGAAGTACCTCTTATTCTTTTACAATAGGATCATTGAGGATGTATGGAGGTTGTACCAACATTTTTGGATTGTGTGTCCTGAGAGATATATCCAAGACCTCCTATACATGGGTGTTCTTTGACCTAGATGGGCTCTAAAATAATTTGCTCATGAAGGCCTAAACCTTTTCCTCAATAATTCATGCTCTTGATAATTTGATCAATGATAGGATGATTATTATTTTGGAAGCATGATGCAAGTCCATTATTAGGTGGAGGAGGATGGGTGGTGTATATTCTTTGTTTTTCTTCTACAGGAAAACCACCATGGATGAGTGTAAGGGTACCAAGGTTATATAAAAGTGGTGTCTGGATGGTAGGGTTAGGTGGCGATGAAGGATCATGAGATGGAGATGATGGGATGGCAACATATTGATCTATAGGAGTGAGTCATAAGGGATTAGGAGAGGGATTAGGTGATATGATAGGATCTGGATTTATGGAAGTGGGTGATAAGGGATCATGAGATTGAGTGATTGGATCTTGAATGCAAAGGGGATCATAGGATGGAACAGATGAGCTAGTGTGATCTTGAGATGGGGTGGATGGGATGGTAGGGTTATGATTTGGTTGAGGAGAAGGATCATGAGATGGAATGGATGGGGGAATATGATCTTGAGATGGAGTAGATAGGATTGTGGGATCTTTATGTGGAGGAGGGGATATGTTGTTATGCTTTAGATCAATCTCTTGGCAGGACTCATCTCGTGTGGGTGACATGATGAGGGAGGAGTGTTGTATGGGCTCCTCAAGTGGGGGATATGGAAGGATGGAGGATTCATGAAGGTCATGGGATTGGATTTTTGTGATACAAGGACTAGGGGGATTGGATTGGATTTGGGTGTCTTCAATGGATTGGGTGGCGCTAGGAGTAGGAGATGGGGATTCAATGAATTTGGTGGGTTTGATGGTTTCAAAATTTTGGACGGTGTTAGGCGTGGTAGTAGGGGTGATAGGTGTAGGATAGAGAAGGGCCTCATCACTAGTGACCGTACATGATGGAGTGAGGTTGCAAGGTTCGACAACTTCAAGATGTAGAGTTGGGGATGTATTCTTTGTCATGAGTCCTTGGACAACATCTAGAGTGAGATACATATTCTAGGCTTAGTTGGGGTGATGGGAATAGATGAGGGATTATGAATGGGTGGAGGATTAGGATTATGGATTGGTGGATTAGGATTAGATGAAGGAATGGGATTGGATGGAGGACTAAGATAAGTGGGGGATTAGGATTGGTGAGGGGATCAAGATTTGATGGAAGATTAAGGTTGGATGGAGGATTAGGATTGGGATATGATTGAGGGGAAGATGGGGTGACATAGGAGGATATGGATGGTAAACTAAGGTAGGAATATTGGTATGGTGGAATAGGATTGGATGACGTGGATGGGGAATTAAGGTAGGAATATTGGGATGGTGGATTGAGGTGGGAAGATTTGGATGGTGGATCAGGAGAAGAGGATGTGGGTGGTGGATTAGTATAGGAGGACATGGATGGAGGATGAGGCTAGCAATATGTGGATGGTGGATTGATGTTAGAGAAAGTGGATGGGGAATTAAGGTAGGAATATTGGGATGGTGGATTGAGGTGGGAAGATTTGGATGGCGGATTAGGACAAGAGGATGTGGGTGGTCGATTAGTAGAGGAGGACATCGATGGAGGATTAGGATAAAAATATGTGGATGGTGGATTGATGTTAGAGAAAGTGGATGGGGAATTAAGGTAGGAATATTGAGATGGAGGATTAAGGTGGGAAGATTTGGATGGTGCATAAGAGAGAGATGTAGATGAAGGATATCATGAATATGTGGATGGAGAAGATACTGGATAACCCTTGTCAAAGGTAGCATAAGGATTATTATTATGTGTGGATGAAGGCATGATGGGATAGCTTGGATGAGTGATTAGATTTTGGAAGATGGTTAAGGAAATATTACTAGAAATGATAGCATCAAAGGGATCTATTTCATACTCATCTTGATCAACAAGACTTTCGTTATCATCGTCAATGTAATTGGGATTCCCCTTGACTACTATTTTTGGTGGCATTGATGAAGGACAAGGATCCATGGAATTGGATTGAAAATATGGGAATATATTATTAGAAGAAAATGAGAGATGATGAAAATATAAATAGAATGGATTCAAAGAACGTGTAAGAAGGGTTCATAAGATTTGTTTTGATATCAAAAGATCTTGGATGTGGATGGACTAAAGATCAAATTGGGATGTATATTAAGCTTAGATTGGGGTTTTATTTAAGCTAATATTAGGATTGGATTGTAGCTCAAATTAGGATGATTGAAGGATGTGATGGAACAAGCTCATATTAGGATGGGATTTAAGTTCAAATTAGGATGATTGGAAGATATGGTGTGAGCGGATCCCAAGTTCAAGGATGTGACTGAAATGATGAAGATAATTGTTGAATGGATGAAGGATAGGTTTAGCTAACTCCTTGATCAAAGAAGATGATGTTTGGATAGATTAATGAGGGTTGATGAGATGAAAGTGATCATTTATAGATGGATATGTAGAGGAAAAGTGATTGGACTACAGTTTCAAATTGAGGAAGATATAGGCTAATCATGACATGAAGGATTAACTCATTGGATTTTGTATGGGAAGTGGATTTGCCTCTGTGGTTAATGGGTTTGCCTGTCTAGCTAACATGATCACCTATCTAAAGGATCATAGAATCACCTCTATGTATCACAGGATCACCTCTTTAGGATTCACGGGACTGCCTATGTCTTGGACTATATGAACAAGAATCACAGAATCGCCTATGGGGAGAGTAGGATTGCCTATTCCAGGGGATGTACAGATAAAGAGGGTATGGAGTGAATATAGACTCTCCCATGACAATGATAGGATCACATATTTTAGGGGATGTAAAGACAAAGATGGTACATACCAGACACAGGATCGCCCCTGCGGACAATAGGTTCACCTATTCTAAGGGATGTATAGACAAAGGTGACTCAGACGGGAAATGGGATTGCCCCTATGGATAGAAAGATCACCTATTCAAGGAATAGGTAGACGAGGATAAAATAGCTTGGACACTGACTCACCTATGAGAGGAGAAGGCTCGCCTATTCAAGGAATAGGTGGACATGGGGTCACCCAACAGAGGCACTCCCAAGCAGATTCGCCCCTAACAAGGATGAGTTTTCCTAAGGGATGACCTAGACTAGACTCAAGACATAGAATTGCCCCTTTGGAGGGAAAGATTTCTTGTCCACAGTGAAATTTTGCCTCTATGAAAAGAAATCTCACCACTGAGGGCAATAGAAAACTATGGCAAAGGACAAAGCATAGCCAAAAAAAATAAGGTTGGATTGAATCGAACTAATGAAAAGCACTGGTATCACACAAGAAGATATGCCATGCAACACAATCCTAGAATTAGTGATAAAGGGTTTACAAACTTGATGTAGGCCCACCACATTGAGGGGACATCTCAAGGTTAATACTCCATGATACCAGGGTGGTTCTTTGGATCACCCTTTCTTGTGAAGGTGGATAGCTAGAGATCCAGCGACACATGGTCATCAATAGATACAACAGGATCACCTTCTCTCTCTCACTTGAGGATTATTGTACTCCACCATGAGGATTCCTATCTCAACCTAATGAGTAAATTCGGGGTACAGTGCACATCCCTTGCACTACACCAAGCCGCGGCTAAAACATGGGTCTCTATCTAGGCTGAACAAGGCTATCTCATGTGTTATCGACATACACTAGGTACATGAGGCACAACCGTGAACACCATCCCATAAAAAGCATGGATTGGTAGCCCCAACGAGGTACTGGAAACTTGAACCAATCTTGCACATCTTATTTAGGTATCACTCTAGCTTTGACACTTCGCTAAACACGACGTGACTAGATTGGGGTAGAAATTTAGCTTTCCCTCCTTTATATACCCCACCGGTAACATGTGGTTGGAATCATCCCTCGAGTGATGAAATCCTAGGAAAGTCTTGCTAAAGGGAGGAAATAATAGATGCTTCGGTTGGTCCCTAGGCTCGCACGTAGCGCAAGGGGAGAGCTTTGACACACTAGCACTTCTTCTATAGATTGGACTAGACTGGAACAAATTTTGATTTCTCATCACCCAGGATCACCAAAATGTGTAAGGGGAGTGGATACGTCAACAATTTTCTCCCAAACATAACGAACAAGGTTAATTGACCCTCTAATTAATCTACGTGTGCCTAAATTAGTGAGAAAAAGACACAAACTAACTAAAGGTCTTTGACCAATCATCTTGTAGAAGATAAATTATTAGTTTTGATCTCCGATCTTGGATAAGCGAGGACAAGCTGCACAAAAAATGGATTAGATGCAAAGATAAATGATGAGAAATAGATGATTGTTAGCCCAGGGGGGAACACCCAACCCAAGTTCAATTGTAAATTTTGGGTTGTGGAAAAGTTAAAATGGATCTAGTTGATATGTTTATCAAGTAGTTACCAATTGAATTTATATCTCCCCTATTTTGTAATCATAAGTTGAATGCCATGGTGGGTATGGGGAAATTTGAATTTGTTATCTTTATTACACTTTGGGATGGTATCTTTCAATCTAAATGTGGATTCCTCAGTAAATTATTTTATTGATGGAAAAAAATACAATCTTTAAGGTTGGCTTAAATTGCATCTTAGATCACAATAAAATAAATATCAAAAGAGTGGTGTAAACATGGATAATTGCTTGTTAATATATTATTAAAAGATATATTTTAACATTTATTTGGGATACGTTTGTTATTAATAATCAAATATTTAAGTTGATATAGGATGAGTTGTCATTTTGTTTTTAGGGCATGACTATGATTCTTTATTATTATTTGATCTTCAAATTAGATGGTATCCTTTGATGGTCCACTAAGTATGAGAAATTGGGAATATTTATTGTAGTAGTTAAAAATTGTTAATTGAAGGTGATTCATGTTATGTGAAAAAGTTGAATAATCAAGAAATTGAATAGGGCGGGTGCAAAAAGATGGGTAGCCAATTTGTGGCCAATTTGCTTTTTCACCTTGAAATAGCAAAAAATGTGAGTGCGTTATAGTAAAATGTGCTCGCATTATGGCTTGGTAATGACTGAGCCTAGTATTGGTCATTACTAAGCCATAATGTGCTCACGTTTTTTGAGTGCGTTATAACACACTCATGTTTTTTGAGTGTGTTAAAACACACTCACATTTTTTGAGTGCATTGTAACACACTCACGTTTTTTGAGTGCATTATAATGCGCTCAAATTTTTTTTGTGTTATAATGTGGTCGCATTTTTTGAGCACGTTATAACGCGCTCGTGTTATGGTTTAAATTTCAAAAAACACACATTTTGAGTTCAAAAAATGTGCATTTTTAAAAATAAAAAAAACATTTCCAAAATGCGAGCGTGTTATAACGTGCTTGCGTTTTGGTCTACAGTGAAATTTTTTTCTTCTCTTTTTCTTGTTATCTTTCAGGGAAACTATATACATGAAATAAAAATTTAAGTATAAGTTGACATTTACATATGGATATTTACTTTCTTATAATTTAACTTATATTTCATGTATATAGGCAAGATGTTTGAGAGTGGTTTCAGATCTCTAGGAGTTATAATGCAAATTCTAGTTTTTGGACGATCTTAAAATTTATAGAAAATCAAATTTCAGTAATTAGCATGTCAAATTTTAGTAATCAGGAGGTCAAATTGTAGTAGTCAGCAAGTTGTATCATATTTCTCTCACTCTCTCCTTATCTCTACTCTCTATCTCTCCACTCCCTATCTCTCTCTCTTCCCCCCTCTCTCCCCTCTCTCTCTTACACACACCCCTCTATATCCTCCCTCCCCTCTCTACTTCTCTCTATCTCTACTTCTCTCTATCTCTTCTCTCTCTACATCTCCTTCCCTCTCTACTTATCTTTATCTCCTCTCTCTCTCTTTACCTACCTCTCCCTCCATCACTTTGTATCTCACCTATGTCTCCCTCCCTACCTCTTTCCCTCTCTACTCTCTATCTCTCCTTTCCCTCCCTCTACCTACATCTCTCTCTCACTCTCCATCCCTCTCTATCCCTCTCTTCCCACTCTTTCTCTCTAACTCTCTCCTCTCTATCTCATAACTCTCTCTCCCTCCCTCTCACTCTCTCCTCTCTATCTCACCACTCTCTCTCTCTCTCTCACACACACACACACACAAAACTTTATCTCCATCCCTAACACTTCCTCCCTCCCTCCTTCCCTCTCTACTTCTCTCTATCTCTCCTCTCCCTCCCTCTCTCGACCTCACCCTCCCTCCCATTCTTTTTGTCTCTCCTCCCAATCTCTCTCACTATTGTCCCTCCCTGCCTCCCCCCTCTTTCTCTCTCAATTGCTCATTTTCTCTATCTCACCATTCTCTCTCTCTCACACTCACACACACACCTCTATCTCACTCCCTACCCCTCCCTCCCTCACCTCTCTACTCTTTATCTCTCCTCTCTCTTTCCCTCTGTATACCTACCTCTCCCTCCATCACTCTCTCTCCATCCCTCTCTGTCTCAGCTATGTCTCCTTCCCTACCTCTTTCCCTCTCTACTCTCTATCTCTCCTCTCCCTTCCTCTACCTACCTCTCTCTCTGTCTCTCTCTCTCCCTCCTCTCTATCTCACCACTATCTCTATCCCTACCTCTCACTCCCTCCTCTCTAAATCACCATTCTCTCTCTCTCCCACTTTCCTTCCTTCCCTCTCACTCCCTCCTCTCTAAATAACCATTCTCTTTCTATCCCACTTTCCCTCCTTCCATCTCTCTATCTCACCTATCCCTTTCTACCTCTCCCTCCCTCCAACCTCCCTCTCTCTCTTTATCTCTCTTTCTCATTCTCTCCTTACCTCTCAACTCTCTATCTCACCACTATCTCTCCATCTCATTCTCCCTCCTTCCCTCTCTCCCTCCTATCCCTCCCTCTCTCCTTCCCTCTCTACCTACCTCTCCCTCCACTACCTACCTCTCTCTCTCCCTCCCCCACTTTCTCTCTTACTCTCTCCTTCCCTCTCTAATCTCTACTCTCTATCTCTCCCCTCTTCCCTCTCTAACCTCTTTCCATCTCTCCCCTTCCTCTCTCCCCTCATTTTCTCTCCTTACACTCTCTTTCCCTCTCACACACACTCACCTCTATCTCCTCCTTTTCTCTCCCTCCATCCCTCCGCTCTCTTCTTCTCTCTCTATATAATCTCCTTTCATCTCTTATTTATCTTTATCTCCCCTCTCCCTCTCTTTACCCACCTCTCCCTCCATCACTCTATATCTCAACTATCTCCTCCCTACCTATTTCCCTATCTAATCTCTATCTCTCCTCTCCCTCCCACTACCTCTCTCTACCCTGGCTCTCTCTCTCATACACACACACCTCTATTTCCTTGCTACATGTCCCTCCCTCCCCTCTCTACTTTTTTCTATCTCTCCTCTGTCTACATCTCCTTCCATCTCTACCTATATTTATCTCCCCTCTCTCTCTATTTACCTACCTCTTTGTTTATCACTTTGTATCTCACCTATGTTTCCCTACCTACCTAGGGTTGAGGGATTAAGGATTGAGGGTTGAGAATTGAGGGTTGAGGGTTTAATGTATAGGGTAGAGCATAGAGGGTAGATGGTAGAGGGTTTAAGGTTTGAGGGTTGAGGGTTTAAGGTTGAGGGTAGAGGGTATAGGGCTGAGGGTCTAATTTATAGGGTAGAGGGTATAGGGGTTGAGGGATTAGGGTTGAGGGTTGAGGGTTAAGGGTTGAGGGTTGAGGGTTGAGGGTTGAGGGTTGAGGGTTGAGGGTTGATGGTTGAGGGATTAGGGTAGAGAGTTTACTTGAGTTTAAGGGTTTGAGGGTTGAGGGTACAGGGTTGAGAGTAGAGGGTATTGGGTTGAGGGTAGAGGGTATTGGGTTGAGGGTAGAGGGTAGAGGGTTTAATGGTTTAGGGTTTAGGGTTTAAGGATTTAAGGGT
>CM021105.1:143272433-143384665 GCA_007115665.2 Sequoiadendron giganteum
AGAGAGAAGGAGAGAGGGAAGGAGGGAGGGAGGGAGAGAAGCAAGATAGAGAGGTGTAGAGAGATTTTTAGGGAGTGATGGATGAAGAGGTAGGTAGAGAGGGAAGGAGAGGAAGAGGTATGGTTAGAGAGAGTGGGAGGTGAGATAGAGAGTAATAGAGAGAGAGTGGTAGGTTGTGATGGATGGAGAGCTAGGTAGAGAGGGAAGGAGATGTAGTGAGGGAGAGAGAGGTGAGATCGAGATAAATAGAGAGTGGTGGAAGGATAGGTAGGTAGAGAGAGGGAGAGAGGAGATAAAGATAAGTAGAGATGTAAGGAGAGGTAGAGAGAGAGAGGAGAGATAGAGAGAAGTAGAGAGGGAATGAGGGAGGGAGGGAGAGGTAGGGAGGGATAGAAAGGTAAGATAGAGAGGTGTAGAGAGAGAGTGGTAAGGTTTTATGAATGTAGAGGTAGGTAGAGAGAGGGATTGGGAGATATAGAGTAGATAGGGAAGAAGAGAGGGAGATACATATAGAGGGAGAGAGAGAGGGAGGTGAGAGAGAGGTTAGATAGAGAGAAATAGAGAGAGTGGTAGGGAGTTATGGAGAGAGATAGAGAGAGAGAGAGAGAGAGATATGGAGGGAGGGATATAGAGATAATTAGAGAGGGAAGGAGGGAGGGAGGGAGAGAGAAGTGAGGTAGAGAGAATTAAAGGGCAAAGGAGACAGAGAGAGTTCTTGAGATCAAGGGAGAGAGTCAGAAAAAGGGATGGAGATAGTAAGAGAGAGGTCTAGAGTGTAAGGGATAAAAATGAGTGAGATAGAGAGAGAAATAATACAATTTGTTGATTACTGAAATTTGACCTCTTGATTATTGAAATTTGACTAAGTCTGAAATTTGTGAGATCTTCCAAAAACTAGAAGAGAGAGGGGAGAGAGGGAGGAAGGGAGAGAGATATAGAGAGTAGAGAGAAGGAGAGAGTGAGGGAGAAATATGATACAACTTGTTGACTACTAAAATTTGACCTTCTGATTATTGAAATTTGACATGTTGATTACTGAAATTTGACTAAGTCTAAAATTTTTAAAATCTTCCAAAAACTAGAATTCGCATTATAACTCCCAGAGATTTGAAACCACTCTCAAACATCCTACCTATATACATGAAATATAACTCAAAGATAACGAGAAGAAAGAAAAAGAAGAGAAGAAAAATAAATTCGATGTAGATCAAAATGTGAGCGCGTTATAACGACCACATATGTGTTTTGCAAATTCTACAATATTTCACATAAGAGTTCGTGCTCACCGTCAGGATTGTACGTGGTTCAATATCAAACAAATCAAACATCTGGGTAATGTTAGGTTCTCTCTTAGCTATCCAAAGATGTAATTTTTTTCACTTTTTGATAATGTTAAGCCTTTCATCCATAATTTTTTTTATTTGTATGTCTCTTTTTTTCTAAAAAGTAGTGTTTGGTGTTTTTTTCGTTATAAATTAACCGTTCATCGAAATTTCAAATAAATTACATTTTTAGAAACTAGACTCCATTCTACAATTTTTTATTTAAAAAAAAAAATCAATTACATTCCAAAATTTGTAACGGGAGCACGACCAAAATTTTGCTTTTTTGGAAGTGCCCACTTAGAAAATTAGTAAAAAAATCAAATATTCATTAAAAAATTATCATAAAATTCATGCATCGACTACATTCTATTATCTAACTTCTGACTGTAGCAATTTTAAAAATACTACAAAAAAGTTCACTGTGCTAGGGTCGTACAAGAGTTGCTATGTTATTTTTTTCTGAAAAAAACAACACCAATTTGTGTACGTCCCTCTTTTAAACCCCTTAATCTCAACCATTTTCAAAATAAATTAGTAGTTTAGAAAGTAGACTCGGAGCACTTCGATCCTTGTTTTTGTTTCATCTTAAAATTTTCAATGTAACTATCCTCAATTTCATGTCCAAGGTCAGTATTTCTTGATTTGAGAAAAAAATGGCCACTTAAGCCCCCTTTTTATGAACCATCTTGGTGCAGTTACCCAGTAGTATTGTGTGCAATGATTTTACCCTATATAAAATGCAAGAAATAAACTCAAGCGAAAGGAGAAAAACCAAAGACAACACTCAATATTGGGCTAAAGATGAAACTCAAACTTGTAAATAAAATACCAAAATATTACCTTGTTTGAGCTTGATTAGTTTGTTTTCCCCTTTTGATGGCTTGATATGTGTGCTCCTAGATTGATTTTGGCAACATAACAACTTTATTTTGCTTGATTTGAATGCAAAGATGGTGGATTTGGCTATGGTGATTGAAGGCTTGAGATGAATGTAATAGAATGTGGTTGCATATGGTTAAAATGTCAAAAATGGCTAAGTGTTAGTAATTTACCAAGGGAGAATGAAATGGATGGTGGAGATTGATTCTTGGAAGAGGATCAAAGGTTGAGACCAAGAGTTGACCAAAGGAATTAAAAATTCCTTTTTAATGTGCATGGGAATGATAAAAGGAATTGAAAATTCCTTAGAAACCTTGGATGAATAAATGAAATTTAAAATTCCATTAGGAAGGGCATGGGGATTGTAAATGGAATTAAAAATTCCATGAGGGGTATTGAGAGAATAAAATGGAATTAAAAATTCCATTGGGATGTGGGTAGAATAAAAAGGAATTTAATATTCCTTGGAGAAAGGGAAGAGTTGACTAAGGATTTGATTAGGCTAATTGATGAAAGATTAGAGGAATGTTAGGTGGCTAATTGGGATTAGGGGACCACTTGCAAAAGTTGGAGGATGTGACACCTAATCATGGATTAGGAATGTGCACATCCCTAATGATGGGATTAGTAGGTGGATTAGGATTGGGTGTAGATTACGGGGGATGGGAGATAAAGGGAATTAAATAAATAGATTATTTATTTAATTTTTGGAGGAAAGGGATGAGGGGTAAAGTATTTAATTATTTAATTAAATAGCTTAGGGATTTAGAGGACTTTAGGGATATTAATTAAATAATGTCAATATTACTTAATTAATCTGAAAAAGAAGATATTTAGATGAAAAGGGGTAAATTTGACCAAATGTAAGTGGTCAAATTTAGGTGTCTACAAGTATATCTTCCTATTCTTAATTATGATGCAATTTTATTACCAAGTGCAAGAATGGTGCAAGTTCTAGTAACATTTTTTTTTCAACAAAAGGCAGAGGGCTTGTAGATATATTAATAATAATAAAATTTACAATAGGCAATAGCTTGTGTGGTCCCAAAAAGGCCTTTACAATGATAAAATATCTGGTAGCCCTAGCTTTCTACTAAAGATGGGTTGATTACATAAAATATTCAAAAAAATAAAACTTGTTTTTACAGCCTAAAACTTAGATAGATTTGAGCATGAAGAGAGACAATGAAATAAACCCCTGCACGACCCTTGAACTAAATTTTTCCCTAGGTATACCTACGCTGTTAAGATCATGTCTGGAATAGGACCCTGCAATTTTTTTTCTCAAGCCAAATCTAATCTATATTTTTAAATCTATTGCTCTGGGGATTGATGCTCTGAAAACTATTGCTCCAAAATTTTTGCATCGGCAACAACATTCTACTTGCCCTTAACATATTCAATATTGAAATCATTTGCATGTATCTTATGGGTCCAATTTTGATTTTTGTTAATGTCCTATTGTTTCGATACCACTAACATATCTCAAGCCAAATCTAAACTATGTTTCTTGAAATTGTTTTTCTGGAACTCAGTGCTTCAAAATTTATTGCTTCAAAATTTTGTCAAAGACTTTTCTTGTGAACTTTTCAAACTATTGCTTATCTTTTCTTTTGTATTTTCGATACATATGAAGAGACTATCTCAAAGGGTGAGCATACAGTGCCACAACTAATGCCACTCACCAAATAAAATAGTCTTTATTATTGCCACTTTCATCTTGCTTCATCATTTTTTATTGCCACCTTCGTCCTACTCAACCAGGTTGATGACAATGCGATTGCACCTAATTATTCGTTGCAAAAATAAAGTGATTATGCATTTATGAATGAATTATAAGTTCCTTTCACACATGGCCAAAGTCGTGGTTTCCTTAGCAGCTAATGCAACAACTTCCAAGTATGCTTGCAATTCTATGTCATTATACACAACAATTTATTTCCCATCACAACTCATATTCACCAATTTATCTGCCATGTCATTCCACTCTCTATAGGTATGTGAAATGATAAAAGCTTGAAATTTGTCCAACAAAAACCAGATTCTTTGTAAAATATATTTCAAATACCAATGGTGCACCTTTCTCTCCTTACAAGCATTAATTATGATTAAGGAGTCCCCCTCGATGTGAATTTGTGCAATACCCAATTTGAGGGCAACTTCCAATCTTGCCAGAACTGCCTGAGCCTTAGCCACATTATTTGTGCCCACTGGCAGTGAAAATGAACTAGCCACCATTATTGATTCCAAAGAGTCTTGGATACAAATTCCTACCCCTGATATTCCTGGGTTCCCTCTTGAAGCACCATCAAAGTTGAGTTTGAAAAAAATAGGGCATGGGGGCTTCCATCTGATTGCTTTTCTATTCACCTTCACTTTGCTATTTTGATGTAAGTTGCCTACAAACGATAAAATTATGTTCTTCCAGTTCTTAAAAACAGAGTCATCCCAATTTGTAAACAAGGAGGATGTGTTCTTATGTTTCAAAACATAAGCATTAACCACTTCTAAAACTACTTTTCCAATCTTGACTTTGATGACTTCAATTGAAGAACTTGATTTCCTCAAAATGCGTAAATTATGTTCCCACCATATAGTCCATATTACTAGTGGTGGGATAACTTGCCATATAGCTGCAAAAAAAGAGGATTTATACAAAAATGGCCAACTTTGGAAGATGTCCCAAATAGAATTTGGCAAAGGGTTGTATAAGTTCAGCTTGCTCTTTACAAACATCCAACATTCTTGCACAAAATTGCATAGTTAAAACAAATGGTCCACATTCTCCAATTCTTCCTCATATAAAGGACACTCGAAGGGATCAACAATTCCCAGTTTAGTTAAGCGTCGATAAAATTATATTTCATAAATTTAGCCATGCAAAGCTCCCAACTTTTGCAAGAATCTTATTGTTCCAGCAAAATGAATAAGCCCGTTGAGAAAACAATTGATCCGTACATTAGGTTAGAGCTTTATATCCTTGCTTCACAGAGTAGGAGCGCTATTTTGAAGGATCCCACATAATCTTATCAGGCTTCCCCAAAATGAATACAATTCTACTTTTTAGACTATCTTGAAGCAATGAAAATTGATTGGAAAAAAAAGATGAATCATAATGCTTTTTCCAAATTACTTTCTATAAGGCCTTCAGTTGAATGTACATAATCTAGAAAACTCTCACCCCATTCTCTTGACAATACAACCCTTGTAGTAATTCCTAAATATTTTCCAAAGGGGGCTTACCATTCCATGAGTTCTCCCAAACCTTCACGCTTTTCCCATCATGAATTTCCCACGTGATGAATGAAGTAATAATCGACCTACATGATGTCAAGAAATTTCACATGGCCGATTCTGAAGGTGGGTTTAAAATAGTAATAATCCTCAAGGGGTTTGGAGTGTCAAGATACTTAGCTTGCATTAGCTTGCACCACTTTGATTAAGGCTTTGTGTACATTAACCAGACTAACTTGGCCCCAAATGCCTTATTCCTTATTGAAATATTGTGGATAATTGCTCCTCCTTGGGATTTTTCTAGCACCATATTGTCCAAGGATATTAGGGGCACTTTTTTACAATCATTCATATTACCCTTCCAAAGAAAAATTCTTTTAATGCTCTTAATTTCAAGGATAACAAACTTTGGAACCTTGAGAACCGCCAAAAAATAGCTAGGGATTGCCGATAATACAAATTTTATTAAAAGACTTCTACCTGATAATGATAAGTGTTGATAGGTGTTTTAACACACTTTCTCAACACAGACAATGTGTAGGTGCATCACCTCTCTTGAAAGGAAATATCCAATAAGTTACTGAAAATTACCCCAAGGTCTCTTAGGTGTCAGGTCACTACTTGCATGGAATATCTCAATTGATGTTTATGTCGACTAAGCTGGAGGAGAATTGGATCTATGAATAGAGTTCTTAGGATGGGAAATTACTGTACTTTTTTGTAGGTTCAAACAATAGTCTTGAACTCCATTTTTGTTTTAAGTTTTGGCTTTACAATGTGCAGTGAACCTTAGCATAGGTTAATTATTAAAAAAAGGGAAAAATAGCAGGGAAGAGAGAGGGTTCCTGGACCTGCAACTACCAATGAGCAGTGATCATGGGGGCTTCTACTATGGAAAGTTTCCTTAAAATAGAATTTCATAGTATCATGAAACCTATGCTATCTTCTAAGGACTGCAAATGTTTTATCATTCATTTACCACACATATGCATGAACAGAGATAAAGTTTTAAAGAAAGCTTTAAAAACAAAGTCGAGACTAACTTTGCACAACCATCTACCAGCAGCAAATGACCAAAAGTATGGACACAAAAAGCATCTACACAACATAAATCTTTACAATCAAGAACAACATTACTAAATTTACCAAAGTTGACTGAAAGGAAACTAGAATAGAAAAGTAAATCTAACTTAATCTTTAACTTATGAGAGAAGAATCATGAAACATGAGAAGAAATCCAGAAATGCACCAAGATCAATGTATTTCTATTGCAATTTCTGCAGCACGTCTTTACAACAACTCAACTCTCCTTGAAAATGAAAGGAGACCCCCTATTTATAGTGTCCAAAAAGTAGAACATGTGGCCAAGAATGATTTACATTTGTGTGGCCACAATTCATTGTAAGCTTAGGGTTCTACCTACCCCCTAATATATTTCATTTTTAAAATACATTTTATCCATATCTCTGGTTTGTCTTCTAGTGGTAGCACTGTAACATTTTCATCCTTTTGCTGATTGCTCTTTGCTGTAGCTATTAGTTTAGAAAATCTTCATCAATAATAGGGTTTCCTTCCTGCCTCTTCGAAGCTGCATAATCCATGAACTTCAAGATCACCGGCTAGAACTTGTCGACCTCAATGATGTCATATTTTAGTACTTGGTCGCTCCACTCTTTGGATTTGTTAACAAGATTTTCCTAGTGCTTCTCATACTTGGAAATGTGGTCTCTGAATAATTCGGGTTGGGTGAAAGCTCAGGAAAAAAATCTCATGAACTCCATGGTGATCTCGCTTGACATCCCATCTTCCATCCTCTTTTAGAAGTGATGCTTTATACTTTTTGGATTGATCTTGACAGCGGGCACTGCATACCCCATCATCAGCTTCAGGTATCCAAAGCAATCCTCTTTGGCCTCCTTGGCCAACTCAACATCCGGATCTACTCGCTCAAGTACCTATTCAAGCCTTTCCTTCTGACGATCGAAGCCTCATTTCCACACATCCATCAGCCAATGGTCATTGTCCTTGAAGGCAAATTCATTTTCCCAAATCTCACTTGGTAGCTTGAGGAGATCCTTGATTTTTGGATAAGCAATCCCATAATTCTTGGGGAGCTCAATGCAGATTCACCTCATACCTTCAAGAGACATTTGTACTTCAAAGAACTTGTTCATTGTTTAGACAACCGAATTGATACCCATATTCCCAATATCCAAGACCTGTAGGAACAAGTTTTTTGTGGTCTTGTCCAAGTTCTTTCTTTTCTTCAGGTTGTCAATCTACTCCTTGGACAACAACTACAACATGGCTGAGGATGTGGTTGGTTGTTCCTCTATGGATGGCCATTTTTGGATATAGGCTATTAAATCAGCCACCTGTGCCTTAAGTTCCTCCTTTGAAACTTTGTCTTGCTGAATGAGGTGCACCACTATGGTGATTGATTCCTGGAGATGGTCAACCTTTTGCTCTTTGGTGGCCACTCCCAAGTCGATGGTGGAGATGTTGTAGCTTATTCCTTATTCTCCAACCACCGACATGGCCATCTGCATTGCTCTGGATCTAGAGGCATCCATCGTTACTCTTGATCTAATTCTAGGCTTTTTCTCTTTCTTGGTACCAATATGAGCTCTAGCAAATATTGCCTATAGTCTTGCTTTTGGGTCCTTTAGAGTGGGAGTCTTCTTTTCTAGGTGCCTTTCCAACAAGTTGGGCATCGAGGACCTTTCCTTGGGTGATTCATGTTGATCCTTGTTGTCCTCTACCCTGAGTTCAATGGCCTTGTCGTTGAGGGCCTCCTGCTCAATCCTTGTGTCTTCCCTCTCCTCATCAGAGTCCTGAGTGGACACTGTGCGCTTGATGAGAGATTTCGTGGGTAGTCATTCATCAAGGTGGTCTTCCCGTTCAACATCCTTTTCTTCCTCATCCTGACCATTCCCGTGTTCCTCAGGCCTATCTTCCTATCTATCTTCATGAAAGGATGTTTCTTCATCATGGTCAGAGGCACGGTCATGCCCATCAACTGGAGACTTATCACCTTCTGCCTCCGGAGCAACAACTCCTTCTTTAGCCATAGGCTATCTTTCAGTCTCTTTGTCTTCAATCTCCTTGAGTTATTTGGCATCCATCATTACTCTTGATCTAATTCTAGGGTTTTTCTCTTTCTTGGTACCAATCTGAGCTCTAGCCAATATTGCCTCCAGTCTTGCTTTTGGGTCCTTCAAAGTGGGAGTCTTCTTTTCTAGGTACCTTTCCAACTAGTCGAGCATCGAGGACCTTTCCTTGGGTGGTTCATTTTGATCCTTGCTGTCCTCTACCCTAAGTTTAATGGCCTTGTTGTTGAGGGCCTCTTGCTCAATCCTTGTGTCTTCCCTCTCCTCATCGGAGTCTTGAATGAACATTGTGTGCTTGATGGGAGATTTGGTGGGTAGTCATTCATTAGGGTGGTCTTCCCCTTCAACATCCTTTTCTTCCTCATCCTAACCATTCTTGTTCCTCCAGCCTATCTTTTTGACTATCTTCATGAAAGGATGTTTCTTCATCATGCTTAGGGGCACGATCATGCCCATCCACTAGAGACTTATCACCTTCTGCCTTCAGAGTAGAAAATCCTTCTTCAGCCATAGTTTATCTTTCATCCTCTTTGTCTTCAATCTCCTTGAGTTATTTGGCCCATTCGGTGTCAAGCTCCAAATCAACTGTTTGTTGAAATTTTTCTGTGTCTATATCCTCAATGTGATCAGTGGAAGAATGAATAGGTGACCTCATCGATTGCTCGATGCTCATACATAGGATGTTCATGATAATCACCTACCTCCTCTTCCAACCTATTAGCTGCCTCTAGTTGTTGTCATTACAACTCATCATATATTTGCATTGTAGCCTCCATATTGGGTGGTTGAGTAGGAGGAGGAAGAACTAGGGTGTTAACCATTGCTTAGGAAATTGCAGCTTGCACCATTGGATTTGCAAACATTCATGAAAGTTCAGATGGCACATTTTACATATATCTCATGAAGGATTTTGGGAGAGCGAGGGTAGGCATTGTAGTAGTGGCGGCGACAATTGGAAGAGAAAAGGAAGGAGACATCGAGGATGAAAAATTTGGCGAGGTAGTGGTAGAGGATGAATCTACCGATATGACCTGCATGATGGGAGAAGTAGAGGTGAGGTGAACAACGATGTCCACCATAGGCAGGGAGGATGCAACTATTGCATGTGGGATAGGTGGAGTGGTAGCAATAACAACAATGGTGGTAGCAGTAGATGAAGCAGGAAGAGATCTTGGTGGATCAGCCTGCATCTCCTCTCCCTCGTGGAGTGGATCCTTTGGTATTACCAAAATTTCAGTGACGCTGCTCGTTCTTCTATGTTTTTTGGGAGGTTCACTCTCTAAGGAATTTATAGCATACACTTTTGGGTTGAGTTGCTGCTCGTCAACCTCCTTTCTCTTCTTTGACCGAACAAACGATGAGGACTTAGATGTTTCTCTAGTTGTAATAGCAACTGCCCCACCATCAGAACCACTGGGTTCACTCTCGAGCCCCTTGAATGTCAAGGTGACTCCCTGTTGCTTTCAATAGGCAACCCACCCATCGGTCCATGCCTTTGTTTGAGCCTTAATGGGCTTGGTGAGAATTTTGAGGTCATTAACCTCTTGCTCATTCCAATCAATTGAAGGTAGTGGTAAATTCACAATAGCACTATATCTTGGGTTGATCATAGTGCTCTCCTCTTCTTCTAGTTGATCTGGCACCAGAAATAGGTTCACCCTTTTTACAAAGTATGTGGTCATACGCATATAGTGCCTTACTCGCACTTCAAAATCATATTTGCAATTGGTCCGAAAATCCTCAATATGGTGGAGGTGGGTGTATTCCTATCCAATTGCCTTCCTGATGTGGCCATATGGGTCCATCCACGGTCTGGCTATATGTGGCCTAAAGTGGTACTCAACTAGCTCCTTCTCTGAATTTCCCATGCATTGGGAAGTATAAATTTCATACATCCCTTGCCCGAGTGTGAGTGGATAATGGGTCCCCACCAGATTCTTACTGCTTAGGATTTTGTGTATATGACGTAGCTGCCAAGATAGTTCCAATTTATGATCCAATCATTAGAGTATCGTGGCAGCTTATTCATCCATTTTGAGAATCCCTGGGCATGAATGTAGGTGAACTTGGGATACTGGATGAATAAGAAGGTGTAATGTTTGAGGGCCATAGCACTATGAGAGACTCTTCTCTCAAAATCACCTCCAGGTAGTCTGATGATGTAGGTGATAAATGCATCGTTTACCCTACAGTAATCCCTCTTAAATTTTTTGTATTGCAGCTAAGGGTACTTGTCATATGGTTTGAGCTCTCTACCTGGCATCTCATTGGGCACTATGGAAAATACACCAAGTAGGATGTCATGTAGAATTTGGAGGTTTTCTTTATGTTAATGAATTGCTTATGGAAGCAATCACTGATTATCTCTCCCCAATAGAATGCAGTGCCCTCTCCATGGAGAATTTGTTTAGCGAAATATGTCATCCATTCCTAGAAGAAGGCTATAGTAGGAAGGCCCATTATTCTGCTCAATAAGGTAACCAGATCGTGGTAGTCCTCGAAGAAGTCACTATGGTAGATCTCCTGAGGAACCTTGGTAGAACTGCCTCGCCTCTCCTTCAACCAATACTAGTTGATCGGCTTCTTGCATCCAAAAGTATCTTCATCCAACATCTCCTTGCATTCCTAGATAGTTGGGGTCTCCATGCTTCCGAAGACGGGTATGTGGAAGGTTTTTGTTATCCCTGAAGGGGACATATCAAACAAGATGTTGTCGTCTCTGTCCATAATTGTCCTTGTTTCAAGTTGGTATGCCTCCTTGCAAGCCATTACTATCTCGGGGGTGGCCAAGGTGGGAGGGAAGACAACAACCTTAGCTAGTCTACTGCTTCTGATCAACTTGGAATTTTCATTCTTTGGCTCTACCCTAACTCTTTGTGTGAAGTCATCAATATTGATGTGCCCAATATTGGTGTTTGTGATATCCCTCCATTTAGTTGTAAATTTGGAGTGCAATGGCATTCCCTTGAATTGGTACTTCATTTGGTCTTTGTACTCCTTGCCTCGGGGAGCCTTGACAGTCCTTTTCCATTTGTCCTTGATTCCCCTTGAAGCTTCTATGCCATATTCCATATATCCTACACAAAGAGGCCAGAGTCAAATAGTGGTAGTCCTTGAAGAAGTCACTGTGGTAGAGCTCCTGAGGAACCTAGGAAACACTGCCTCGCCTCTCCTTCAACCAATACTGGTTGATCAACTTCTTGCATCCCAAAGGATCTTCATGCCACATCTCCTTGCATTCCTGGATAGTTGGGGTCTCCATGCTTTCAAAGATAGGTATGTGGAAGGTTTTTGTTATCCTTGAAGGGGACATATCAGCCAAGATGTTGCCGTCTCTGTACACAATTGTCCTTGTTTCAAGTTGGTATTCCTCCCTACAAGCCATTACCAGCTCGGGGGTGGCCAAGGCAAGAGGGAAGCCAACAACCTTAGCTAGTCTACTGCTTCTGATCAGCTTGGTGTTCTCAGTCTTTGGCTCTACCCTAACTCTTTGTGTGAAGTCATCAATATTGGCTTGCCCAATATTGGTGTTTGTGATATCCCTCCATTTAGTTGTAACTTTGGAGTGCAATGGCATTCCCTTGAATTGGTACTTCATTTGGTCTTTGTCCTCCTTGCCTTAGGGAGCCTTGGCAGTCCTTTTCCCTTTGTCCTTGATTGCCCCTGAAGCTTCTGCACCATATTCCATATATCCTACACAAAGAGGTGGAAGTCAACAAAATTAATTATGAGGGTGCAGCCTATGGAAAATTCCTACAAATCAAGGTTAGATTAAAGAATTTATCATTCAAACCTAACACTAGATCAAAGTAACATTGGAGGGAAAACAGATGACTCAGACCCCAGGGACCGAACTTCCCTTGCCAGAATGTTGTTTTGGAAGGGCAAATAGGAGAGAGCATTCTAGATGACTTCTCCTAGTCTTGGGTTTGGATAACGGAGGGTCCATGTGGGAGAAGGTCAAATTTAAGCACGTGGGTCGAAGTCCATTTCCAAATTTGAGGCCATTTAGATCATCATTAAGGCGTTCGGGCTTAAAATGAAGGAAGGTTGTCAAGGGCTGGTTGTTTGAAACAACCTTAGAGAAACAATGTTCCAGAGACGAAGTTCTGGAGTCTGGAACTTGGGAGGTTGAAAACTATTTGGGAGCTTGGGCCGTAAAGGCCGAGAAGCAATTTAGGAAAAGCCGTGTGAAATGACGAAGCATGGATGAAAGTTCGAGGAATGCTTCCCGACGGACCAGACCTGAGGAGATAGTTTGCCTTCTTTTGAAAAAACCTGGAGGAGAAATGAGGTTCGAGGCTCAGAGGTTGGAAAGATGGGTTTGTTTCACTATTTAGGACGATGGGGGTGGGACAAAATTCGAAAGATAGAAGTCTGGTAGGTGGGGTATGAATGCAGCGAGGACTCCGCATTTCATCATTAAAATGTCAAGCGATTGGGAAATGCTTGGGGCCTGGAAGCTGGAAAGATGTCATGAGATGGTTGTTTAGGACATCGGGACAACAACAATGGCTTGAGGATGGAGGTCTAGAGGTGGAGGTCTGAGGGTGACTTGGAGTTTGGATTTTTCTAGTTTAATTCTCATGTAGACTTTATGAGCTCAGGGTCCGGGAGTCGGAAGGATGTTAGGAGAAGGCTGTTTGAAACCGGCGACTCGAAACGGCGGTCCAAGGATGGAAGTCCGTGGACTAGGACTCGATGAGCACTTGGACGTATCTTTTCTTCCTTATTTTTTGGAAACCTGAGTCAACTTTAGGAGCGGAGACTGATGATCGAATGAACGAAACGAGGATGTCATTGAGAAACGGCGAATTGGAAGGGGTGTTCTGGATTCAGGGACTCGGGAGATGCTTCGTCGTCGAGGAGATTTTCACCAAGTTAATGCTATGGCCGAAGAGAGTCTCGGGCCCAGAGAGCATGGTCGCCTGCCCTGAAGAACATTGATGGGATGGTAGGGTTCCAAATTCAAATTTGGGTCCTCTAAGGGACATTTTCAAAAAATTGGGCAAGTGGGTTTTAAGGTGACATTTTCCCAATTAGGTTTTCAATTTTTTCTCCCTTATTGTTTAGTTTTTTTATCATGAAGCTTTAAAAAAGGTAATGACTACTGGACAATGGTCATACCTTAGGGCCCCGAAGAAATGAGATGCTGAATCTTGGAAGAACAACAAAGCAGAAGCTCGGGTGCGAGGGCGACGAAGGCTGAGATCGCACTATGCTTGTTTGTTATTTCTGCCATGTGAAAATGACATGTCAAAACTTGTTTATATAGCGCTTAAGTGCATTTAATACCCTGTAATAAATGCAGGTATGATAGCCAGTGAGGTAAGTGAGTTCAAATTTTAGGACGACTTTGGGAGAATCAGAGCTCGAGGGTCAGAAAGACGCCAGAGCATGGTTGTTCAGTTTTGGACAAGTGAGGAAAATGGCAAAGGAGGCACTGGGGTCTGGGGTCCAGGGTCCAAGAGGACATCGACCGTCAGCCGTTCTAGATGGTGAAGGTGCAAAGGAAATCTGAAAGGGGAAATTCGAGCAGGGAAACCCGATGGGCTGGGCTCGGGAAGTCCCACGGACGCCTAGAAAGGCAAAATAACAAAGAAGGCCTGAAAAGGCCCAAGACTTAGCAATTTTTTGGGGCAAAACATGGTCAACCTAAAATGAGAATTTGAAGGGAACGTTGACCAACTAGGACACCAAAATGGAGGGGGCACACAAAATGAGGGCACAACAAAAGCACTCGACAAGGCGAAAAAAAGAGAGGGTCCCTGCTCCGAACGAGGCGTGAGTGCTATAGGCACAAAAAATGGTGACTCCACTGGGAGAATGCTCCCGACATTCTAAAGATAAATATTCATTCTGAACCCAAGATCTCTAGTTTTGTAGACTAGAAGCCAATTTCCAAGGTTGAACTAAGAAAAAGTTAATGAGGGCGAGATTGAATTGTGCCACGATATTATCATGGAAGTGTGTGCATGGTGAGTTTATTTATTTTCCTCAGAGATCATGTGGATAATTACTGATCAGAAGGACAAGTTACTTAGTTCGCCTGACCCCAAGAGTAACCTGGACATTGCTCCACTGTCGGTTAGGTGCCCATAGCCCTGATGGAGTTGTCATTGTGACCCCACAAACATAGCTCTACTGCCAACTAGGTGTCCATAGACACGGTAGAGATATTGGTACACCCATACAGTTGCTTACTTTTATGTTTTCTATTCTTTTCTCAAGCAAGGATTGAAGCTCACTATGGGTTTGGAAATCACAGTGGTCATTGGAGTAGACTTTAGATTTTTCACTTATCTAGCCTTCCCAGTAATTACCATACAATTCTTTGGAAACCTTTAAAGTGTGTTTATGTGTGTTCCATGATAAGCCCAGGAAATTCAAATAGGGACACCATCCTAGATTAGTCCAGAGTTCAAGAGAGGAAAGCGATGCTTAGGGATTTTAGAGATTAGTAATGGGGAATGAAGGCTTATCTAGAGAACAAAGCAAGAGTGGGCAGCAAGGCAAACTGTTCATGAAGCTAAGCATGGCCACCGCAGGAGGAACAAGGGGAGACTCTCACCAAAGGAAAAACAACTAGGGAACGAACAAAACAAAACAAAGTAAGAGAGAAAAGCAGGGAAACCTACCCTAACCTATGTACAAGTATCTACATGGACGACTCTAAAATAGCTCAGGCATGGAAATAATGCTTAAGGTCCTGCCCATTGCTAGGAAATGGGATGTCCTCACTAGTTAAGGTCTTTAAGCGAAACGCGTTATCTCCAAGGATTTCAACAATTTGAAAGGGGCCAAGCCAAAGCTTGTCGAATTTGTTGTGTCCCCCTTTCTTTTCATGGGCCTTGTCCCAATACAGGACTAGATTGGAAATGTGGAAGGCCTTGATTTTGGGTCGGTGATCGAACCATCTTTTGACTACGCCCTGATGTTTGGTAAAATTTTCTATTGCACGGTCTCATACTTCTTCTAAGTGTTATAGCTCGATGAGGTGAGCTTCTTTGCGGTCTCCTCCTTCATAAAAATCATTAATGAACTGGAGGTTAGGGATTTTCAAATATACAAGAAAAATGGGCTCCAATCCATAAACGAGGTGGTAGGGGGAATCTCCAAGGGTAGCCTTGTGATGGGTGCAGTCTACCCAAAGGGAAAAATGGAGCTGGGTATGCTAGTCCTTAGGATTCCTATCCAACAATTTTTTGATGACGGTGATCAAGTTCTTGTTAGTTGACTCAGCAAGACCATTGCCTTGAGGATAATAGTTGGAGGAAAACTTGAAGGTGATACCATAGTCAAAGGCCCAACCAAAAAAATTTAACAAAGAAAATGGAGGACCATTATCACACACTAACGCATAAGGACAACCAAAATTATTTAAAATAAAACTTTCCAAAAAATCTGTGACTACTTCAGTTGTGCATTGCCTACATGCGACTACTTCTGTCCATCTAGTACAGTAATCAAAAGCGGTTAGAATGTACCCATGTCCAACAAATGATGGAGGGCTTACCAGACCAATGAAGTTGAGACTCCACTGAGCGAACGAGCTTACCTCCAAAATAGGCTACAATGGAACAACAACATTCTTTTCTCGAGTGGTTGTAGTCTGGCATATGTGGTAGGTACGGATGTGACTATGGGCGTCCTTGAAAACCATAGGCCAATAGTATACAACTCTCAATATTTGATGTGCGGTAGACAAGCCAGAACCATGACCAGTCCCGAACTTATCATAGAATTCCTTGAGGACCCGATCAACTTCCTCCTTACCAAGGCATCTTAGGTAGATACCTTCATGATTCCTCTTGTACACCTCCAACATGTAACTACTACTTTTCAACTTGAGAGCACATTTTTGGGACCCCTGTAAGTGGAGTGGACATTTGTGGTTCAGCAGATAATATCCTATGTCCTCGAAGGGATAACTTTAGTGGCGAATCTTTGCCAATTGGTGAATTCTAGGAATCAGGCAAATCGAAATTGGTGAATTCTAGGTATCTAGCAAGGTGTTCAAATCACTCGGATTTCACGAACTATCGGTCCAATGCATGTCCATTCGCCAGTGTTTATTTTTACGATGCATGTTTAGGCAATAAATTCGCCATAACAAACTACGCGTTTCCAATGGACTGATCAATATTTTCACCTGGAATCCCGGGGAGCATGTCATAAAACACTAACATATTCGCCAATACTATTAAAACAACATTATATGAGGACCCATTTCACCAATTAAAATTTATGAATAGTTGCTTGTGAAGACCCATTCACCAATTAAAATTTATAAATAGTTGCTTATGAGGACCTATTTCACCTTGAAAATTACAAGGTATTGTTGTATAAGCGCATGGGATTTGCCAAATTTTTAACATACCATTTAAAAATCCCGTGGAATTTGCCAAATATGGATTGATATAAATACAATTGAAACTATTATTTGTTCTTACACATTTTGTTTGATTCTGAGGTTCTACAGTTCTACTTCTTGATTTAGAAGTAAGCGAACCCTGAAAACGTAGACTCAAAGGTGAGTGATCATTTCTTCATACTGTTATTAGTTATTAGTTATAATAATAAGATTTATTTATCTATTTTCCATTCTTGCTTCAGTCTTAAACATGATTTTGAGTAGGGGATGGGATCTATATTCTCTGTCGGTCTGTCCTTCTTAAACAAGAAGACATTTTTTCCAAATTTTATTCGAAGTGAGATATCAATATGTTGAGCAACAACTGCAAGGGTAAGACTCCTAAGGGTAATGAAGAGACTGGGAGGCCATCAAAATTCCCAAAATGTGGAGGTACCATATAGTCTTACTTTGAAATTGGAAAAGCTTCTAATCCATTAGATCAAGGTGGAGCTACACCATCAAATCTTCCACCAAATATTATTGAAGATGGCAATGACAATACCTCACCGCCACAGGAAGGTCAAGGTGAGATTGTCATTGTGTTAAATAAAAATGTATCAAATGAGGATGGAAATACCATAGAAGATGTTCCAAGGGATACCCTGGATAGCCTTAATGAGATAATTGACTTGGATGAGGATGATGTTGGTAGCAAGAAAAGAAAAGGCAAAGCAAAATTGTGGCGTGAGTGAGAAATGACAAGAAATTTTCAAATTGGTTGGTTGTCGAAGTACCCATTCCTTGAAGCAGTGGGGGTATCAAACAAAAATGATATTGAAAGGGTAACAGAGGTCAAATGTAAGATTTTTAGTTGGAAATGTGGAAGAGACAAGATGATGTAGCTAACGCTGGACACTATAGAAAAGCATATTGGCAAATTTTACGAAAAACAAATCATAGACTGAAAGGAACAATCAGTCATACGATGAAAATCAAAGGAAGAATGTCTTCATGTTAAGTATGTCATAGATTATGGAGAGCATAACCATAGAATGTCAAAAATTAAAAAATGTGAAGGTACACTTGAGGCTCATTTTGGAAAAGCCATGGCAGTAGTAAATCTGTCAAAAACTGTTCAGATGAGTGTTGTTTTTCATATTTTGTCCAGGGGGCATCCTATGACAAACTACCCAAAATATTTTTAGTTATTATCTCATTTGAGTGTTCCCCACTTTCCCTTCTCACATTGGTCAGTAAATGCTAGATGGGAATGGGCGAACTGTCTTGCTGTAGTGGAAAAGCAAGATTTAAAGGAGAAATTAAAAGAGTCAAATTTCATTGCATTATCTTTAGATGAAGTTACTATGGTAGACAATACTTCTTGGGTTTGTATGCATTTGTATATTGTAGAACAACATGTTCACCAAGATCATCTTCTTTGTGTTCATAAAATGAAGGATAGTTCAACATCACAAAATCTATTTGAACTAGTCAAGAAATCTTTGAATGAAATTGCAGGTATGGATGAGTTGACAATTGCCAAAAATTTGGTGTGTGTAGGAGCTAATGGAGCTGCAGTGATGCAAGGTCAAAGGAGTGGTCTTTGCACAAAGTTACGAACTACTTGTGTACCATACATGCTTGGCATTCACTGCATGGCCCACAAAATGAATTTAGCATTCAAAATTGTAAGCAAGTTTCCTACAGTATCAAAAGTTGAAAATCTAGTTCGTAAGATCCACGCATACTTCTGCCGAAGTCCCAAACGTTTCCTTGAATTTCAACATTTTGCTGAGGGAATAACACCTAGAAACGAGCTTCTCAAGGATGTTGATACTAGATGGATCTCCTTGCATGGACCAGTGCATTGAGTTCTTTTAGAATATCAATCCTTGATTGGAGTGATGTATGAGCATCACAACACAATAGACAAAGATCCTGACCTCTTACATAGGTTAAGTGATATAGAGACACTCTTGACTTTAGCTAGTCTTCTCCCCATGCTGGATGAGATGAACAATCTTGTGATGAAAGCCCAAGATAGAACTATTTATATTTATGAATATGCCAATCTACGTAAACTTACATGCTTGGCCCTCAATCATCTATATCTAGATCTAACACAAGAAGGCACAAATTATTTGATGTGGCAAAAAGTTGCTGATTTGAATAATCCTGATAATTATTTACAGTTTAATGCAAGCGGGCACTTATGTATTTGTGTACATGGATATGAGATACCAATGTACCATTGTAAGACAGCCAGGTGCTCTAGATAAGAAGTACCTGTTAACGAGGGAGATTTTAACGGCATTGTTAAATCTGTTAGTGATAATTTGAAGGAAATTGCAAAATCTCTTAACTCAAAGATTCGTGAAAGATTCCCTCGACATGAAATACTTGAAGACATGGGTATTGTGTATCCTCAATTTTGGGTAAATTGAGATAACCCAAAATATTTTCATGATCAAGTAAAAATCTTGATCGAACAGTTTTCAGAAAATGTAACATACAATGAACAAATAATAGAAGGAATTTTAAATGAAAATAAGCTTAGAAAGCAATGTCAGAGTTTTGCAACAGCTATGAGGGAGCAGTATAAATCCAAGGGCAAGGAGAAGGCCTTTGAACCAGGATCAATAAAAAAGGTTTGGACAAGCTTAGGTCAGAGTGAAATATTGCATGGTTCGATGTCAGAATATTTCAAACTTGTTGATTTATGTCAAACAATGATATTGGGATCAATGGAGGATGAGAGAGTTTTCAGTACATTGGGGTTTTTGAAATCAACATTAAGAAACAAACTGGACAAGAATTTGGAAAATTGCTCGAGGATGAAAGGAACTATGTATAATGTCAAAAAAAATCCTTTTGAAAGGGCACTCGCAATCTGGAGGTCCACATGTGAAAGAAGAGGGATCGGGTTGTGCAACACAGGCTCTCCAATTCCAACAACCACCGATACTAGTGGTAGTGGCAGTGGCAGTGGGATTGGGCCTAGGACATATGACAATGATATTGAAATTGACACAAATCAAACAATGAATGTTGAATTTGAGACACAGGCCAAAGAAATTGTAGAGTAGTCTCAGAATCAAGATGACTCTTTTACTTTATCTAAAGCTGAGCATCAATTTGAGGACCCTAACCCCATTTGGGAAATGGAAGCTAATTAGTAGGTTTTAGGTATTTTTATTGCACTTCATGAATCAGTTTCCGTTGTTCCAAAGTCCAAACTATAGTTGATGTCTGATGATATTTTATATTGTATTCAATGAACATTGAAATTGTGAATCATTGCACTTCATGATATCTTATTTTATATTGCACTCAAGCACTACATGAATCATATTCCAAATCGTAGTTGATGATTTTTTATATTGTATTCAAATAAATTGTGAATCATTGCACTTCAAGTTCAGGATATTTTATTTTATATTGCACTCCAATTCTCCATGATATTTTATATTATATTGCACTTCATGAATCATAATACATATGCTAAAGTCAAACTGTAGTTGATGATATTTTATAAATTATATAAAATTCAATACCATCAGCCTAACAATGCTACATCAGCGAAACCCCCATCACAGTCTCGCCGATGGACCAATAAAAATAGCTCACAACCTAGTATCAGTGTAACAATACTCTATTGGGCTGACTCCTAAGGTGCTCTCCCGATATACCGATAGAGTCATCAACAAAAGTAACCATGAATTATAATTTATGACCATGGGCATGAATTATCTTATTTTATCAATAATCACAAAAATATACCACACTTTGATTTTATGAACAATGAAAATTGTAGAAATTTGTGTGACAAGATCCATATTATAGCCTACATTCACATTGCATCCATAAATATTAAACAAATTTGAAATTCTGTAGTGATGTAGTCCTTCCCCCATTCTTAACAAAATTCAATACCATCGGCCTAACAATGCTTCATCGGCAGAACCCCCATCACAATCTCATCGATGGCTCGATAAAAATAGCTCACAACCTAGTATCGGTGTAACAATACTCTATCGGGCTGACTCCTAAGGTGCTCTCGCAATATACAGATAGAGTCATCAACAAAAGTAACCATGTATTATAATTTATGACCGTGGGCATGAATTATCTTATTTTATCAATAATCACAAAAATATACCACACTTTGATTTTATGAACAATGCAAATTATAGAAATTTGTGTGACAAGATCCATATTATAGCCTACATTCACATTGCATCCGTAAATATTAAACAAAATTTGAAATTCTGTACTAACGTAGTCCTTCCCCCATTCCTAACAAAATTCAATACCATCAGCCTAACAATGCTTCATCGGAGGAACTCCCATCACAATCCCGCCAATGGCCCGATAAAAATAGCTCACAACCTAGTATCGGAGTAATAATACTCTATCGGGCTGACTCCTAAGGTGCTCTCCCGATATACTGATAGAGTCAAGTTTTCAACAAAAGTAACCATGAATTATAACCATGGCCCATGGGCATGAATTATTGAATGCATAAAGTATATCGGGGGAACTATGGTGCATCAGGGAAACATTATCTGGCGTCCCACCGATAGAACGAAGGATAGGTATCCATCGGTGGAGAGGGTGGCTATCAGTGAAAGATTGATGTGACATCTCAAGGCATCATGCAGCCATGTTGCGGTGCATTTATGAACTAGAATTGAAGTGAATTATATCACAAGTTGATCGCATAGTTGTTACAAAATCCTGGAAGATTTCGCTTAGGGCAAAAGCAAAAAGGCAAAAACTTGGAGTTCTGACGCAGCAAAGGCCAATGGACTGTGGAGGTGACTCGGCGAGACTCACATAAGTACTTCACTTTTAGACCCAGCTGAGAAGCTATTTTACTCAAAAGCTTAAGATTTAAATAATGGAAGAGAATACATACAAACCCAAAGCTAAAAAATAGAAAACCGAAAAGCCTAAGAGACTCCTAAATGAAGACCTGATAGATCAATGTCCTGGGTCAGGACTGAGACCCAAGAGGAGTGCTCAAACAAATCCTTCCATGGATTGATTATGGGACAAACAAAAGGGCTTAGGGGATATTTGGACATTGCAATGAGGGTACGACCTCTTCATGTACCATTACATAAAACAATTTAGGTTTCAACCAGTCTGCAATCCATGGAGGTTGAACTTGGGAAGACTTGTGGTGCCCAATGTGTTTGTGAATGCAAAGCTAATTAAAGCTCTTGCTATTAGATATGACCCCAAGAAAATAACTATTCAGTCACATGGCGGGGGTGACATGCTTGTTATTTCTAGGGATCTCATTTCTAATGTATTTCAGTTAGAGTGTTCACTAAATTTATCATTCACGATCAAAGATCTCTTGACAGAGTATCACCACATGGATACCAGCTATAAGCGATGGAAATTACCTTTGCATAGGCCCAAGGATGAAGGAGGCCAACTCAGGAGGTTCTCTAGTAGTGAAAACCCTCCTTTCCATGAAGATTTGTTCAAAGAGTATTTTTGATACACCTATTATTTAGCTGGTCAGGTTTTGGGAGTAGAGGTTCTGCCTCTCATGTCAATTGCCCCAATGGTCTTCGCTGCAGACATACAAAGCAAGGATGCCATGCCATTTGATTATGCTAGCTACTTGGCCAATGCCCTACATCGAGGGCTTGAAAAGATTAAAATTAATAGTGATAATATTAATTTTGAACACTATTCTTTGCTTATGCATTTGCTATTGTACGAGGGACAAGTCAGAGGGGTCTAGAGTGAAGAATTAAGGATAAAAGATATAGATGAAAATAGAGATTTTAAACCTGTACAAATGTGGACTTCATTATGGGACAACTGATTTGGTAGGTCTCATTACCTTTAGTTAGAAGAATTTTTCATAAAACCATTGATGAAATTGCTAGGGTATTCGTGCAACTATAACCTATCCCAAAAGTACAAATATTTCTAAGACCAAAGGAAAATGACCAGAGAAATAAAGTGAATCATAACTGGGGAGACTAGTATGCTTTCCTTGATTGTATAGTGATAAGGGTTTATGGGTTCGAAGGGGCTCCACACTTGATGCCACTAGGAGTTCCTGACCGAATTGCTTTTTTAGAAATTGTGAGGCAATTGGAAAAATTTGATTCCAAACACCTCAAAGGACATAGCAAACAATAAATTATGCCCAACACCTTATGTTTTGGAGACTTTATAGTGGTTTCCAATGAAGGATATGGAGAAATTGATGGTAGATTATCACAGTACAACCTACCTCTAGGTGATGTAAGGAAACAATTTGACGCAGAAGGGTTTATTCACAAGGCAAAATTATCGCAGGGGCTATCAGGGTATGAACATTTTTTTTTAATCGAAGACGTCATAAGAAACCATGACGAGGCTTCCACCAAGGAAAGAATGGATGCCTATAACAAGATTATGCTTGTAGAGGAATGGAAGAGGAAAAATGTCCCATCTTATTCAAAGGCATTTGGTGAAATACAAGATCCTTTAACAAGAATTGAGCAACTCATCGCTCATGTCAATGAGCTAGTAAAGGATGTTGCCCCAGTTGTTTTTGATGCACCTCATGCAACCTATTTAGGAGTACAAGCTGAAGACATAGAACCCTTGGATTACATACCTTCATAGCCTACTCCTCAGGTATGTTTTTATGTAGATACTGATATAAGTGAAGAAGAGTAGGATGAAGAGGGTGAGCAGGTCAAACAAATCAACGCTCTTGTGATTGCACAGTATGAGCCCCCTCAAGAGAAGAATATTATAAGATTTGAGGCATCAATTGAACTATCTAATGATGTGAGGGTCAAGGCTAGACAATAGTTTATTTCTAATTGTGATTTTGTTAAATCTTCTGAATTTAAATCATTTTTTTATAAATATAAAGGTAGAAAAATGAGACAACAAATACATGATATCACTCCTGAACATGAGGTAACCGCTCTGGAGGAATTGAAAAGGGAGGTAGAAAAGGAAATGGAGTCCATCACTCCTAAAAGAGGTAGGGAATTGCTTCAAGAAGCTAGAGTGTTGCTCCTGCCAGGGTGGGATATTAGCTCTTCAATTGTATTTGATATCTTCAAAAAAAGAGGGGATACGACAATGAACTTAACATAAGAAGCAAGTGACAAAATGTATTTAGGATCTAGGTACAACCATGACAAAGCCACCTTGCTTATTTGGTCACTGTATCCCCATGATAAAAGACCTGCTATAATTAGTAATCCAAACCAAGTGTTTGTTCATCTCTTGGTTCAACGAGTAGTGGATACCAACCCTATGGAGACAACAAAATTGAACATAAATGTGGCAAAATTTACCAAAGCACAAACCGAAAAATTGATTAAGGAAAATGAAAAATTGAAGAAGGAGCGAGCAAATCAGAGAGAGAAAACATCCTCCTCCTCCACATCAGAGTTGTACTCCCCATGGCTTGAAAAAGATAAGAGAGTGCTTGATGCATTGGCTGATGCAACCTACTGGGAGAATTGCCATCTGAAATCCCAGGGGAAATACAAAGAATTGGAGAAAGAAGTGAAAACCATCAAATATAATACTATATCTGAAATGATAAAAGAAAGGTTCAATAAAATGATGAAATGTGCTATTGAATATTGGGAAGTATTCAAACAGAAATGCATTGCATTGGTGGAGAATGAACGATTGTAGCCTAGAATGATGGACAAAAAAACAGAGCTCCTACATAAGAATGTCATGAAAGGACAAATATTGCTGACATATAACAAGTTGATAGAATCACATAATGGATATCATAATAGGCTTAGGGAAGATTTTGACTACTTTGATTCAATCCCACTCCTGACACTTCATTTTGGCATTGGAAATCCATGAGAATATGATGATTGGAAGGAAGAGCTTGCTGGGCTTCTAACTGTTGTGTTGCAAGAAATAAATCACGAGGTTATGGTTTTACAAAAAACTCATAAGCAACTCAAAAAAATAATGTCTATGGAATATGATATGAAAGAGGCAATCTCTAACGTGGAGACCTATGCTAAACAGGAGTACATCCATCACCTCTCTGCAATCAATTTGTTTATTAGCCAAACTGTAGATGTCTCAGATATAGATCCAACGGGACAACCATCAGATTCAGAGGAAGAACGCCAACCAACAATATGATGAATGCCCTATCATGGAGTAGAAGCCTTGAACATATCTTAGGTGGTTAGTGGTCACGGGCTTCTACTTGGAGATTAACAGATTGGTGCATTCACCTACGACATTGTTTTATTTATAATTTGAGTTATGTTTAGTTGTCAAATGTCATGAATTTTTTCAAGGGGTTTGTAGCTTGTTGCCTCTCATATATAAGAGAGATCAAGACCCCAATAGGAGATCAATGGATCATCACATCATTTTTAATTAGACTTTAGAGTAGAAAATAGTAAGAAGATAGATAATATATTGCACAAATTCACCGATCCATCTCATATCATAAACTATTTTTATAATGCATATCATTTGAACTTTGAAGATCAATAGAATGGAGAAGGTTACGCATATTTACTGATTTGCTTTCGAGTGTTCAACTATTGTGGATTCATATGCTTATAGGTTAGTAACTTATTTGGCTGTCTCCAAAGTGGTTTTTTATGTTATTCAAATTGAGTGTGTGGAAGTACAATTAATTTGTTAGTACATTGAATTTGAATTCTTCAGGAATAGGGGTTGTGACCATGGGGTTTTATATTTATTTATGGACATGATCATTGATCAAGTAGTAATGTGGGCCACAAAATGGATCTTGTCACACAAATCTCTGCAATTTGTGCTAATCATAAAATCAAATGTAGTGTATTTTTGTAGTATGTGGGATGTGGGTGAGGTGTAAGTTGGTGGATACTGATTAGGATTTTTAGTCAAAACATAACAGAAGCTAACAATTCAACATCCATAACTTAGAAGCTCTACCAAGAAGTAAATATAATGAGGTAACAGTTCAACATCCATAACTTGGAAATGGAAGCTCTACCAAAAAGTAAATATAATGAGCTAACAGTTCATCACTAGTTCAAATGATAAAATAAATAATACAGAATCCAGATAATTGAACATCATCACATTACTGAAGTCTGAATTTGAGATTTTTAATTGAATTTCACATGAAGGAGTACATATTGGCATTGGCAATGCAAAATCTTGCCAATGCCCAAAGACAAGTTTGCACAGAGCTGAGTTGGAACTTCGAAACTCATATTATCAAAGATTGGAAATAATAAATCAAGTCACTGTATCAACTTTTCTAGCAACTTCCACTCTTCAAGTGGTGGAATTTCCATTTGCTCTAATTGATGTTGTTTGACTTGAAGTTTTGTTATCATTTCATGATTGCAATTGGAAATGGAACCTGTCTTGAATTCTTCAGTCAATTTTGAATTCAACGTTATCAGTGTTCTAATGGAATCCAAATAGTTCACATCTGGGTTATGAGGAAACTGGTCCAAATCAATCTTCCTTGCACCTTCCATCTTCTTTTTGAAACCATCTTTTCCAATGAATCACTCATTTGTGTCAAAAGCCTTTGGAAAACCAAGCTCTGTGAAGTTCCTTACCTTTCCATCCACCACCTTGATCTTGTCTGCAACCAAATGCAAATATTCCTTTGTTCCAGACATTCTCGAACACTTTTCAATCATAGATGACAACTTGATTAAGGTTTCAATCCGATTAGTAATCCCTTTTGATTTCAGATCATTGTCACTGGCTTTGTAGACTATTTGTAGACTATTTGTAGAACTCCATTTGCAGATTTCTCTAATTCTAGTACCTTTTTGTTGTCCACTAAATATTTGTTGAGCTTCTTATAATGTTGTTTGATAGCATCAATCAATTGAAACATGTCACACAAATGATCAAACCTTTGCATTATTTCATCCCAGATCTTTTGTTTCATATGCCTCACTGTATCTCTACAAAAATGCAGATAACTTATTTTGAGAAGACTTAATTTCTTCTTTTGCTTTCGTCAGCTCTGTCTCCAATCTTTCATTTGTTTTTCTCTGTTTCTCCAATTTTTGTTCCCACTGTGCATTTCCATTCGCAATGCTTAGTCTTAATTTTTCTGAAGTGGATTTTTTGTCATCATATTTCTTGTTGCTCTCATCTAGCCTTCGCTTTAGGTCATTCACTTCTCTCTCATTTGATTTATCGTCTTTGCTTGTTGATGTAGAGGAAAATTTTATTATTCTTTTTTCTAATTCATTGCTCTTGTTATCTGCTGCTTTCCTCTTTGCTTTCTCACTTTCTAGGTCTGCCTGTAACTTTCTATTTGGGTCTGCAACCTTTTCTTCTCTCTATCTTGCTTTAGTAATGATGTGTACACCAATTCATTGTTCTTCTTTGATACACTAATTTTGTCAGTATTTTTTAAGCCAAAAAAATCCAATTGAAAATTGGTTACCTGGTATTCAGATCGATCCATCTGATTTGTTGGTTTGTTTTGAACTATGGGGACAATAATTGTGTACTCCATGATTTCTTTATTTGTGTCAAATGTGGGCAATGCCATGGTTGTTGCAGTCTCTGAAGTTACAGAAGATGCACTCACCATCAGTTGCTTCTTTTCTTTTTTATTCAAGTCTAATTTATTTTTAAACTCTTCAATGAAATCATAACCTAGGGAGACATGAACAATGGAATTGTTGAATGGCGAAGGAATAGGAGTACTTGTAGTTGCTAATGATGCCACACCCACACTAACTGGAATTGTGGGAGTGTCTAGAAATAACTCCTTTGTGGTACTGGTGGATCCACTGATAGTGTGACTTGGACCTATCAAAATCCTTTGGCTCTTTTGTTTGCCTTGATCACTTGGTGTTTCTGTGGTATCTTTTATTGTTTTCCTCTTAGTATTGTGTGTAATTTGTTGTTGTAGCACATGTTAACCACTACTAGTACTACTACCCATACCATCTCCACCAATTGCACTCCCAGTTGCACTAAGTTGTCCACCAAGGGCATGTCCTAGTTGTGATTGTATCTGACCATGAGGATGAGGATTAGAAGCTCTAACAAATTGAGTTTGACTTGTATGCCCTTGGTCTACTTTTTCACCTCCAAGCCCAAGGCTAGATTTATCACCTATATTTCTATGCTTCACACCTGGTATTGTCCAAGGGCCTTGTCCTTTGGACCCCAAAGGACCACCTTCATAACCAATTTTTTCAAGTATGGCTACTCCTAAAGTATATGCTGAAGCATATTCTTCTTTTGCGGCCTCACTTAAACTAGGTTTGCAATTGGCATGGCTTTGTTCTTCTTCTTCCCTATCAATATCATCATTAGATTCATCACTTCCTTTGCTTCCACATTCATCAAGATGCCCTATATTCTACAATTTTCTAAACTCTTTATCTTCTTCATTAGCTCCATACTCTACAAGAGCTCTTGGATCACCTAGGTCCTTCCTCATAGACCAAAAGGCAGTAATTTTTTATTGTGACCAATTTTTATCTATAAATTCCTTCTCTAGAGAACCTGGAAATTTTACTCTACTAGATGGTTTATCACTTTTTTCATAAAAAATATTGTATGTCCTAATTGTCTTTCGGTGCAATGCCATAATTTCTGTTGACAATTGTTCAAAAGAAATACCATTCTCAGCAGCACTTTTCTCCATTGCTATTTTGACCTCATCCCAAGAATCCTTATTTCTCAAGTTTTCAAGCAAGGGTTTACTTTGATGTTGAATTATATTTGCAGCATTCCTATTGGCCACAATCATTGATTTAATGATGTCACATGGATCATAATGCCAGTGACACATAGCATCAAATGCAAAAAAAAAAAAGATTATTTGCCACACTAAATGCTTTTCTCTTGAATGTGAACCCTCCACATGAAAAAGGTAAAGAACGAAATAAGGTCTTCTTTTGTTGATTGAGAAAGTGTAGTTCATTAGCACTCTGCACTTGCCTTACATATTCCAATGCAAAAACCCTTTCTGTCACATGTATTGGAAGTTTGTATGGCTGTACTCCTAATCCATAAAATCTTAGCTCAATATATCTTCCATTAAGTACCAATCAACCAATTGTATAAATTTTCATAGTTGCATGCAGTTTCTACATGACATAGGCAATCTAGGCATTGGAGTATTTATAATTAGTTGATGCAATGGAGCCAAAAAGTAGTCTACAAAATGACTGTAGTTCCATCAAATATCATGCATCCTTATCTCAGTGGTCCATTCATATACTAGAGCCATTTTTTTTTCCTCTGCATTACTATAGGGCTGAATCTGAAGCTTGTTGGTCTGAAACATTCCTCTAAATTTGAATAGAAAAAGATAGCACAAGTAGGTTGTGAACCTAAATGTCTTCGTGGAACCTGCTTTAATCATTAAAAAATGTTTATGCATGGATTCTACAATGTGTTGAGTATAATTATATTTGACATGTTCATCAGCATAATGGATATTATATATCATTTCAAGGAGGCTTGCACCCACTTCCAAATTGCTATCCAAATCGAGGCAAAATGCTAGCATGGAAATAGTATCCTGAACCCATGGTTTTAAAATATCCAAATTATAAGGAGGCTTATGATTACCTTTCAATCTGTTTCTATCTTTAACTATTTTATTTAAGAAACCATTTTTCAGCCTTTCTTCCATTGCTTCATAATCACTAGCAAGCTTTTCTAGGTCAATGTGGTGGTTTCCAAATTTTTTGGTTGTAAACCCCAACACTTTTCCAAGTTCTTCTGCATTAATGGATAACAATTCTTCTTGGTTATCTTTATTAACAATTGCTCTTTTCTTATCATCATAATTTTCGGCACCTACCATGATAAATTCTGGGCAAGATAAAACTTCATGTAACATCATGTGACCTAATCTAGTTATCCACGGTGCAATGATACTATCAGCTTTCTTTTTCTTTGCAGCCTTATTCTGAGATGAAAATCTAAGTTTTGAGGTATGCCTACCACAGATTTCAGGATCATAAATATCATGGTACCCATCGGTGAAACCTGGAGTTTTAAGAAATTTTGCATAATGTATTTTTTAATCGGACATTGCTCTAGTGGTATTGGTGGTAGACATGCTTATACAAATGTGAATTTGTGGAATTTGAATTCCCTAATAAGTAATACCTATTAGTCCTCCTTAATTTTAATGAATTCTTGAGTCTCTAAACCCAAACTTCAAACTTTGACAAAATAAGAATTTTAATGAATTTAAGGAATGGCGTTGTTGGAAGTGGAACTATGGAATCCAAAACAGGGTGGTGCACTGCAATGAGCAATCTGAATAGTGAAGACTTTAAAAATCACTATACAATTTCAAAGTGCAAAGTATTTTAAATGATTTTTTTCTCATAATTGAAATGTTAAAGTGAATGACACGTCTTAGGAGTTAGGTCTACAAGTCTACAAGACTACAAGTTGCAAATTCTTAACCGTTGATCTTTCTAAATATAACGGTTATAGGGTGATTCCAGAGGTTTAAGTTGGGAAGCCCATCACTTTGTGCATTTCATTTTAGAATGCAACTACAACCATACATTAAATGCTTTTCCAACAGTTGAAACTTGAGTAATTTATGAATTATGATATTAACTTTAAAAATAAACATTAATCACTTGACAGTTTGAGTTGACACTTAGCAGTACAAAGTGCTTTAAATGCTTTGTTTCTCGAAATTGGAACATTAAAGACTAAAGTGAATGACATGTCTTAGGTCTACAAGTTGTAAATTCTTAATTTTAACCATTGATCTTTCTAAATCTAACGGTTATAGGGTGATTCTGGAGGTTTATGTTGGGAAGCCCATCGCTCTGTGCATTTCATTACGGAATGCAACTACAACCATACATCAAATGTTCATCCAATGGTTGAAACTTGAGTAATTTATCAATTATGATATTAACTTAAAAAATAAACATTAATCACTTGACAGTTTGAGTTGACACTTAGCAGTACAAAGTGCTTTAAATGCTTTGTTTCTCAAAATTGGAACATTAAAGACTAAAGTGAATGACACGTCTTAGGTCTACAAGTTACAAATTGTTAATCTTAACCGTTGATCTTTCTAAATCTAATGGATATAGGGTGATTTCGAAGGTTTAAGTTGGGAAGCCCATCGCTCTATGCATTTCATTACGGAATGCAACTAAAACCATACATCAAATGTTCATCCAACGGTTGAAACTTGAGTAATTTATGAATTATGATATTAACTTTAAAAATAAACATTAATCACTTGATAGTTTGAGTTGACACTTAGCAGTACAAAGTGCTTTAAATGCTTTGTTTCTCAAAATTAGAACATTAAAGACTAAAGTGAATGACACATCTTAGGTCTACAAGTTGCAAATTCTTAATCTTAACCATTGATCTTTCTAAATCTAATGGTTATAGGGTGATTTCGAAGGTTTAAGTTGGGAAGCCCATCGCTCTGTGCATTTCATTATGGAATGAAACTACAACCATACATCAAATGTTCATCCAACGGTTGAAACTTGAGTAATTTATGATATTAACTTAAAAAAATAAACATGACACATGTGTTTTAAAGTCAATACCATAGGCATCGGCCTAACAATGCTTTATCGGTGGAACCCCCATGACAGCCTCGTCGATGGCCCGAAGGAAGACTCATAACTCATAAGGTGCACTCCCCGATATACCGATAGAGTCAACAAAATTAAGCACATCGCTGTAACACATAAAAATCTGTGGAACGAATGATTGCATTCCCCCAATGGCCCGATATAACCATGAATTATCAAGTGCATATTGCATAAAGTATATTACTTAATTTCTCAAAAGATAAAAAATGATTTGAATATATTAAATTATTAATAGACACTGAATTTTCAAACTTAGGAAACAACTCTTTACTCTTAAGCATAAATGAATAACGAAGATTCAAGGAATCAAGAATTACACAACACAACCATTTATTTTATTGCAACTGACTTTCAATGTCACATTATTACATATCTTTTTACAAATGAGTAGCAATGTAGCTCTTGTTTTATATAAATAACATATGTCAGTGTGTCACTTTAGTACTTTACATAGACAAAATTTAATAATTTATTCCAAGTTGTTGCTTGTTACAATGGATTACAAATTGATTCCAATTTCCAAGCTTCTGCTATTGAAAACTTACTACAAATGTAACTCTAAAAATAAATGCATGATTCCAAGCTTCTGCTGGTGACAACGTAATACAAATGTGGCTCTGAAAATAAATTCATAATTCTAAGCTTCTATTGGTGGATTTTCCAACCATGCTAGGGAAAGGGGGTTCCAATCAGTCTTGGGGAAATGGGAGCCGTGAAGATACAAAATGTACTTATCCCCTTTGAAAACCAGAGCCATGCTAGGGAAATGGGAGTTGTTAGAATACAAGAGGAGAAGCAAATATTCTCCCATCTTTTGCATGCAACTTCCATGCATCGGTATAGCACTTATCTCCATCAGAGCTCCTCATCCTGGTTCAAAACCCATTTGAAAAGTCAGGTTAACCAAATTAACTTCTTTCCAATTCCACCCATTCTGAATTTGAAGGAAATTTGTCTTTTACTAATTACTCTGTAACTACATAACTGTAGGTAGGAGAATTTACAGTATCCCTAATACTGCATCATCTTCTTCTTGAATCCTTATTAACCCTAGAAAACAAAAACCCTTATGGCACTATCTACTATTCACTAAATCACTATCCCTATTTATGGGCCACCAGTACCACTACCGACCTGTATAATTAAAATGCTTAATTTGATTGACATCTGGCTACATGCCAACTTGAACTTTACCTCAAGTTGACAAGCTATCAAAATCACTCAAAGTTCAAACGATATGAAATCATTACAAATCTTGTTTCATTAAAGCTATGAGTTGTCCAAAACATTGCTTCGGATGTTCATATCACATATGGCATTAATCGCCGCCACTGCTTGCACTAGCAGTACGACAACCACACTTTCTTCAAAAAGAATGAGAATTTCAATTAAATGAAATGCACAATGTCGTGGCATTGAAAAGAAAGAATGAGTGATGAGCGATGAGCCTTGATCTCGCCACATGTTCACATCTAATGGTTATAGTGTTATTCCAGAGGTTTCAAATCACAAGTCTAGTGCTTCAGAGATTTACTTCAACAATGCAACTACAGTCGTCCATCGAACATTCAACGAACGACCCCTATGATTTTCCGTTGGCATATCTGTTAATTTCGCCACTAGATTTTTTTACTATTTTGAGATTCTTTTTAATTCGCCAATGAAAATATAATTTTTGCTTTGAAAAAAGGTTTTAATCACCAATGGAAAAAAAATTCTGGTTTGAAAAACGGTTTTAATCGCCAATGAAAAATATTTTATTCAATTAAAAAAATGCAATTCGCCAAGATTTTCCATGAACTTCTAGGGATTATAAAAGATTCGCCAATTGGGATTATTTTTTTTTTCCTGTAAAACGAAAAAAATCACCAATAAAATTAATATTTTTCATCGGGAAGTATACTGGATTCGCTAGGATTTTACACCTGCGCCGAGGGGGGGGTTTCTTTAAGTTTTCCCTAGGACTCCTCATACCATTTTCCTGGAGAGATATCCTCCAACTAATATTGCTGCACTATGAGTTTAGGACCTACGTCCGCCACCACTACAACAATTGTTCGGGTGAGTGCTTGTCCTCTCACCAATGTCATTGGCTGGATTTCCATATTATATTCCTATAGTAATGTAATCCACTTTTCCCTTCATTCTCCCAGCTCATTCTACATAAGCAATGTCTTTATGGCTATGTCAAGAACTATGGAAAACACCTTGTTGTGTAAGATATAATGCCTAAAATTCTTTACCCCTTTAACAAGGGCACAAGCTTGTTTTTCAATGTTGTGATAATGTAGCTCAACATCTTTCAAATAGGCACTCATGAAGGCGATTGGATGCTCGCTCCCCTCATCATCTTTCTATATCAAAATACTGGCACATGAATGATCTGAAGCGAATGAATATATGTAGAAGGGATTCTAATAGTTGGGGTTGACCAACACAAGTGCATCAACAATTTATTTCTTGATTTCCCCAAAACCCTGCTTTGCTTCTGGGGTCCACTCGACCTTGGAATCTTGCTTTAACATAGCATTGAGCGGTTTGACAATTCTAGCAAAGCTCGTTATAAACTTACGAACAAAGTTAATCTTTCCGAAAAAAGATTTAATCTCCTTTTTTCTGCCTAGTAGCTAAATCTTCATGATTGATTAGATATGCTCGGGGTCAATAGAGATTCCCCTCTCTGAGAGTACATGTCCAAGCAGTTTCCCTTCAGTGACACTGAATATGCACTACTTCGGATTAAGGGAGACCCCGAATTCACATCTCTGAAAGACTCTGCATAGGTCAGCAACATGATTACTCCGCTGCTTTGAGAATACTATCAAATCATCCATGTAGATGATTATGCACTTGCCAATCAGGTCCTTGAAGGCAATATCCATGGCACGTTGGAAGGTGGCACCAGCATTGATGAGTTCAAATGACATTCATCTATAAGAAAAAGTTCCCCATTTAGTGGTGAACATCATTTTGTGTCGGTCTTCGTATTGCACCATGACCTGGTTGTACCTAGAGTATCCATCCAAGAAGGACATCATCTAAGAATCATTTACTATCTGCAACACCTCATCTAATGAGGGTACAAGATAGTTATCCTTTTTTGAGGGTCTGTTTAGATTGCGAAAGTCGAGGCATAACTTGATTTCTCCGTTCTTCTTTCTAATAGGAACCAAATTAGCCACCCATGTTGAATGTCTAATCGAGAAAATAATCCTAGCCGACAATAATTTTTGTACTTCTTTCTATATTATTGGTTCTAGCAAAGCATTGATAGGGCGTTGCTACTGTTGAAATGTCTCGTATCTGGTCTGAGAGGGATGGTGTGGGTGATGATTGATGTATCATATGTTTTTAGATATTCATAACTCCAAGCGATAACATCATGATATTTCTGAAAAGCATCCACTATACCCCCTTTTTCCTGTGGCGTGCACACTTTACCGATGAACACATTCCTTGCTATGTCAGTTGTTTCGAGGTTGTAGGCATCACACTGGCCATTGATGGCATCCTTCTTGGCCTGTTGATCCTGATCCCTGATCTAATCCAAGTCAAAGATTCTTTCTAAATGTACCATCCCTCTTGAGATAGTGTTGGTCTTTAGATTGATGACCCCCTGTATATCCAGGTTAGCCTCTTGAGGTTCAACCTCATCTATTATCTGAGTAGTGATAGAATCTAGGATGTGTTTTTCATCATTGAACACCTAGAAATTGGCTACATTGTCTGGCATAGATGAAACAAAGGTGAGTTTCATAGTGAATCTTTTGAGACCAGATAAGGATAGTGGCTGCAACGTGCTTGTTGCCTGTGCTAAGGAATTGGTTGTATGATTTTGGGAGCATGGGATTAGTTGGATATTGAATGCATCTAGTCCCTCTAATAGATCCCATACCCTATGCCTATAATTGGTGAGTCTCTGATCATAACAAGAATAGAGCTTTCTAACTTTCTTTATGACCAACTCTGAATCCCCAAAAACTTGTAGCATTTTAACACCTTTCCTTAATGCCATAAGGAGTCTCAAGACCAAGGCCTCATATTCTAGTACATTGTTGGTGCAATAAAATTGAAGCCTATGAGTAGCAAAGTATGACTTACCTCTGGGATTGACTAATTCAAAGCCGACTCTAGCCCCATGCTTGGATTTGGATCCATTAAAGTGCAGCATCCAAAATCTAGGAGAGTCCTTGAAAGTAGAATCAACAAAACCAACTTTCAACTTTGATGGGGACCTCATTTCAGTAACCTTTTGAGGAGGTGTAGGGGTTGAATGTGCCCATTCTGGCGGTGCTGACCCAGCTTCCTCCTTCAGAGTGATTTATCTTTTAATATGCTCAATTGTTGTTTGGCATAAACAATACTCAAACTCTGAATGGGCAACATTATGTACCCTGCACCAACTAGGCAACAAGAGTTCCTGAAAGTTCATTCGGGCTCCCAAACTAAGGTGGTCCTATGCACATCTTTCCATAAAATCTTGGAAACCATCTAGTAATCCAAGATTATCATCCTCACTTGATTCCTTGTCATTGGATTCTATAAATATTTCTGTGCTCTAAGAGGTATTGGCCAAATTAACAAGTGGGCTAAACAACATGAGGAAAACCTTGCTTGTTTCTTCTTCTTCAAGGAATTCTTGTTCATTTAGATATGATACTAGGGAGTAATTCCCCAATTCTGTTTCAGCGAACAACACTTCATTCTTGTTTTTGTATTCTGTGATCATAAACTTTATGCATGGTTCTCGATCAATTTGAATCTGATTCGACATCCCTTTCCATGGTAACCACAAGTGAGAGTAGTTAGTTGCAATGTACCCACTCAATGCTCTTGTGAGATCCCTTCCTAAGATTATACCATACGTATCTGGGATATCAATAACTTGGATGTCAATAGTCTGTTGAATTCTGGGATCAACAACAATCTGCATGGGTACTCTGTTAATCTCACCCACTATGTTGATCTCAGTCTTGTCAAGTTGTGTTACCTTATGCTGAGAGGGATTTGGGACTATTCCCAGTGCTTTGCACATGATTAGGGGCATGACATTGGTAGAAGGTTATGAATCTAGCAGCCAATTGTGGAGGTTCTTCCCAAGCACACAGATGATGGTCAAGAAAGGAGGAGTTTCAAATCTCCCTTGAAAGAGTCCTCCTGAAATGTACACTTGGGTGACCTGACCCTTGTCCTTATCATGGCCCTTAATTTGGGCCTATGTATGATTCGCTTCCTTGGTGATTGCTTGCCTGGTTGTTGATTCGTAGGCGAATCAACCCAGTTATTGGAAATTTGTCGCAAAACTAGTTCATTTTTCTAATCGTCAAAGGAAAACTTCTTCGAAGCCACTTCTTGAGTCAACCCAGCTGATGGGGTCCCATTTATTATTCTAAAGAAGGCATTTCTTATGGTTGGTACCTTGAGTAGCTCAAAGGCAGACACACTCAACTTAACCTTATGAAATTCCTCCATAATATACTCTCCCATTTGTTTAACTTCTTCATCATAAGAAATGCTTCGGGAGGAGCTAGTGGGGTTATCTAGGTTTTGGTTATGCTATCTACCCTTGTTAAAGTACCGTGTGGGGACTTGAGGGTATCTCAGATTGTTTCTAGCACTTGGGTCAGGAGGGGTACTAAAATTATCGGGTAGAGTGGAGGTCATGAAAGGACCACCAACTTGTCTATTCTTGAGGTTGTAAGGGGTAGTCCGTTGGTGAAAAATTTGGACTTCATCTTCCCTAGGTTCTTCTTGATCCTTAGGACCATTGTCTATTGAATCAAAAAGTTGAGCCAAAGGGCTTTCGAAACTTATCTCTTCTTCTTTATCATTGCTGCTCCTGTTGGTGCCTTCCTGTTTTGGCATGTCGCACTCAACCTTTGGGAAAGGAGCTTGGTTGACCAACAACACAGAGGAATCGTATGGTTCAGAGGGAATGATGTCTCTGCATCCTAAGTTGTCCACAACATTTTGGACTTCAATTTGAAAAATTTCAGCAGCCGTCTGGAATTCTAGACAATCCAATTCAGAATGTCAGTTTGTTTTGTGTATATAACACCAATCGGATAAAGCAGCCTCGACCAAGTAAACTCCACTTGTAGTTTTATCATTGTTGCTAGGTTGATCAAGGGGAGTGGGAACACCACCATTATCAAGCCTCATGTTCCATGTCTTTTTCCTCAAGAAAGGCCTTTATTGAAGTTCTATCCTGAATTCTGATTCCTATCATAATTATGTCCAGACAGAGTGTTGGCATCCTGGTTATCCCGGTTCTTGCGGCTGTCACAACTGTCACAGTTGGGGTTAGCTTGGATACTCTTCTGCAAATCCTACAATTGATTGTTTTTGTTTCTCAAATGTGTCATCTCCGTAGAAATCTTCTTGATCATTTTCATGAGTTCATCAATTTGATCCTTTTCCTTGTTGTTTGGCTATGGAGCGACATTCTGGAGGAACACCGGTTGAGCCATTGGCTGATTTTGGTGAGTGAGTAGAAATTTAGATGCTTGGAGATATGTCAGTACTTGAGGTAGCTGAGAATAGACTTGCTGCTATTGGGGTAGAAAATAGTGAGGTACCGGGGGCGCTTGATTCATTGGTTGTCCAGGGTGTGGCACTATGGGCAGCTACGGTATCGGGTTCATGAGGGGCATGTGCTGCAAAGCTTGAGTGAGCCCATGAATTTGTGAAGGATGAGTGACCTATCCCAAAGAGGGAAGCGGACCGAAAATGTTCTATCCCAAGTCCGTGCTAGCAATGATGCATTCCGAGTATGCATCAATCAATTTGGTGGGTGGTGGTCGCATCCTCTTCACTAGTGTTGTAGTAAGATTGTCCAATGTTGCATAATAGACAAGTAAAACAACAACATCATTGAACACATATGGGTCTTGTAGTTGAGTATATGCTCTATGGAATCGATCATTAAAGGAGCTGATCGGTTCATTGATCTCCCTTTGAACTGACATGAAATGTTGATATGACTCTGTAGGACTGATTTGAGTTTTGAACTTCTGCAGGAAAGCATTCTTTAGAAGGTCCCATGTGTTAATAGTCCCTGTCGGTAAGTTGATGTGCCAATAGAAGGCCTCCTCTCCTAGGGAGTAGAGAAAGAGATGACAGGCCACATCGTCATATATGATTTGAATAGTCTTCAAAACGATCTCAAAAAGCTTGACATGCTCCTTAGTTGTCCTCTAAGGATCCCAAGGATTGAACTTTGTGCAAAAAATCTCAGGATTCTTTGGCATGTCATGATAGAGGTTGAAGGCCAAAGGAGAAGGAATGTTTCCCAACCATGCCATTGGAGGGGGTGGTGGAGGTGGCTGCACCAGATTGGCTTGTGACTACAAAGGGGTAGCAACGATTTATGAAACAACTTCCAGGAGTGGGACTGCATTGGGCTGGAAGGCAACTTCTAGCCCTCGGGAAGCAATAGCCTGGAAGGTTGTTTGGAGTGGGTGAGCAAAAGAAAATGCTGCCAAGAATGAAGGAGAAGACAGTGGTGAATGGATAGAAGAGGATGATGGTGAAAGCGAAATGGGCTAGTCAGATGAGTTGGAGATGGAGGCTTCCCCTTTCTTAGCTCTCTTAGCTTGGGTAGGGGGCGGTAGCTCTTGGAACTCCCCTTTGTTTGGCATAGACCTTAGTATTCTGTAAAATCTCTCAAGGGAGAAAGACCTGATTCGATCTAGCTCAGCCCCCAAAAGGCCCTACTTCTAGCGCCAATTTTGTTGATGGGTGTTTTGACACACTTTCTCAACATAGGCAATGCATAGGTGCATCACCTCTCTTGAAAGGAAAAATCTAACGAGTTGCTGAAAATTACCCTAAGGTCTCTTGGGTGTCTGGTCATGACTTGCATGGAATATCTCAATTGATGTTGATGTGATTTTGTTGGTAATCATAGAGAAAACTTATGTGGACTAAGCTAAAGGAGAATTGGATTTATGAATAGAGTTCTTAGGATGGGAAATTATTGTACTTTGCTTTAGGTTCAAACAACACTCTTGAACTCCATTTCTATTTTATGTTTTGGATTTACAATGTGCAATGAACCTTAGCATAGGTTACTTATTAAAAAAAAGGAAAAATAGCAAGAAAGAGAGAGGGTTCCTAGACCTGCAACAACCAATGAACAGTGATCATGGAGGATTCAACTATGAATAGTTTCCTTAAAATAGAATTTCATTTAACCAAAAATTTCATAGTATCAGAGTGGGAGTCTTCTTTTCTAGCTGCCTTTCCAACTAGTCAAGCATTGAGGACCTTTCCTTGGGTGATTCATGTTGATCCTTGTTGTCCTCTACCTTGAGTTCAATGGCCTTTTTGTTGAGGGCCTCCTACTTAATCCTTGTGTCTTCCCTCTCCTCATCAGAGTCCTAAATGAACACTGTGCATTTGATGGGAGATTTGGTGGATAGTCATTCATCAGGGTGGTCTTCCCCTTTAGCATCCTTTTCTTCCTCATCCTGACCATGCCTACGTTCCTCAGGTCTATCCTCCTATCTATCTTCATGAAAGGATGTTTCTTCATCATGCTCAGGGGAACAGTCATGCCCATCCACTAGAGACTTATCACCTTTTGCCTCCGGAGCAACAACTCCTTCTTCAGCCATAGGTTGTCTTTTAGCCTCTTTGTCTTCAATCTCCTTGAGTTTTTCAACCCATTCGACGTCAAGCTTTGGATCAGTTGTTTCTTGAATTATTTTTCATGTCTAGATCCTTGCTGTCATCATTGGAAGAATCATAGACGACCTTGTCGATTACCTGATGCTCATACATAGGATGTTCATGATAATAACCTATCTCCTCTTCCAGCCTCTTAGCTACCTCTAGTTGTTGTCATTCCAACTCATCAGAGATTTGCATCGTAGCCTCGATATTGGGTGGCTGAGTAGGAGGAGGAGGAACTGGGGTGTTAACCATTACTTGGGAAATTGCAGCTTGCACCATTGGATTTGCAAACATTCTCGAAAGTTTAGACGACACATTCTGCATATATCAAACAAGGATTCCAGGAGAGTGAGGGCAGACATTGTAGTAGTGGTGGCGGAAGTTGGAAGAGAGAAGCAAGGAGACATGGAGGATGAAGAAATCTACGAGGTAGTGGCAGAGGATGAATCCATCGATATGACCTGTGCGACGAGACAAGTCGAGGTGAGGTGAACAATGATTTGCACCGCAGGCGAGGAGGATGCAACTATTGCATGTGGGATAGGTGGGGCAGTAGCAATAACAGCGGTGGTGGTAGCAATAGATGAAGCAAGGGGAGATCTTTACAGATCAACCTCCATCTCCTCTCCCTTGTGGAGTGGATCCTCTGGTATTACCGATATTTAAGTAACATTGCTTGTTCTTCTATGTTTTTTGGGAGGTTCACTCTCCAAGGCCTTTCTAGCGTACACTTTTGGGTTGGGTTGCTTCTGATCAACCTCCTTTCTCTTCTTTGACCAAATAGATGGTGGGGACTTAGATGTTTCTCCAATTGTAACATCAGTTGCCCCACCATTAGAACCACTGGGTTCACTCTCGAGCCCCTTGAATGTCAAGGCGACTCCCTGTTTCTTTAAATGGGCAGCCCGCCCATCGATCCACACCTTTTTTTGAGCCTCAATGGGCTTGGTGAGAATGTCGAGGTCATCAACCTCTTGCTCATTCCAATCAATTAAAGGCAGTGGTAAATTCACAATAGCACTGTATCTTGGGTCGATCACGGTGCTCTCCTCTTCTTCCAATTGATCTGGCACCAAAAATAGGTTCACCCTTTTTACAAAGTATGCAGTCATATGCATATAGTGCCTTACCCACACTTAAAAATCATCTTTGCAATTGGTTGAGAAATCCTCGATATGGTGGAGGTGGGCATATTCCGGTCCAATTGCCTTCCTGATGTGGCCATATGGGTCCATCTGTGGTTTGGTTGTATGTGGCCTCAAGTGGTACTGAGCCAACTACTTCTTTGAATTGCCCACGCATTGGGAATTATAAAGTTCATATATCCCTTGGCCGAGTATGAGGGGATAAGGGGTCCCTACCAGATGCTTATTGCTTAGGATTTTGTGTATATGTCACAGCTGCCAAGATAGTTCCAATAATATGAACCGGTCATTAGAGTACCAGGGCAACTTATTTGACCTTTCTGAGAATCCCTGGGTGTGAATGTAGGTGAACTTGGGATATTGGATGAATAAGAAGGTGTGATGTTTGAGGAGGGCCCTAGCACAGTGAGAGAATCTTCTCTCAAAATCACTTCCAAGTAGTCTGATGATGTAGGCGATAAACGCATCATTTACCCTACAGTAATCCCTCTTGAAATTTATGTACTACAGCTGAGGGTACTTTTCATATGGTTTGAGCTCTCTACCTGGCATCTCATTGGGCACTATGGACAATCCACTATAATACCATTGATTGACAAGGGAATACACCAAGTAGGATGTCATGTAGAATTTGGAGGTTTTCTTTATGTTAATGAATTGCTCATGGAAGCAATCACTGATTATCTCTCCCCAGTAGAATGCGATGCCCTCTCCATGAAGAATTTGTTCAAAAAAATACATCATCCATTCTTGGAAGAAGGCTGCAGTAGGAAGGCCCATTACTCTGCTCAGCAAGATAACCAAATCATGGTAGTCCTCGAAGAAGTCATTGCGGTAGATCTCCTAAGGAACCTTGGTAGCACTACCTCGCCTCTCCTTCAACCAATACTGGTTGATCAGCTTCTTGCATCCCAAAGGATCTTCATCCCACATCTCCTTGCATTCCTAGATAGTTGGGGTCTCCATGCTTCCAAAGATGGGTATGTGGAAGGTTTTGTCATCCCTGAAGGGGACATATCAACCAAGATGTTGTCATCTCTATCCATAATTGTCCTTGTTTCAAGTTGGTATGCCTCCCTGCAAGCCATTACCAACTCGGGGCGGCCAAGGCGGGAGGGAAGCCAACAGCCTTAGCTTGTTCGCTGCTTCTGATCAGCTTGGTGTTCTCAGTCTTTGGCTCTACCCTAACTCTTTGTGTGAAGTCATCAATATTGGTGTTTGTGATATCCCTCCATTTAGTTGTAAATTTGGAGTGCAATGGCACTCCCTAGAATTGGTACTTCATTTGGTCTTTGTCCTCCTTGCCTCAGTGAGCCTTGAGAGTCCTTTCCCCTTTGTCCTTGATTGCCCCTGAAGCTTCTACACCAAATTCCATATATCCTGCACAAAGAGGTGAGAGAGAAAAATTAAGTATGAGGATGCAGCCTCTGGAAAATTCCTACAACTCAAGGTTAGATTAAACAATTTATCATTCATACCTAACACTGGATCAAAGTAACATTGCAGGGAAAATGGATGACTCGGACCCTAGGGACCATACTTCCCTTGCCAGAATGTTGTTTTGGAAGGGTGAACAGGGTATCGCATCCCAAATGACTTCTCTCGGTCTTGGATTCGGATTACGGAGGGTCCATGTGGGAGAAGGTCAAATTTAAGCATGTGGGTCGAGGTTCGTTTCCAAATTTGAGGCCATTTAGATCATCTTAAGGCATTTGAGCTCAAAATGAAGGAAGGCTATCAAGGGTTGGCTGTTTGAAATAGCCTTGGAGAAATAGCATTTTGGAGACGGAGTTCCGGAGTAAGGAACCCAATAGGCCAAAAGCTGTTTGGGAGCTCAGGCCGCAAAGGTCGGGAAGCCGTTGAGGAACAACCATGTGAAAAGGTGAAGCATGGAAAAAAGTGTGAGGAATGCTTCCTAGTGGACTAGACCCAAGGAGATAGTTTTCCTTCATTTGAAAAAACTCGAAGGAGAAATGAGCTTTGGGGCCTAGAGGCCGAAAAGATGGGTTTGTTCCACTGTTTAGGATGATGGGGGCGGGATGGAATCCTGAGGATGGAAGTCTGGTAGGCGGGATTTGAATGCAGCGAAGACTCTGCATTTCATCATTAAAATGTCGAGCGATTGGGAAATGCTTGGGGCCCAGAAGCCAGAAGATGTCGTGAGACGGTCGTTCGAGACGACGGGACAACAACAGTGGCTCAGGGATAGAGGTCCAAAGGCAGAGGTCCGAGGGCAACTTGGAATTTGGATTTTTCTAGTTTAATTCTCATGCGGAGTTTATGAGCTCGAGGTCCGAAAAGTCAGAAGGACGTTAGGAGAAGGTTGTTTGAAAATGGTGACCCGAAATAGTGGTCCGAGGATGGAAGTCCGCGGACTGGGACCCAATGTGAACTTGGACGTGTCCTTTCTTCTTTCTTTTTTTGAAACCCAAGTCAATTTGAGGAGTGGAGACCGATGATCAGACGAATGGAATGAGAATGTCGTTGAGAAACGATGAATCAGAAGGGGAGTTCCAGATTCCAGGACCCGAGAGATGCTTCACCATCAAGGAATTTTCACCAAGTTAACATTGTGGCCAGAGAGAGTCTCGAGCCTAGAGAGCATGGTCGCCTGCCCCGAAGAACAATGACAGGATGACAGGGTTCCAAATTCAAATTTGGGTCCTCTAAGGGACATTTTCAAAAATTTGGGCAAGTGAGTTTTAAGGTGAGACATTTTCCCAATTAGGTTTTCAAACATTTTTCCCTTATCATTTAGTTTTTTGATCATGAAGCTTTAAAAAATGGAAGGACTATCGGATGATGGTCATACCTCGGGGTCTCGAAGAAGCGACATTTCGAATCCTAGAAGAATAGCAAAGTGAAAGCTCAGGCACGAGGGTAGCGATGGTTGAGATCACACTATGCTTGTTTGTTATTTTTTACATGTGAAAATTAAATGTCAAAACTTGTTTATATAGCCCTTAAGTTCATTTAGTACCCCCTAATGAATGTAGGTACGACAACTAGCAAGGTAGGTGAGTTTAAATTTCAAGACGACGGCGGGAGAAGCAGAGCCTAAGGGTCAGAAAGATGTCAGAGCATTGCCGTTCAGTTTGGGATAAGTGAGGTAGACAAGAAAGGAGGCACCGGGATTTGGGGTTTGGGAGGATGTCGACTGTCACCTATTTGGGATGGCGAAGGCACAAAGGAAAGCTGAAATGGGAAATCTGAGGGGGGAAACCTAATGGGTTGGGCCCGAGAATTCCCACGGACTCCTAGAAAGGAAAAATAACAAAGAAGGCCTAGAAAGGCCTAAGACTTAGCAATTTTTTGGGGCAAAAAATGGTCAACCTAAAATGAGACTTTGAGGGGCACGATGACTAACTAGGACACAAAAACTAGGGGGGAACACAAAACGAGGCAACAACAAAAGGGCCCAACAAGGTGATAGAAAGAGAGAGTCCCCTTTTTGAATGAGGCATGTGTGCTATAGGCACAACAATAACCATCGTGCCTTCCACATTAGAATCCTTGCATTTAATCTTTCTATTACTTTAACCTAATAAGCAACTTTATTTGGACCTTTGAAAAAAGGGATACCCAAGTATGCACATGGTAGCTTTGCTTGCTTAAACCCAAATATTTTAATTATCTTATTTTTTCTAGCCTCTTTTGTATTGAAAACATAGATTTTGGACTTGGAGGCATTAACTTTCTTACCTGATGTTGAGCAATAGTTGTCAAGCACTTGTTTGATTTGAGTGGCTTCATCCATGGTTGATCTACCAAAGTAGATGGTATCATCAACAAATAGAGAATGAGTTATTAAAATGTTTGTGTTGGAAATAATGATGCCTACCCAAAGTCTTGGGCTCTCCTTATGAGTAATTAATCTACTAAGTGCCTCAACCATTATAATGAATAGAAAGGGGCATAATGGATCCCCCTGTCTCAACCCTTGTGATGCTGCAAAGGAGGCCGTAGATGAACCATTAAGGATGATAGAAAATTTTTCTCGTGATAAGAAATATCTAATCCATCTACACAATTTTATTTTGAAACCAAAATTTTCAAGGATTTGTTAAGAAAATCCCAATCTACTCAATCATAATCCTTCATCATGTCCAACTTAACAATGAAAGAAGGTAGACAATCAAAATAAATTGATTGAAGGGTCTCATGTGCTATTATTTCTCCTTCAAATGTTTCATGACCTAGGACAAAGCCTCCCTGCTCCTTAGATAATCTTTGGGATAAGAGGCTACAATATGAGGTATATTACCTTGGTAAAGATCTTATAAATAGTGTTGCATAGCGATATAGGCCTGAACTCTGCAAAGGTTTTAGGGTTTTTTACTTTTGGAATGATTGAAATGTTTGTCACATTAAACTACCTCAGCATGGAACCCATTCTTCTTGATTCTTCTAGAGCACACAATAGATCATAGCACAAAAAATCCTAGCCTTTTTGAAAAAATATTGTTGTAAATCTATCCAGACCGAGCACCTTATCTAGAGGCAGTGAAAAAAAATGCCTTTAACTTCATCCAAGGTAAAAGGTTTGAGAAGGGCATCATTATACTCATCTTGAATTAAGGAGGGAATAACCTCGAGAATCTCATTTTCATCTTTCCTTCACTTATCATCTTTGTCTCGAGGGGATGATAAAATTTTAGAAAAGAATCTCTCAGCTTCTCTCTTGATATCTTCTTCTGACGTTAGCCAAATACCTGAGGCCGTTTATTGGATTGAAAATATTGCTAAAGCAACTCTTTTTATTTGTGCAAAATCCTAAAAATACTTTGCATTTTTGTCACCCTCTTTGAGCAATAGTTCTCATGATTTCTGGCACCAATATATTTCTTCCCTAACAGATAACTCTTCCCAATCCCCTTGCAATTTCTTTTTCTTCTCAAAAAAATTATCATCTAATCCATTTTGAATAATTTTCTCATGAATTGTCGATAACTCTTTGAAAACGATCTCTTTCTGCTAGAAAAGATTTTCAAACACTTGTTCATTCCATACTTTTATTTGTTATTTGACATGTTTTAATTTTTTATGAAGCTAGTATATTTTTGATCCCTATTCAAATGGAGCATTTATCCACCATTGATGCAATACAGGCAAAAACTATGGGTGCCTGAACCACATGCTTTCAAATTTGGAGGATTTTCCTTTAGGAAGGAAGACATTTGAGATATGCAAAGAGATTTCATAATGATCAGAGACAACAAGAGATAGGATTTTAGATTCCAAACCTTGTTGCCCTAAAAACTAGTTTGGAGATACCAAAAATATGTCTAATCTTTCAACAATTTGTAAGGAACCTTTCCTACAATTCATCCAAGTGTACTTCCCCTTGTATGGCACAATGTCTTTAAGAGCATTGGTGAGAATGAAGGAACTGAAATCTTCAATCACTCTCAATGGCGAGCTAGTACCTCCAGCTTTTTCCTGCAATGAGACTATGACATTAAAATATTCTCCCAAAATAACTTTTGCGTCACCCAGGCCGTTTAAAACATGAGTTATTTTATCCCACAACTCTTTCTTGTCGATTGTTGAATTAGGCCCTTAAATATTAAATAACCAATACTTTTGGCTAAATTTAGAAACCTCAAGCAACTGCCAATTAGACTCATTCCTTGTTGAGATAACATTTATTTCTTTAGGGTTCGACAAAGTAACCAGTCCTCCAAAGGCCCCCTGGGCCAGAGAGTGGGTCGCTTTCCACCTTGTCCATTTTTGTAGGGAGGTTTCATATGACTGTGTTGAGAGTTTAGACTCCTGAAGTAAAACAATATCTATTCCACAAGAATCAATTTGATGCTTGATACAAGCTCTCTTGTCAGGGGCATTTATACCTCTGACATTCCATCAAACAACCTTCATTGTGCTCGAGGAGAGTAGTAATCTCTCCTTGGGCGTTTATTTGGAATAGAGTCATAAATAGTTTTTTGAACCCCTACTTCAATCTCCTCTTTCAACTTAGCCAAATTGGATTTCCTTCCCTGCTTCCTTGGTGACTTCTTCGAAATTGCTTGATCAGGAGTCTAAGATATGGACAATACCTTTGAATAATCATATTTTGCTTCTTCTTGGTCTACCAATGTTTTGGTAACAATGTCTTAGTGTTTGAAGTTTTGAGTAGACAATGGTGGTAGACAAATAGGATCTTACCCTTGAATTCATTATATGTTTATGTTGAGATTCCAAAGTGAAACAAGGTGGAAAGGTAGTCTAGGTCAATTCTTTAGCTTCAAGATAACCTTATAGTATGGACTAAGAATCAGATATAAATAATATGAGCCTTGGCTCTCGGTTGCATAATAGTATAAGGAATGATGACCTCATTTAGTGGCACTACAACCACACTTTACTAAACATATCTTTAATGTTGAAACCTGGAACTTTTGATAAACTATTGATACTATGGTAAATGTGTTATATGACTAGATGATGTCTATCAACCCCTTAAATACAAGAATCGTTGATATTGAAATTATTATGAGAATGGGGGATATTGTAACGCCCCACCACACACACCCCAAAGGACAACATAACATAAAACAATTACAAAATAATTTATTTTTATAAAAGTAAAACTAATATGAAATGTAAATCAACATACAACTCTAATATTGAAACTATGCATACACATCATCTAATTAGTCCTCTGGGGTGACATGACTGCATTACATTGTTAACATTTCCAACCTAACACCAATCCCATAATGATGATTAACTATACACATATATTCATTTAAAAACCTTTATGGATGTATGTACATTGTTTATCCAAGCCCATAACCCAATCATTCAATCTTAATCTAATCCAAATCAATCAATCCAAATCATCACCTAGATCATCATTTAGAAGCTTAGTTGCATCTCAAATCACTAAGTTGTTTTGCACGTTCATGCCTGTTCACAAGCGAAAAAGAAAATAGTAGACCAACAAACCCAAGGTTCCCAACCAAATATCCCTTAAGATCCCAATAAAATTCCAAGCAATCCACATGATCCCCATAATGACGCTTCATCCCAATCAAACATCGACATCTAGAATACCACACCACCTGGTGACGAGAACATGGTCAATCAACCCAAAGTCACCATTGATGAATACCTCAGTAATCCTACCAATGTCCAAATGATGGATCATCTCCTCAATGAACATGGGGATAAGATCCTTGCTACCCTACTCATGAAGGGAGTCAAACCACCATCTAACTTTGATGCCTCACGATATTCCCTTCCAATATCTTCTAATCCGCAAACTTTGCAAAATGCCTCAAGAAATTCCTGTCCCCGAGAGTGCACCCATGGACAAATGGTACCACCCTGAAATTGGAAATGCCATCATCCATCAAGTCTAATATTATCCTCATATTCCAACCACAACATCTACTATCCCACCACCTAATCCTAATGACCCCTATGCCTATGGCATGCCATCATACATCCCATCTACTTCACCGCTTCCTCCCTCGTATCCTAATACTGTGGGCACACCTATACTTACAAATTTTCCACCTCCTACATTTCAACAACCCCCAATTCATCCACACCAATCTACCACATTGCAAGCACTGCCACAACATACTACTATCATTGTTTCCTCATCTCAACCCTCGCATCAACAACATCCACAACACACTATCATTATCCCACAACAAAACATTCTTGATCCCCCAGCAACACACTACCATTTCTACACAACCATCAAATCAAGTAGTGTAGACTAGCTCACAACCACAACAACCACCACATGGTGCTTCCCACCAACAACAACCAAAACACCGACCTCCACAACAACATGTACATATCCCTACACAAACACACAATAATCCGCTTACAAAATACCTCTATCATCCCTATAGCACATACACTATTCCATCCCACCTCAATGTGAATCCTCATCAGAATGCTCAAAACCAAACACAGAACCAACCACCACCTTACACCAATCCTCTAGAGTCGCAGAATCATCCCCACCAATAGCCATCAAATCCAGCCCCATACGTCACACAACAAACCATCAGTGCACAACAATACCAACCTTATTCGTCCTACCTTCAGCAACAACAAACTTACCAGTAGGGTGCACTTTACATCCCCTATTACCAACAACCATCATCATCACATCAACAAGGAGGTCCTACCTCCCTGTATTACCAAAATGCTACACAACAGCAAGGCCCGTCTCGGGCTTCTTATTATCAACAACAACCACCTTACCAACAAGTTGCTCCCACTCATCATAATTTGTCACCATCCACTTATAATCAACAAACACACTTGGATCCAGCCTAACCCACTTATGATCCAACCATGGTGGGGCTGTCCTTGTCATACTCACAATACTATCCATACAATCAACCCACTTGGACTCCCACAACACTTGTCAATAAGGAAGAAGTAAAAGCAGCATTGAAGGATCTACAGGCCGGAACGGGAAAACAAAAATTCAAGTTTGAGGACATTTGTCCTTATCCTTTTGATCCCTCCACCTCCTTGGTTCCTTTCCCCAAGCATTTCGAGATACCAAAATTCAATAAATATAAGGGAACCAGGGACCCCAAAGCCTATCTGCAAGAATTTTATGCCCATTGCCAAGCGGTCATACATAACGACAATTATCTTACCTGAATTTTCCTAAGATTCTACAAGGAGTTGACCTTAACTGGTTTATGGGCCTTGAAAAAGGATCTATCAAAACCTTTGCACAACTATCTGAATAATTTGTCTCTCACTTCTCTTTCAATCTGGAGAAGGACATTGACACACTTGATCTCTTAAAGGGAAAACAACGTGATGGGGAGACCTTCGCTAGCTATCTACAAAGATGGCGTGCCTTGGCTAGTCGGATGAAGTCCCCACTGTGAGAAAAGGACTTGGTCACATTGTTCATTGAAAATTCTCATCCAAACATGGCTCATAATTTTTGACTCCACTACATCACCACTTTTTCAGCACTTGTGGAGAAGGGAACCATCCTAGAACGAGCCCTTGTTGCTAAAGGGAAAGTCAAACTTTTTAATTCCAATAAAGAGAAATCCTTTGGAGATAAGCCTCAATATTGGAATAAAAATAAAAATGTTGTCAATCACGGTGTCATAGACACCAAACATGTTCAGGTGGCCACCACCTCATAGAAATATCATCCTCAAGAATAGCAGCAATCAATACCAAATGCCATATCCATGCCCCAAGGATCACCTTGGCAATAGTCAAACCAAAACAACCAAGGGGGGAACAAATGACAATTTACTTAGTTGGGAGAAACCCTTAGCGTTGTGTTCAACAAACTTCTGTAGGCCAACTACCCCATTACTTATCCTGTCACCAAGCCCCTCGATGAGTCCAAGCCCAAGCCAGCTTGGTTCAAAGAAAATGAATACTTGAATTCCACAAGATCAAAGGGCACACATTGGATAATTGTGAAGGACTAAAGACTTACGTTCAAGGTCTAATAGATCGGGGTGAGATACATGTGGATGCTAACATGACATCTTCACCCAATGCTGAACTCCAAATATACCAAAATTCCTTTCCTAAACACAATCAGAGTCCTAGTACCTCTAACTCTAATCCTGGACCTAACAATATTAACAACCAAAATAATAGTACCAACAACATCAGGTATAAAAATGTGCCATACAATTACCAAGGTGTGGTCACATATGTCAAACAAGTAGAGCCACATGTATCCATGATACGCATCAAGAGAAAGAATCCACAATGTGTTGTTACCACTTGTTGAACCTGCATCATTGTCCCAACAACTCATACATCTACCCAACTACCATCCGTTAATTCATAGTATAACATCCTCAACCCCCTAGGCAAGACTGTAACTCAAATATCCATCCTAGATCTACTTAACTCATCTCCTGTGTATCAAGACATCTTAAATAAGGCCTTACAAAGCACACAAGTGCCCGATGATATTGACCCCACCCAATTCCAAGAAATGGTGGGAAAACTCTCATGTCTTGATATGCGTCAAGGGAAAGGAGCCACAATGTGCTTTTATGACTCGTCGAACCCGCATCATGGTCCCAACAACTCTTGCATCTACCCAACTACCATATTTCAGTTCATAGTATAACATCCTCGACCACCTAGGCAAGACTACAACTCAGATATCCATCCTAGATCTGCTTAAGTCATCTCCTATATATAAAGACATCTTGACTAAGGCCTTACAAAGCACACAAGTGCTCGATGATATTGACCCCACCCAATTCCAAGCAATTGTGGGAAATCTCTCATGTCTTCATACGCATCAAGGGAAAGGATCCACAATGTGTTATTACCACTCGTCGAACCCACATCATGGTCCCAACAACTCCTGCATCTACCCAACTACCATGCGTCAGTTCATAATGTAACATCATCGACCACCTAGGCAAGAGTGCAACTCAGATATCCATCCTAGATCTACTTAAGTCATCTCCTATGTATCAAGACATCTTGACTAAGGCCTTAGAAAGCACACAAGTGCCCGATGATATTGATCCCACCCAATTCCAAGCATTGGTGGGAAATCTCTCATCGACCTATCAATTAGCCTTTAGCCAAAAGGACATGCTGCGCCTTGACTCAAGCCATAACCACCCCCTCCATCTCAAGGTTGGTGTAAATTGTCATAATTTAAAAATGGTACTGGTAGATAATGGTTCGGCTCTGGATCTTTGTACATTGAAATTCATACAACATGTTGGATATACCCAGGCTGACCTAAATAACCAGGTTATTACCATCAAAGCATATGACAATGTAGAGCGAGATTCTAAAGGGGCTATTTGTCTTCTAGTTTAGGTGGGTCCTATTATGTAGTATACCATGTGTCATGTTATGGATTTGGAACTCCCATATAATATCCTTCTTAGGCGACCATAGATTCACTCTATGTCGGCCATCCCGTCTACCTATCATCAGTGTCTGAAATTCCCCTTTCAAGGAATGGAAGTGACTATACAAGTTGATCCTCAACCATTTGAATATTGTCATGCCTTGGAGGCTTCCTTTCCACATACTCATTACTTCCTAGGGGTAGAAAAGGGGGCATCTTAGATACCTGATTCACCTCCATCCACCAACACATTGAACACCGCTTCATCCACACTATCATCATCCACACCTAATTCTACCACCACTAAGGTCCAAATCATTAACAAAGGGTGTGGTGAATACGGAATGCGTAAAACATTGAATGTGGCCACCTTGCCACCCTCACCATGTACATATGGTCAACCCACTCACTCTGTCCCCAAACAAGAAGAAAAGATGCTCATGCTCACTTCCAAGAACATGGGCTTGACAAAATTCAAAGACCTGGGTTCCCTTCAAGATCAAATGGAAGAACATATCAGTCAATGGGTTTATGGAGAAGAACTTGAGCCACCATGTCCTCTCCTAGAATACTTCCAAGAAGTCTATCCGCGTGTATCTAAGTTTTTTGAAAAAAGTGTAACTACCAAGGTGGAGGCCTTGGTATGGAAGAACAAGGAAAACAACAACCTATTGAAGCAACCATGCGTCCAAAGAAATTAGGCTTGGGCTATGACTAGAAACAAAAAGGCCCTGTAGCATCCACTAGTATTTCTAACAATTTCATTGTAGATGACGGTATCCTTGAAGACATTCTTAAGGAGGAATCCATCATACACACCTACGATGATTTGGATCATGTTGACCTCCCTAACATGTTTGAATGCCTATCCGTTTGCACTATCACTTTGTCCCTCAAACATCCTATACTTATAGATCACGACCTACAAGATAGCACACCCATCGACACATTCCCTCAGTGGATACCTACGTACATCTCATGGGATTGGGGGAAGATGAACGCCCTATCCGCAAAAGAAAAAAAACAAAAACAAAATAGTTCATCAAGTGGAAACCGCTCCTTGAGGCACTTTTTGATTGGGAAAAAGTAAAAACAAAGGGTGTATCTGATAGTGAAAACCTCATTGAGGCACTCGAGGATGAGGACATTCATCTTCCCCTTGTGGGAACACAAATGTCTGAGCGGTCTTCTATTCTCATTGAAGAGACACAGGAGGTAAATTTGGGGACAAAAGAAAATCCAAGAATCACTTATGTAGCCAAATCTTTATCTAAAAAAGAGTATTCCACCATTGTCCAAATTCTCAGAGAGGGTGTTATTAATTTCACATGGGATTATTCAGATATGTCGGGCCTTGATCCTAATCTTGTTGTACATCATTTGGATGCTCGTTCAAATGCCAAACCTGTCAAGCAAAAAGTGTGCAAAATGCATCCTCAGGTAGTCCTATTAGTAAAAAAAGAATTGGAGAAACTACTAGAAGTCGGATTAATTCAACCCATTGACTATTCATATTGGATCTCCAATATAATACTTGTCACTAAGCCAAATGGAAACATTGTTATTTGTATAGATTTTTGAGATCTCAATAATGCCTATCCTAAGGATGAATTTCCTCTACCGAACATTGATATGTTAGTCGACCTCACTGCAAGACATGAGATGCTATCCCTCATGGATGGCTTCTCTGGTTATAATCAAATCAAGATTGCTACTGAAGATCAACAAAAGACTTCCTTCAAAACACCTTGGGGAACATTTTGATATAATGTCATAACTTTCAGCCTCAAGAATGCAGGGGCAACCTACCAGCGTGCCATGATAATAATCTTTCATGACCTCATTCATATCATAATGGAAGATTATGTTGATGATTTTTTAGGAAAGTCAAAAACAAGGGAAGAGCATCCTGCAATCTTGAAGAAATATTTGAATGGTTAGAGCATTATAAATTGCGTATGAATCCAAAAAAGTGTGTCTTTGGGGTCACATCCAAAAAATTACTAGGCCTCATTGTTTCAAGAAGAGGGATAGAAGTAGATCCATCTAAGGTCAAGTAAATACTGGAAATGACTCTACCATGCACTCTAAATCAGTTAAGAAGTCTTCAAGGAAAGTTGCAATCCATTCACAGATTTATAGCTCAGTTAGCTGATAATTGTCAGTCCTTCTCCCACTTGCTAAGAAAGGATATCACCTTCAGGTGGAATCCAGAATGTTAGCTAGATTTCAATCAGATCAAAGAATACTTGGCTCATCCACCTATTCTCATGCCTCTAATCCATGGAAAGCCACTCTTGTATATTTCAGCTACTTCAGTTGCACTGGGGGCATTGTTAGCCCACCATGATGAGTCATTCAAAGAACGTGCCATCTTTTACATCAGTCAACCATTAGTGGGCTATGAGCTTAACTATTCTAAGATGGAAAAGGCATGCTTACATATTGTCTTTTTTTCACAAAAATTATGTCATTATATGCTCAACCATCTCATAAAGTTGATATCAAAGGTTGATCCCCTGAAGTACCTATTGTCTAAGACAACTCTAACTAGCCACATGGCTAAGTGGATCATGCTTTTGAGTGAGTTTGATATAGAATATTTGGAAAAAAAATCTATTAAAGGACAAGTGATAGCAGACCAATTGGCAAATGCTCCTTTAGAGGGTGCTTATCGTTTGACTACAAAATTCCCTGATGAAGAAGTCCTTACAATCACAGAAACCACTACCTGACCACTCTACTTTGACGGCTCATACACTCACAATAGATCTGGGGTGGGCATTTTGTTGTTCACACAAAAAGGAGATTACATTCCAAAGTCATTTTGGTTGGCGTTCCCATGCACTAATAACATAATGGAGTATGAGGCTCTCGTCACAGGTCTTCGAGGTGCCGCCCAATGAAATATCACTCATCTACAAGTTTTTGGTGACTCTCAATTGGTCATTAAATAAGTCAATGGAAAATTTCAAACCAAAGATGACAAGTTATTGCCTTACAAATTTGTGGTGGATGACTTCAAGAAATATTTCACCTTCATCCAATTTGAGCAGATCACAAGACTTCAAAATAAGACAGCAGACGCTATGGCTACTATTGGGTCCCTAATTGACATACCAAAAGACCACATAGATTTCCAATTCCTAGTTGAACAGCTCTTAATCCCAGTGTATGATATCCCTGAGAGTGAAATGGTGTGTGATATTGTAGGCCCTGAATCCCCTTGGTACCAAGAAATCTACACCTATATTTGTGACAGCACCTATCATCTAACCTCACAAGAAGCCAAAAAAAGTCTTTTATCCAATGCATAACCCACTACACCATCATAGGTGATACACTTTATCGATGTGGGTATGTTGGAGCCCTCCTCAGGTGTTTGAATGAGACTGAAGCCCATGCTTCATTGGTAGAATTACATAGTGGTATCTATGGGGTCCATTCTAATGGCATGGCCCTAGCCAAGAGGATCCTCCGAGCAAGATATTATTGACCTACCATGGAACACGATTCCTGTGAATTCATCAAGAAGTGTCTTCCCTATCAGAAACATGTTAATTTGATTCATGCCCCAGCACAAGAGTTACAACCAATCATAACACCATGGCCATTTTCACAATGGGGTTTCGACTTGGTCGACAAGATCTACCCTCCATCCTCTAACGGTCACACCTTCATCATCATAGCCAGTGAATACTTCACTAAGTGGGTGGAAGCCATATCACTCACCCAAATTACAGGTGTTCTGATATCTAAATTCATCCTCTACCATATCATCTGTAGGTATGGAATCCCTCCACCAACATCTCTGATAATGGAAAACAATTTAAAAACAAGTGCATGAAGTTCCTCTATGAAAATATCATATCCAACATCGCAGGTCTACCCCCTATTACACCTAGGGTAATGGACAAGCAGAGGAAACCAATAAAACATTGATTAAAATCATTAAGAAAATGGTCAATAACATTGGTCGAGATTGGCATCTCCACCTTCATCCTGCCCTTTGGGCCTATCGCACTTCCATCTACACCCCCATTGACACTACTCCTTACTCACTGGTCTACGATGCCAAAGCGATCTTGTCGATTGAAGTCAAAATCCCATCACTTCAAATATCTCTGAAGAATCTGATCACTGATGAAGACACCCGGGTTGCATGACTGGCTCAATTAGAATTACTGGATGAAAAATGGGTCAAGGCCTACTACCATCTCCAAGCCTATCAACATCGACTCAAGTGAAGTTACAATAAGAAAGTCCATCCTCACCAATTCAATGTTGATGACTTAGTCCTCAAAGAAAATCAGCGGAATCACCAAGATAGAGAGAAGAAGGGCATGTTTGAAGCTAATTGGTTGGGCCCTTACATTATCACCACCAAATATGGTTATGGAGCATACAAGCTGTCTACACCTGAAGGAGAGCCCCTAGAAGGACCCATCAACATCATGCACCTAAAGAAGTTCTACACCTAGGTCAGCAGGGATGTCCTTCCTATAAAATCTCAAAAATACAAAAATAGTTAAATAATGTCAAAATACAAAAAAAAAATCCAAAAACAGTGAAGAGAAATAATTCATCCTATGGTGAAAACCACCCTCAGTGGTACATTGGATAATTACAGTTGGTGAAATCTTGGTAACATACATTAACCATAGAGGGCTTAATCATTATCTACCTTGTGTCCTAATTACCGCATGACTCCATTCATCCTATCCTTACATCCGATTATATCCCATCATTTCATCATCATCATGACTTTGGCCACTTGGTATCTTTTGGTTGAGCATTGGATGATTGTACACTACCCATAATCCTGAGCTTTCATCCTTAGTTGAGCTTGTGTCATCATTTTGGTCATCTTGGTCGATCTTCATCTAGGATCCTCCATTGTGTTGGTCTCCTTCTATCTTTGGTCAAACTACGTTGCCCCTACAATTTCACATAGGAAAGGTTCATCATTTGATTCACCCCCAGGGCATTTTGACCATCTTCTGATAGTCTTCTGTCATCCGTCGTCATCATCCCCTTTTCACTTTTTTCCATAGTCAGTCCTCCTTTATCTTTTTCAAACTACGTTGCCCCTGCGCTTCGACATAGGCAAGGTTGATCTTTTGATCCACCCTCAGGGATTTTGTTTGTCTTTTCTTGGTCATCCTTTGGTTTCCATTAGTCCTCTTTCTACTCTTATCCATGGTTTTTTCTTGAACTACGAGGGCTTTGCACTTTCACATAGGCAAGGCTAATCTTTGATCAGCCCCCGAGCCCCTAGGTCTTTAGGGTGTGTCATTCCTCTTGTCTTGTCTTGTTTTCTTGTCATCTTTTTGTGTCATTAAGTATGTCCATATCATTGTTGGTTCTTCATAAACAAGATCCACTTGTATCATTAGATCCAATCGGTTTTGAATATCCTGCATCATATTGATCTTTTAGTTTAGTATCCATCATCGGTCTCAATAGGATGCATCCTTCCTACAAGACCACATCAACCCCATCCATCCTTGTGACCTTATGGAAAAGGACGTTTGAATTTGATCATGATCTTTTGATGCTTTTGGCTTTTGTTTATTGTTTGAGCTCTCTCTTGTAACTTGTCAAGATCACCATGATCCATCATATTATGGTGTGGTTTACCTAGTCAACATAGGGGCATCTCTTGATCGTTTACTATTGTTGTCCATTGGGTTGTCCCCCATGGTACCCACCAGGATTCCCCTTGGATCATGTGTTACATGGGGACATCCCTTTGTGCTTGTGGTTATCCCAATGCCTGGCCCAACGAAAGTCTTTGTTACTTTGGGGTATTGGGATAACCTTGTTTGTTGTGTTTGTTTCCTACATTGGACACTAATTCACCTTGGTTTTATCTACCATGGTGGCTAGTGTCTTATGCTATAGAAAAAATCAATGCTCAAAAATATGGAAATTACATTCATATTGCATTTCATTTTATTACATGTCCCCTTTATCCACCCTCGTTCCTAAACTTATGACTCATGATTTTGGTTGTGCAAACTTTGATTCCTTTCCACTTTTTCTTCTCAAGATATTAATGGTTCTTTATAGGTGTAGTATCACACCCACAATAAGCCTATCATCTACCTACATTTCCAGGATAGTCCTCATTGATACTTGTGTTTTCATTGCATTTCATGTGTAAATTCATTTTTCCATCCATATTGCATAAGTTCATTAGGTTAAGTATCTTAGGTTCATTTATCCATACATTTCCATAATCACAGTTATACATTACATGCATCACCATCTGTAAATACATTGTTAGGTCCATACTAATTACATCATATACACAATGACATTAATATAAATCAATCATCAACATCATGCATAATCACATCATCCATGAACGCATAAATAAATTATCAACATCATGCATAAATAAATCATCCACATAAGTATAAATCATCATATACATGTGCACATATTACATGATCTATCATAAGAGCATAAATAACCATAACATTAATCATCCATCACATAAACATAAGACATAGTGTCAATGAGGACTATCACATATCATAATCAAAATCATACAATGTCCATCTCATCATAATGTCTAAAGCATAATCACATACATATCCCTCACATATATCATCACATAAGGAACACAATCCAAGGATGTAGATCACATGTGCTCCCTGTCAATATGTACTAAGTCTTCATCCTGTATCTCTCAAAAAACTGGTATCCTATCACCTGCTCTCTGCCTACCCTACTATGAGTTTCCCACGTCTGATCCTTAAGGAGAATCAAGCACTGGTCCTATATGTGTTGGAGCCCCCTGATAATCATGACTAGGAGTCCCCTAATAACCACCATAGCGAGGAGGAGTCGGTTGAAAGTCGCTATACCCTCTGGTGTGTGTCCCTAAAGACTAGGATAGTGTCAACATCTGAGGTACCTGCATAAGAACACCTCTAATAGGTCACCTCCTGCATATAATCATCGCTCTGCCCAACTTGATATCTAGTGGCATTTTTCTCATGCTTGTATCTAACGCGATCTTCGCTAATAGCTCACTGCTCCTGCTCCCATGCATCCTGTGCCAACCTCAATAGTTGTACCTACTATGTGGCCCTATCCCTCTCTTCCTGTGCAACCTGTAACTGTGCTTCCAATCCTTGTATGTCTAACTTTGTACCATCCCCATCACCCTACACTACCTGTGACTGACTATGTGTTGCATCTCTCTTAGAACTCTCTTCTCGAGCCACTATCACATCCCTCTGCAACTGTAAGATCTGCACTTGTCTCCGTGCATCATCTCTCTCCACCTGATTCACCTGAACCTATCTACGTGCATCATCTCTCTCCACCTGAATCACCTGAACCTATCTTTGTGCATCCTCTCTCTCCCCTTGAATCACCTGAACCTATCTTCGTACACTATCTCTCTCCTCTTGGAGGGCCTATACATCTACATACTTTGTGTCCCTCTCCCTCTGCACCATCTCTAGATGGACCTCTACTATCTCAACCCTCACTCTCACCTCCTCTAGGGATGTCTTTGTAGTAGATACCTTCTCTTAAATCTCGGTCCTCTCCCCAAATAGTCCTACCATCTATACCCTCAGGGTCTCCATATCCCTCTCATCCCATTGAAGACACTCCACTGAGACATATTTTTCTAGCCATGCGGACTCTGGTTGTCCCCGCATCTATGATACAATCATCACTACCTATAACCTGTCTCGATCCCAAATCACCCTGGCTAGCTCACCCCATACTCCCTCCATCTTTTCTCACACCTCATCCCTCTCTCTCTCCACATCACATACCTCTACCATCAATCGACACACAACAACATAAAACTCTCTTTGTTCTGTCTCCCTCACTCTCTACACCTCTGCCTCTGCACTCCTCAACTCCTCCTTCATCACCCATAGCCTCACCTGGGCCCCCCTCAGTAAAACCACAAGATCCTCAACTAGGGCAGCTAGTAATACTGCTAATAGCTCCACCACATGAACCTCTTCATCCATTGCATCAATCTCTACCTCCTTGTGGCCTGCTCAACCTTGCTCATCACCTGAATCCTCCTTGGCTGTCCTCTCCTCCCCACCCTCATCTATCTCCTTGGCTATCCTAGAGTCCTCACCTCTCCCTCGTTCTCCTCTCCATCCTCGCTCATCCCTCTCTCTAACACATGGGGATCTTGCTCCGCTTGGATCTCCGGCTGGACCCTCCTCTATCATCTACTCCCCGCCATCCTCTCTAGATGTCCTCTAGCCTCTATCTCCCCTTGTGCTCCATCCTACTATCCTACGACCCCCACCTCCTCCTGCTCAACCCTCACCTAAAATCTCCTCCACCATACTCTGCTACCTATGCCTGTCTTCCCAACAATTCTCCCCTCCACCTCGCGCAACATGTTAAGCTCAGGCTCAGTCCCATCCTCTGGTCATGCCACATCTCACTCTGGACCTCTCTCATCCTCTTGTCATACTTCATCTATCCTTGAGCCTCTCCCATTACCTTCCCCACTGCATCAATCTCCTCTCCCACATCTATCATCACTCTAGCCCTCCTCCATTGTCGCCTCATCTATGAAGGAGGGCTAGAGTGATGATGGATATGGGGGAGGAGATGGATGCAACAGGGCCACACAATGGGAGAGGTTAAAGGATAGATGCAGTATGACAAGATGCTAAGAGAGGTCCAAAGTGAGATGTGGCATGCCCAGAGGATGGGAGTGAGCCCGAGGTGGAGATGGTGTGCGAGGTGGAGGGGAGAGTTGTTGGGCATATAGGTATAGGTAGCAGAGTACGATGGATGAGATTTCAAGTGAGGGCTTAGCAGGAGGAGGCAGGGGTCATAGGACAGAAGGATGGAGCACAGGGGGAGACAGAGGCCAGAGGACATCTAGAGAGTATGGCGGGGAGTAGACAACGGAGGAGGGTCCAGCCGGAGATCCAGGCAAAGCAAGAGCCCCATGTGTTAGAGAGAGGGATGAGTGAGGATGGAGAGGGGCGCGAGGGGGAGGTGAGGACTGTAGGATAGCCAAGGAGACAGATGAGGGTGGGGAGGAGAAGACAACCAAGGAGGATTTGGGTGAAGAGCAGGGTTGAGTAGGTATAGGAGGAGGTAGAGATTGATGCGATGGACATGGAGGTTCATGTGGTGGAGCCACTAGCAATATTGCCAGCTGCACTAGTTGACAATCATGTGGTTTTACTAAGTAGGCCCAGGCAAGGTTACAGGTGATGGAGGAGCTGAGTGTAGAGGCAGAGGTGTAGAGAGTGAGGGAGATAGAACAAAGAGAGTTTGATGTTGTTGTGTGTTGGTTGATGGCAGAGGTATGTGATGTAGAGAGAGAGGGATGAGGTGCGAGTAGAGATGGAGGGAGTATGGGGTGAGATAGCCAAGGTGACCTAGGATTGAGACAAGTTATAGGCGATGATGATTGTATCACTCATGCGGGGACAACCATAGTCTGGAGGGGTAGCAAAACATGTCTTAGTAGAATGTCTATAGTGGGCTGAGAGGGAGATGGAGACACTGAGGGTACAGATGGTAGGACTGTTGGGAGAGAGGATAGAGCTTGAGGAGAGGGTATCTACTATAGAGACATCCCTAGAGGAGGTGAGAGCGAGGGTTGAGGTAGTAGAGGTCCAGCTAGAGATAGTGCAGAGGGAGAGGGACACAATGTATGCAAATCTATAGGCCCTCTAGGAGGAGATAGATAGTGCACAAAGATAGGTTCAAGTGATTTATAGGGAGAGAGAAGATGCACAGAGACAGGTTCAGGTGATTTAGGTGGAGAGATATGATGCACATAGATAGGTTTAGGTGATTCAGGTGGAGAGAGATGATGCACAGAGATAGGTTTAGGTGATTCAGGTGAGATAGGTGTAGATCTTATAGTTGCAGAGGGATGTGACAGTGGCTCGAGCAGAGAGTGATAAGAGAGATGCAACATAGAGTAAGTCACAGGTAGTGCAGGGTGATGGGGATGGTACAAAGTTAGACATATAAGAATTGCAGACATAGTTACAGGTTGCACAGGCGGAGAGGGACAGGGCCACAAAGCAAGTACAACTACTAAGGTCAGTGTAGAAGGCATGGGAGTAGGAGCGACGAGCTATTAGCGGAGATAAGGATAGATACAGGCATGAGCAGAAGACCGCTAGATATCAAGTTGGGAAAAGAGATGATTACATGTAGGAGGTGACCTACTAGAGGTGTTCTTATGAGCAGACAATTCCAGATATGGTGCAGCGCACAACACGCTATGTTAGGCATGTACCTTAGATGCTGGCAACATTTTAGTCATTAGGGACACGTACTAGAGGGTATAGTGGACTTTCAGTCGACTTCTCCTCGCTATGACGATTATCAAGGGACTCTTGGTCATGATTATCAGGGGACTCTGACACACAGAGGACCAGTGCCTGATTCTCCTTAAGGATTAGACGTGGGCAACTAATAGTAGGGCAGAAAGAGAGTAGGTGATAGGATACCGATTTTTTGATAGGTATAGGATAGAGACTTAGTACATATAGATAGGGAGCGGATGTGATCTACATCCTTGGATTGTGTTCCTTATTTGATGATATATGTGAGGGATATGTATGTGATTATTCTTTAGACATTATGATGAGATGAACATTGTATGATTTTGATTATGATATGCAATAGTCCATATGGACAGGGAGCAGATGTGATCTACATCCTTGGATTGTGTTCCTTATTTGATGATATATGTGAGGGATATGTATGTGATTATTCTTTAGACATTATGATGAGATGAACATTGTATGATTTTGATTATGATATGCAATAGTCCTCATTGACACTATGCCTTATGTGTATGTGATGGATGATTTATGTTATGGTTATTTATGCTCTTATGATAGATGATGTAATATGTGCACATGTATATGATCATTTATACTTATGTGGATGATTTATATATGCATGATGTTGATGATTTATTTATGCGTTCATGGATGATGTGACTATGCATGATGTTGATGATTGATTTATGTTAATGTCATTGTGTATATGATGTAATTAATATGGACCTAACAATGTATTTGCAGATGGTGATGCATGTAATGTATAACTGTGATTATGGAAATGTATGGATAAATGAACCTAAGATACTTAACCTAATAAACTTATGCAATATGGATGGAAAAATGAATTTACACACAAAATATAATACAAACACAAGTATCAATGAGGACTAGCTTGGGAATGTAGGTAGATAATAGGCATATTGTGGGTGTGATACTGCACCTATCAAGAACCATTAATATCTCGAGAAGAAAAAAGTGGAAAGGAATCAAAATTTGCACAATCGAAATCATGAGTCATAGGTTTAGGAACAAGGATGGATGAAGGGGTCATACAATAAAATGAAATGCAATATCAATACAATTTGCCATCTTTTTGAGAATTGATTTTTGCTATAGCATAAGACACTAGCCACCATGGTAGATAAAACCAAGGCAAATTAGTGTCCAATGTAGAAAACAAACACAACAAACAAGGTTATTGTGAACCCTTTAATTTCAGACCTGCAAACATTCAACAAACAAACACATCGTCAGAGATAAATGCAAGGTGAAATGAGGATTCCCCATGAAATCCATTTACACAGACTTAAACTAGGAAATTGAAGAACATAATATAAAGATGAAAGAAATCCTAATTTAAACAATGAAAACTCATGATCCCATGGGGGAATTGGTTTTGATTGATGTGTCGAAATGAGCCCTTTTCCAACTCCTAAATTGTAATGTTGAAGTGTGTAGATTGATCAAATCTCCATGATGAAATTTGAGCATAACCTAGCTAAGAATTGTGAAGTATGATGAAGTATGGAGTGATGTGCACAAAATTGGCTCTCAATGTTAAGAGAGTAACTTTGGATGAAATTATGGATAAAGGATGAGGAGAGAAGCCTCCAATTTATAGATTTGAATTTGGAAGAAATGGCAAGATTTGGGCAATGTGGGACTAACTTTCACCCAATAGTTGAATGCCACATGTCAGCATGTGAATGGTTGATGGTTGTGCACATTTTGGCCAAGGTGCCAATAAATGCAATTAGGTGGAATTTGAATTTGAAGAAATGACATGTGAGAGGGAAAAATGAATGAAATAAATGCCACTTGGCTTAATGCACAAGGACATGTAAGAGGAGTGAATGCCTTGTTGGACGTACAAGTCCACTTGGACTTTTTGAATTCAAACTTGAGAGAATATTCCTTTTTGATGCCATGTGAGGGAAAATAGAGATTTAATAAATGAATTAAATCTATTTTCATGTGCAAGTTGCATTCTCTAGAAGATTTTAGTGATAGGGATTAACTTAATGAAGATTTTGATTAATTTAATGAGGGATTAGATGATTTGACAATTTTGACTTAAATTGATGAATTGATTTAAATCAGAATTGAGAGGAAATGCTTAATTAAATAAATGATTTTGATTTATTTAAATAAGTGGGATAATGTTAGATTAACTAAAATAAGGTTTAGTTTATTTAATTGAATAAGAGGACTTTAGAGACTTTAATTAAATAAAATGATTTATTTAATTAAAAAGAAATGTAAGGTTAATTAAATTAAATTGATTAATTTAATCACTGGAGGAGAAAGACTTAATCAAATAAATAATGATTTATTAAATTAAGAGACAAAATATGATGAAATGCTGAGAGTATGATTTAGGAGGAAATGTTGCTAGTAATCAAGATCAAATGTGCGAGATCGAACTTGTACATTTTCCATGTCTACATTTTACCCATCTTTGAAGAAATGTACTTGTTGCATTGATTCAAAGAATAAACTACTGTGATCAAAGGTTGAAATTTCTTTATTTTTTTAGATGCCCCATTGCTGCCCCAGTGAAAGGATTATGCTAGTATACTGCCCCTTCAAGAGATTGAGCAGAAATACTAATTTTTTGATCGAGATCACAATAAAATGCGAGAGGAGTGGTTCTATTGATCGAATGACGAAAGATAATTATTTGATGTAGACAAATCTGATAATGTATAGACAGTCATCGGCCATGGGTAGCCTCATGTATATTTTGAGATCTCACACCTACTTTAGATAGAAATGTTAGTAACAATAGAAGAATAATAAAAATAAGATGGATGGAAGGAGGATCCAACAAGCCTACATTATGAATGATGATGATGATGATGATTTGCTTACCAGGAGTTGAGATTTTCAAAGGGTCAATTACGTTATGCTTGATAACACACTTAGGTATGATGCATCAAGGTATAAAGAACTAGGATGGTGATGTACCTAGTGTGATGGACTTTGACTTGACAATCAGATAGGAGTATTATTGTTCACACTTAGTATGCATACTTCATTTAGGATGTAGTTCAAACATTCTAAACATCTCGGGCCAAAACATAGGAAAGCATGCTTTCTTATGTGGGCAACAAGATATTTAAATCATCCTCTCTACAAACCAAACAAAGCATATACGACTAAGTTATTTTACAAGTATATCCCACAAGCATAGTAGATAAAAGAGAAAACAATCTTTGCCCCATTCCTTTCTCTCTAAACCTGTTTTTGTTTAGGCATCATCGAAAGGTCCTTAGAATGAGCGCAAAATAAGATAAGCCAATAAAAGACCAAAATAAAATAAACCAACAAGCTAATGTTCTTCACACCACTAGCCAAGGCTAAACTACTGTGGGGTACCTGATGCTTATATCCATCGTGGGAAGGATTCATCCTAGGACATGTTGTGATCATGGTTTTGATGGGACTGATTGGGTGATAAGCTATTGATACTCCAAGTTAACCAACTTGTTTTCTTACTGATTTAGACTTTCGAGACTTTGACGATTAGGGTGTTCACTTTTGAACCTACTAGACTTGCTTTTGACTGACTCACCAAAGGGTGAAAGTGACGATTGGTTTTATTAGGAATGATGACTATCGTGGGTGAAAGCGAAATAAAATGGATGCACCATTTTGGATTTTTTGGATATTTTGAGGCTATTTTTGGTATTTTCAAGATATTTTACAAATGTTTTTGGACTAACCTAAAGATCTATCCTAGGGGTCTCGGGAGCTGATCCATAGATTATCCTTGCATACGTTATACATGTAGAGACCATGTAGTTCGATTGACGATAGACTTGATTCAATGATGAGATGGATGGGCAAATAGATTGTCATTTTATTGCGATGGATGTCTAAGGACTAACCTAAGATGTCTCGGGCGATGATCAAAGATCAACCTTGTCTACATTCAACCTCAGAGATGATGTAGTTCAAATAAGGTGGAAGACTGACAAGACTGAATGAATGAATGTTTTTGAAGATTTTTTGAGATTTTCAACATATTTTTGGATTTTTTTTTATGGATTTTCTGATGTCTTGGGAAGAGCACAAAAATATACACAAATCCAATCTAGTGCCATTTTCAAGGACATGCCTAAGGTGTTAAGTGACAGACTACTTCAATAAAGGCAAGTCAAACTGACCTTAAGAATATGCCAAGTAGTACTATGATGGAATATGATATGGGCACCAGCTCAGGCTATGGTATGGATGCGAGCGGATGGGTGGATGGAGGATTAATGAAGTGTGATGGAATGGATAAGTGAGTTGTGTAGATCCTAGTAGATGAAGAGTTTTTATTTACACTTGGTGCCTGTTTGCTAGGTTTTCACCAAGGTACCTGTCCAAAGTGCCACCGAAGTGGTTTTCACTAAAGGATGATTTTTTTTCTTTACTGTTTTCATTCTTTTTTTTTATTTTTTTGATTTTTGTATTTTTTTATTTTTTTGTTGTTGCCAGGTTTTCATCAAAGTAACCATTTTTTTAGGACTTTTTCTGATTGTTTTTGTATTTTTGATTTTATACCTTGCAAGTTCTTAGGCATACAACTTTCTGAGATAGGAGCTGTTAAGAGGCTTTAACAGAGGCTCGCCTTCTAGTGTTGCTAATTAATATGCTCTTGATTTATAGATGGCTATGATGACGAAAGGTCTGAACCAATTGGGCTCAAATTTTCCTTTGCTCTCTGGATTTGGCACATTCTTTTGGTTCTCTTTCATCACAAGTTCACCGACTTAGATGGTGCATTGCCTGATCTTCTTGTTGTAACTGCATTTCAGGTGATTCTGGTAGACCTATAGATGATTTGGGACATCCATGCATCGTTCATCTAGTAACTCCAGCTCATTCGGTCTTCTGACCCTGTATTCCTCATCTGTGATGAGGTTTTGCAATGATATCCTTAGTGATGGGACCTCGATCTCGATAGGGAGGATGGCTTCTGATCCATAGACCAGGGAGAATGGGGTGGTGCCTATTGGTGTGTGGATGTTGGTGTAGTAGGCCCATAAGGCAAGATTTAACTATAGATGCTAGTCATGACTAGAGTCATTGACTGTTTTCTTAAGAATTTTCAAAATGGTTTTGTTGGTAGCTTTTGCTTGGCCATTGTCATGTGGGTAATATGGTGTGGAAAAATGATGTTGAATTTTAAATTTTTCACACAAGTTAGGGATGTCCTGATTTCTTGAAAGGTGTCTTGTTATCATATATAATGGATTAAGGGACAGCATACCAGCAAATGTGATAATTTAGGATGAACTTGGATATCTGTTTTTTGATGATGTAGGTCATGGGAATTGCTTCGACCTATTTTATGAAATATTATGTGGTGGTGATGATGAACTTGTGGCTGTTGGATGAGGTGGGTGAGATTTTACTGATGAGATCTAGCCCCCATTGCGAAAAGGGCCAAGGTGTAACAATAGAGTGTAGTTCTTGAGCTGGTGCATGAATGAGGTCTCCATCATGTTGGCACTGTAAATAGTTTTTGACAAAGTCATGTGCTTCTCTCTCCATTGTAGGCCAGTAGTATCCGGTTCTTAGTAACTTCTTGGCCAAGGCCATACCACTTGAGTGTGAACCGCAAGTGCCATTATATTCCTCATTTAGGGAAGTCAGGGCTTCCTAAGGTTTTAAGCAATGTAATAGGGTTTCATCAATGCTTCTACGGAATAGGGTTTCCCCTAGGATGATAAAATGTAAGGACCTTTTGACAAAGGTTCATTTGAGGTTCGGGGTGATATTGGCTGGGAGAACTCCTAGTCTTAAATAGGTGTAAATGTCATGATACCAAATATCACTTGGACCAACGAGTTTGCATGCATATTCTGACTATGTTACCTCGAAAGTGGATATGAGAAGCTCCTCTACCAAGAATTCATGTTTCGAGACATTGCGAGGGATATCTAGCAAGGATCCAATCGTTGCCATGCCATAAGTTGCTTTGTTGTTAGCCCTCAGTATCTGCTCAAAGGTGATATCAATGAAAGATTATTTGAGGCTTTCTACTAGCTTCTTGTATGGTGTGAGCTTATCATCCTTAGTTTGGTATTCACCATTGACTTGGTTGATAATATGCTATGAATCTCCATAGACCTTTAATGCCATGATTCACCACTGTGCCATAATTTTGAGACCTATCGTTAAAGCCTTGTACTCTGCAATGTTGTTGGTATAGGGGAAAACCAACTTGTAAGATCTTGGTATGCAATCCCCTTTTGTGGTTATAAAGAAGACACCGGCTCCTGATCCATGTTGTGTGTGGGAACCATCGAAGTATAATTTCTAGTGATCAGCTAAGTTAAGATTAAAGATATACTCATTTGCAAATTCCTATATGAGTGGGTTCTCTACGTAGATGGGAGCTTCTACCAACTGGTTCGCAATAACCTATCCTTTGATTACCTTTTGCTCCACATACTCAATGTTATACTCAGATAGTATCATGACCCATTTAACCATCCTTCCTATGAGCATAGCTTTTGATAGTAGGTACTTTAAGGGATCTATCTTGGCAATGAGCTTGATTTTATGTGCTAGCATGTAGTGTCAGAATTTCTATGAAGCGAACACTACTGCTAGGTAAGCTTTCTCAATGAATGTGTAGTTTAGCTCATGGCCAACCATTGTTCTACTAATGTAATAGATAGCCCTTTCTGTTCCATTCTCATTGTGCTGAGCCAAAAGAGCACTCAGGGCTACTGTTGTTGCTGAGATATAGAGGATCAATGGTTTTCCTGCAATGGGTGGCATCAATACGGGTGGTGTGAGTAGATATTCTTTGATTTTTCTAAATGCCTGATCACATTTTTTATCCCACTTGTATGCTACTCCCTTGTGGAGTAGATGTGAATAGGAAACTTGTTTGTCCACCAACTATGCTATGAACCTCCAGATGGACTAGAGTTTACGTTGTAATCCTCTGAGTTGTTTTAGTGTTTTTGGTGCTTCCATATCGAGGATTTCCTTAACCTTTGTGGGATCCACCTCTATCCCCCTCATCGGCACTATGTATCCTAGAAGTTTACCTTATTGTAACCCAAAGACACATTTTCTTTAGGTTGAGCCTGACCTTATACATCTCCAGTCTCTCAAATATGTCACTTAGGGTTGCTATGTGGTTCTGCCTCTTCTTTGATTTTGCCAATATGTCATCCACATAATCTTCGATGGTTTTGTGTATCATGTAATGGAAGATTAGTGTCATGGCTCTCTAATATGCAGCCCCTACATTCTTTAGCCCAAATGGCATCATATTCCAACAATAGGTACTCCAAGGACATATAAATGCCATTTTATGTTGGTCTTCTTTTGTGATTATTATTTGGTTGTACCTCGAGAAGCCATCCATCAGGGATAGCATTTCATGTCCAGCTATCATGTCCACTATCATATCAATGTTGGGTAGTGGAAAATCATCCTTAGGACATGCTTTGTTAAGATCTCTGAAGTGTGTGCAAATACGGATTCCCCCATTTGGTTTTGAGACTGGTACAAGGTTGGATACCCATTATGGATAGTCAATCGAGCATGTGAAGCCAACATCCAGGAGCTTCTGTAACTCTACCTTGACTAGCAAGGCTATCTAGGGATGCATTTTTCTTAACTTTTGTCTAACCGACTTCGCTCCAAGGTAAACAACTAAATGATGAACCACAAATTCTAGATCTAGACTTGGTAAATTAGCATAGGTCCATGCAAAATTTACCCTCCCTTCTTTTAGAAATGTTCCTAGTAGTTCTTGTTCTTCTATTAGGAGAGACTCAACATAGAAAGTGATTTGTGGTGCTGCCTCTATTCCCAAGTTAACAGGATTACACTACTTTGCCAAGACTGGTGATTTTTCTTTATGCAAAGCAGTAGGGGGAGATTGAATCCCTCATCCTGTGGTGCCTTAGAGAGGTCTTCACCATTGGATGCATCCTTTATTTTTACTGTTTTGCAGTTAGAGAGTGCCACAGTGTGGTTTTCACTCAATAACTCTAAGCTTATTCTCGATATTTTTCTTTTGTGACTGAAGGACTCAATTGTCTCCCTATAATATGCCTGCGTGTCTAAAGTGATGTCAAAACCTACCTTGTGATCCCCACATGGAACTGCATCCCTTAGTCCCATGAAGTCTGAGAGAGCCTCATCATTTTTGAATGAGACTAGAATTGACGGTCCTCGTTGGTCATGTTTGATGAGTTGAGGGTATACTAAGGTGATTTTGTGGGTTTGTTGGTTTGACTCAATGGGTGAGGCACTAATCATTAGAAAGGAGGAGACCTCAAAGAGCATGGGAAAGCCTGTTATGGTATCATCATCGTCATTACTAGCACAGACATCAGTTACGTCAAAGGTAAAGTTGTCAAGTGGGATACCTGTGCATACAGGTGGTCTAAGGGTGTTTGTTGATACTTGGGGAAGGGATCTGAGTGCCCTATTAGGAGTACCTCTATGACGTACAGTTATACTTGGGGGAGTACATCCAAGGCCAAGGTTCCTCATTCTTCTTTCCACAAAGATGGGCTCTAGCCGTCCATCACTGTTCCTTCCAAAGCTTTGGTTTCTATTGTAGCCCATGTCAAACATTATTTGTAGCCCTCTGTTGGTTTCATCCATAGATAATATGGGTGTAGGTCTGCATCATGGTATATTGTGTTTGAAATATCTTCCTCACCAACATTTTCCCAACTTATGTCTCCCATGGGTGTTTCAATTGATCGACGTTGCCCATGCGACCTAGGAGATTGTGGTAACTCTCCTACAACAAATGCACTCTTCTTCATTCTGTAGTCTCTACATCCATTGTCCTGGATCATGAGTTTGATGTCAGATATATAAGGGATGGCAGGTGTCTCTATTGTAGAAGTGGAGGTGAGGTTAACTAGATCAATTTATGCAGCGGATGGGCCTTCATCATTTTTCGGCACTTGGGGATTTTATAAAACTTGGCTTCCAAGTTTTTGCAGTAGGTGAATAGTTCAGGATCCTCGTGTATAGTGACCTCCTCATTTTGGTGCAAGAATTTTATGCATTGATGATATGTTGAGGCCACTACTTTCATTCCGTGGATCCATGGATGACCTAAAAGGATGTTATATGGTAAGTCGAGGTCAAGGACCTGACAGGTAGTCTCCATGGTTGTTGGTCCCACTTGGATGGAGATTTTAATAGTGCCTTGAGACACTCTTTCCTAATCATCATATGCCCTTATTGTGATGCTCTTGTTCTTGTTAATGGAATCCTCAGCGAAGCCCAAGTTATTTATAAGTTTGAGAGAGCAAATATTAAGACCTACACCTCCATCCACCAGGACTCTTTTAACTTTCTTTTTTTGGACCAGCACTTGAAGGTGAAGTGTGCGGTTATGAGATGGTTGTGAGGGGAAGTCTTGGTCAGAAAATGTAAGAGGTTCGGGGTAATGATATTACCAACCATAGCCTGGAACTGTTATGTGTCTAGAGTGGCAGAGACGGTGGATGTTGCTAATGCTTCGTCAAGAATTTGCCTATGGGTAGTGGAGATTTTTAATAGTTCCATGAGGGAAATCTATGCGGGAGTTCTTTTCAACTGGTCGATAACATTATAGTCACAAGGGATGGCTTTTGTGTTTGAAGTGGGGTTCTTAGATGGTGCCCTTGCAATGGTGACCTTGCCGCCATGTGTGGTGACTTCACAATCAGTGTTGGTGCCTTTAACATTAATGACCGTGACCATTTCATCGACACATGTGACTATCTCTTCATATACTAGATTAGCACTAGCATATTTTTGCTTGCCTTTGTTATTTCCCTAACTGTTTCCTGGATTGTGGTTTGGCATCGGATTTGTGTATATTTTTAGATCTTGATTACCGATTGGTTGCTCAACGTTGATGATCTTGTCTTCAACGAGGTCTTGGATGATATTCTTCAACCTCATGCAATTTGTGGTGGTATGTCCCTTGATCTTGTGAAAGTCATAAAGGAGGTTTTCATTATACCATGGTGGTCTGGTCATGGGTTCCATGTATTCTTCGGAGTTGGAGACTTTGATTAGGTTTTCCTTCACCAACTTCTTCACTATGGACTCGATGGACTCCCTAAGGGCCATGAACTTTTTCTTGGGAGGGTATTTTCCTCGGGGAGGTGGTCCTCCTTTATTGCCCAAGTTATTCATTTGGTTGGTGGGAAGTGGTTGTTGTTGTGCTACTACTGTATTAGTTTGCACATTATTGTGATTATGATTTTGTGGTTGGTGATGAGTTTGGATGTTTGGTTTGGGAGCACTTATGACCACTTTAGCATCGACCATGCCGTCATTTGTGATATTTTTGTTCCTCAACCATGTTTGAGGTTTATCATTATAATTGTTGGACAAGCAGTTATCTTGTGGTGGAATAAATGTTGATGCGCCTCCTCACACAGTAAGCGCTCTTTCGATGTTGAGCGCCTTTGGGATCAATTGATTGTATGATGTGATGCATTGCATTTTTAAGTAGAATGCCAAGTTTTCATCTAGATTAGATATGATCGTGCAAACTTGTTGTTCTTCTGGCATGGCCCATTTGCTCTGATTGGCCTTGGATCACCATCTTTGCAAGAAGGATGCAAATAGATCTCCTTTTCTTTGTTGACACTTACCAGGACAGAGTTATCCGGTGTGGTGTTGACACTTACCTCTTTGTTGTTTACAAGGTGATGTTGTTGTAACTCTCAAAACATAGCACTTTCTTTGTTCACAATTGGGAAGGTTGGTGTGATTGTGGATATGGTTTGAGGCATTTCTTGAGTGATATTCAGAGTTGACACTGGGGATGTGTTCGTAAGAGGCATGTCCATACTAATGCTTATGTCAAGGTCAGAAGGGTGAGACCCCTCCTTTCATTAACGTGCGTAAGTATTTAAACATGGCATTGATAATTTTATGATTCTCTGGATTATGAACCATTTCTACCATTTTTTATTGTGTCATTCCCAAGTCTTCATTTGTGAGGTCCCCTTTATAGCTTTCCTCTTGAAGATTTTGGGATGGTAGAGGAGAGCTACTTGGGGGATCGCTTGATCCCACAAGGTTTGTTTCGGTGGTTACTTGACCCAATTCACTAGAAGATGATATTTCGTTGATATTTTCCATGTTCCTCTTGTGTTGTGATCTTGTTTGGACCATTAAAATAGGGATCGTTTGATCTTAATCTTAAAGGCCCAAAAGAGAAAAACTAGGGAAAAAACCAAGGATCAAAGGGGTGGGGGTGATGATGAGATGAATGAAGTGAATGAGTGAAACCTTTGAAGAACTTTTTAGGGGTTATGCTAAATTCGTTCAAGAGATTTGACTATTTGGCTAGGTGTGTTAAGCCAAGATAGAGTGATGTTGATTTAGCCTTCAAGTTTAGCATGAATAATTTTTCTAAAGTTCTCAAAAGTTTGTTGATGGAATGAAATTTGATTGATGGAAAAATGGATGAGAATAACGACTTTGATCTTAGACCTTGACCTAGACAAGACTCCTTTTACAAAACCTCGGTGTTGAAGAACATGCTACACTTCCTATGTGAGGAAAGAAAATCTTTCAAAAAGCTCAAAGGGGTGGGGGTGATGATGAGATGAATGAAGTGAATGAGTGAAACCTTTGAAGAACTTTTAGGGGTTATGCTAAAATTTAGGGCTTGGATGGTTTGCAATGGTTTGACTAGATGTATTAATTCAAACAAGATGGTGGTGAGCTTGTAAACCCTAAGAAGTTGTGCTATCCTAGGGAGAACTCACACAAGAGAATGGATTGGCTAAGTGTGTCAAGCTAACCAAGGTGATCATGAACTAGTAAACCTTAAGAAATTGCATTATCCTCAAAGCGAATTTGTTCAAGAGATTTGATTATTTGGCTAGGTGTGTTAAGCCAAGATAGAGTGATGTTGATTTAGCCTTTTAGTTTAGCATGAAATATTTTTCTAAAGTTTTCAAAAGTTTGTTGATGGGATGAAATTTGACTGATGGAAAGACGGATGAGAATAACGACTTTAATCTTAGACCTTGACCTAGACAAGACTCATTTTACAAAACCTCGGTGTTGAAGAACATGCTACACTTCCTATGTGAGGAAAACAAACCTTTCAAAAAGCTCAGAATTCTATTGATAATACCATGTGTAAGTGTGGAATGAGGTAAATAACATAAATACACTTCTTAATATGACATTATATCAATGATTAAACATATTGAATCAATTCAACAAAGTAATCAATTGAAAGCGTCCTATTGCTCTCTATCTCCAAAGATTTATTAAATCTAAATTGCTCTCAGATTGTGTAAGCAAATAAGACTGTTAAAATGATTATGTGAAGAATGAGATGATGATAATATAATGCTCAATGATAAATCGATTAAACTAGCATGATATTGATGTGAAACAGATAAATGCAGCTCCAAGAGGCAGCCATTGTTGTGAAGCTTGATTGTTGAATTGCTTGAATGTTGATGCTTGATGCTTGATGCCTGGATTCCTACAGAGTAAGGGTGCAAAAACTTGATTATCTGGATCCTTTTTTTGGTTCAATAAGGTTTGTATTTATAGATTTTTTGGTTGTAGAAATGCACAAGGAAAGCTTTGAGAGGCTTGGATTCAATCTGGAGGATTGAATGGTGAGAGATGGAGGAGATTGAGAGAAAGATGGTGATTGCCTCTACCCATGAAAACATTAGGCAAGAGAAGAGGAAAGATGGATGGAAGAGGATTGAGAGATCAAATTCCAAATTTGTCTCCAATTTGTCTCCAAAACTTCCCATGAAGTTTCAAAGCATTAATTGTGACAAATTTAGACATAGATTAGACAAAGGAAATCTAATTCATTTTTGAAGAAATGTAGATTGGAATATTCCTTTATGCTCTAATTCAAATATTTTGATTTATTTAAATTAAGAAAAGGGAGATAAACAATTTAATAAAACAAACTATAGGATAGTCATTTATTAAATTAATCAGAGGAATATGGTAATTAATCCATAAAGTGTTTGACCTTATTTAATTAATTCGAGAATGATGTGATAGATTGAAATAGGGATTTGATAATTAAATCAAACAAAGTATTTAATTTTGTTTATTTAATTAAGATGAATTTGAAAGTCAATTATATTAAATAAATATTTCTATTTATTTAAACACTAGAGGAAATAGAATAATTAATTTAATAATGTGTATTTAATTAATCAGATGCTCCAGATCAATTTTAGGTGTATACATTTTGTCCCTCTTCGAAGTGATGTGTTTATGCATTGGTTCGAAAAATATTTTTGCTGCTACTGCCAGGATCGATGATTTCAAAAAAATAATTACGTATGCCTCAGACATGATTTTTAGATGATAATAATTGCATGTGCCCCAAACATGATTTTCAGATGATTTGATAATGATATTCCCCCTTGGGAGATAAATGAATAATCTGATGATTTTTAGAATGTTTCAAAAATTTATGATTTTTCAATGATTTTATGATGTTTCGATGATGAAATAATTTATCTCTCGACAAATGATGAAGAAATAAAGCCCTCAGATGAGTTTTAATTAATTTCATGGATAAAATTAATCAAAATGTAGTAAAAATCCACCAAAAATACCTTTCAAAAATTATAAATAATGCTAAAAGGTCATTTTCAATTCATTCTTTGCTTTTAGAGTTCAAAATTCTTAGTGATAAAGACTTTTCTGCCAGCTGGAGCGAGATGCCTATCGCCTACCACACTCACCGATTCGAGTGCGTTCGACGCCACAGATAGCCACCTACATATGGACCTCCGGTATGTACCCTTTGACCTCCTCGTAATTCATGCACTTTTTATTTTTTTATGCTTTTTAGGTCCTAGGCGTGTCTAGGTGTCTTTTAGCGCTTTGAAGCCGCACTATAGCACTTACATCCTGATGTAGTGCTTCCATTAGGTTGTCTAGTGCTTTGAGTTTTAGCGCTTGCATCTAAAACTCTAGCGCTTCCAGTCGGTAGAGTAGCGCTTTTAGCGAATTAGTGTTAGGAGTCAAGAATTAGCGCTATAAAGCCGGATTTTAGCACTTTGAGATTTTCAGCGCTTTGAGTCGGTGGATTAGTACTTTTAAGGTTTGTTCTAGCGCTTCTGGTATAGTGGCGCTTAGACGGCCTGTTTTAGCGCATTGATGCAAAAAAGTAGCGCTTTGAGGTTTTTAGCGCTTCGGAAGCCTATTTTAGCACTTCCATGTTTTGAAATAGCGCTTTCGTGGTTTTAGCGCTTTGGATCCTTGTTTGAGCGCTTTTAGGTGATATAGTAGCACTTTTGGGATTTAACGCTTTGGATGACTGTTTTAGCGCTTCCATGTCAGAATTGAAGATTTTAACATAGTGACCTTTGATTATGTCAATTTCGATCATGTCCATTCTTCTGATTGGTATGATTGACAATCCACATTCTTGATGTTGGATTTGATGATTTAAATAAGACTAACTCTCATGAAAGGAGAGAAGAAAACCCCATTTATTAATGATCTTCATGATAGGCGAGGACATGATTCAATATCTGATAAATCTCATGATAGGCGAGATCTAAATAAGTGTTTTGATGAACCTCATGATAGGTGAGGTTTGATTCAATATCTGATAAATCTCATGATAGGCGAGATCTAGATAATGTTTTGATGAACCTTATGATAGGTGAGGTTGGATGTTCACCTATGAATTTTGATCGAAAATTCATACCAAAACTTTTGAAATAGACTGATAGTAGAATGACCTTTGATTCCTTGACATAGTTTACTAATTGTAGATTTATTTGTTATGATGATAGGAGGATCTGGGTACTCTCCAAATTTGAGAGAGGTTTTCGTAGACTACAGATTTGATACCGCATTTGACACCGGATGAGCTCCAGGTGATAGGCTAGTGTGGCCTCACGAGTTTACTTGATATGGATCAGATTAGGATTAATCGAGGTTTGTTGACTGCATTGGTTGAGAGGTGGCATAGCGACCACAACACCTTTCACCTGCCCACCGATGAGATGACAGTCACACCAGAGGATGTGTGGCATATATTACGCATTCCCTTCATGGGGGAGATCGTGACATATGATTCACATGGGACCAGTAGCAGAGATGCTCTTTGCAAAGTATTTCAGGATCAAGATATAGAGGGTCCGAGTGTTCGATGACGGAGGATGGCAAACTCTTATGTGACACTAGCAGCAGTGCTAGTTGGATTCATTGGAGGATTCCTTTGCCGTGATCATAGGTCAAAGGGATTCCTTGTTGGCTTGGGTAGGACACTGGAGAGCATGTTGGTACATGGTACCAGATATGCGTGGGGGATGTGCATGTTAGCACATCTTTACCATGATCTTCATTCTATTGTATACTTAGGTGCACCAGTATATCCGTAGGGGCGACCCTATTACATATATGGGTTTCAGAGCACTTTGCTATTTGTCGGTTGTTTCCCATTGCAGATAGACCAGCTGGCAGGCCCTATGTTTTTCAATATAGTGGTCGATTTACGCAGACCTGGATGGGCAAGTTAGAGCACTGGAGGTGAGTTTTTGATGATACTGAGACAGTGATATGGCTCCCCTACCTTGATTGTGAGGAGTGGGAGGAGAATGGTGCAGTGTTGGGGTTCTTGTGTGATTCTATGTATCTCATTGGCCGAACTCCTTTTATTCTCGAGAGATTCTTGCTCCGTCCAGTTTACAGACAGTATGGCATTGTTCAGTGCATGCCACAAGGATTAGCCCACTATGCACGACGATGGATGGATATTCTAGACTGGGGCCCCACACTATCTTATGATGTCATAGCAGAGGGTTACAGAGCGTTACAACCATCTCTGTGGGACATGCGAAGAGATATTTTAGAGGCAGCTGTTACAGAGGATTACGTAGCATTCTTGGCCTTGGTCGCTCATCCTCGTATTACTATCCCCGATGAGCCAATACCTTTACCAGTAGAGGAGGATGTGGCAGAGGATGTCGCCGGTGGTGAGGGTGATATCCCAGCAGATGAGAGCTCAGAGAGTAGTAGTTCAGATAGTGAGGATAGCAGCAGCAGTGGGGATAGTGATGGTGGGAGTGGAGGATACAGAGGGCCAGGTCCAGATATTCACAGTGCACCTTCTTCCAATAGGCCTCGTAAGAGGCAGAAAATGGTAGTGCCAGCAGTTGAGTAGTAGAGACAGGTAGTTGGGCTCCAGCCACAAGTCCAGACTCTGCAGGCACAGGTTCAGACACTACAAGGGCAGTTGGTACAAGCTCGGGGCATGGTTGTGCAGAATCAAACACAGATGCAGGCATAGACTCACGCACAGGCCTTGGCACAAGTATAGGGGCAGTTAGCCACCATACACACGCAGGTTGATACTCTAACAGCAGAGCGAGACATTGCTCAGCAGATTGCTGAAAGGGCACAAGAGAGAGCCGAGACCCTCTAGAAAGTGGCTGATGGAACCTCTATAGGTGATTATATAAGAGAGGTTTTGCGGGCTGTCTGAGAGGTCGAGTATTACAGAGGTCGGTATCATGATGCAGTGCCTTCCGAGCATCAAGTTAGTTATGCCCCATCGAGACTTGGGTGGACTCACACACGAAGAGTTAGTGAGGGGGAGGCTCAACCTCCATGTAGAGATCCCAAAGATTCGGGTCCTTCAGGGGGTGGTGGCTGAAGGGAAAAGAACGTGGATCTACTGACCCAATAGTGTGGAATACATTCCCTTAACATCATTACTTCAAGAGAGAGAAGCAAAAATGAAAAACTAACAGTTTCAAAACTTATAGAGATACTAAAATCATGGCAATGAGAAACTAGAAACATAAGCAAACAAAGATGACAGTATTTATGTGGGAAAACCCTTTCAGGTAAAAAACCCACTGCACAAAGTCAAAACTATTGTATTACAGTAATGAATTGATTACATACAATATCCAGATTTTTTTGTTCTACTCACAATCACCCAGAGAGTTTCAGATCCACTATTCCAATGTTTTCAAAACATACAATTCAAAAACCCTCTTCAAGAACTCACGTCCTTCTTATTCTTCAGCACGCAACTTCCACTTGCTCTGCAATTCATGACTCAACTCTTGACTTGTCTAATTTTTGAGAAATAGCATATCTCTCATACATATGTAACCGACTCAGAAGAGCAATGAAGTCCATCCTCAAATCATGCATCTGGTCAGATCTGACAGATTTCTTGTAATGAGCTGACTTTGCATTCAAAGCCCTTACTCAAAACGATTGAGCTCACCACCCTTCATTGACAAATGCAACTGCCACAATAACTATCTTGGTATCCATCCAATCACTATTCAACAAGGTGCCACGCGTCCAAGACCCATAAGCAATCACAGCTAACAAAGCAACCAAAACGGTCAAATAGACATCGGGTGCAACCAAGACTTCAAGTCATTAATAACACTGTCGGAGTCGGAGTCGAAACAGGACTCCACCGAAAATACAAAATGTCGAAGTCAGAGTCGGAACAGGAGTCGAAACATGACTCCACCAAAAATACACATTGCCGGAGTCAGAGTCGGAACAGCAGTCAAAACATGACTCCACCAAAAATACACACTACCGAAGTCGGAGTCGGAGTTGGAGTCGAAACAGAAAACAAGACTTCACCAAAAAAGTCCAAAATCAGGAACCAATCCGGTTTTGGTTCCGCCTCCGCCAACTGTAAGAAACAACAATCCAGAACCAGGACAAGGTGGAGGAAAACACCTCGAGGAGAATCCAAACATCTAGAAGAGCCAGATCACAAAAGCAGGAGTCGGACCCGGAGTCGGAACAGAAACCGAAACAGAAACCTAACAAACGAACATTACCAACTTCCAAAACTGGTTCCGCCTCCGCCAGAACCTACGAAGTGAAGCGAGAAGAAACAGATAGTAGGAAGCGGAGTCAGAGTCGGAACAAGAATAGAAACCTGAAGCTTAGGCAAACAGAACAATGCCAAGTTCCATCCCGGTTCCGCCTCCACCAGAAACCCGGAACTTAGGCAAATAGAACAATGCCAAGTTCCATCTTGGTTCTACCTCCGCCAGAACTTTGTAAACAACACAAAAACACCAAGGCATGAAAATGAGGACTTCAAACTGGAAGTTGAGACATAATTTCTCAACAATCTCCCACTTGGTGAACACTTCCAGCTTCCTCAAACCATCAAACCTTACTATCTATCATAGGCCCCAAGGCCCATCGATTATGTGCACCATCTGAACTTGTCTGTGCTAACCGGTTTTGTCAAGGAATCTACAACATCCTTCAAGGTGTCAACCTTATCCATACTAACCTAGCCATCTTCAACCATATCCCTCATGAAGTGATATTAAACATCTATGTGCTTGGTCTTGGCATGGAAAGTCAGATTCTTTGCCAAACAAATGGCACTTTGACTGTCATAGTAGATTGAAATCTACTCAGCATTAAATCCAATGTCTGAACACAAACACCTCAGCCACACTACCTCCTTGCAAGCGTGAGTTGCTGCCACATACTCAGCCTTTGTCATGGATAAAACAACTACAACTTGTCGCTTGCTCATCCAACTGATTGCTCCACCATTAAACATGAAAGTGTATCCACCGGTGGATCTTTTGTTGTCAATGTCCCCTACCCAATCAGAGTCAACATATCCCTAAATGAAAAGAGCCCTTTGTGATGCAACCATGCTGCCATGGTAATACAAAGCATAATCTGAAGTACCCTTCAAATACTTGAACACTCTCTTTATAGCATCCCAATGTGATCCCCTTGGATTTTCCATAAAACAGCTTAGAACTCCCATTGCTTGGGCAATGTTTGGTCTTGTGTAGACCATAGCATACATCAAACTGCCTACTAGACATGCATAAGGCACACTGGTCATGTCCTCCATCTCAGTAGTAGACTTTGAACAATCTTTAGTAGATAGTTTCAATCCTGGCATGATTGAAACAATTAGCTGCTTGCAATCAGTCATGCTGAACCTCTCTAGAATGGTTTTCACATACTTAATTTGACTGAGCCAAAGCTTTCTACTTGTTCTATCCCTGGTTATCTCCATCCTAAGAATGTAACTTGCTGCTCCAAGATCTTTCATTTCGAACTTAGCAGAAAATTGAGTTTTAAGATCAGAAATCATTGCCTTGCTATTATCAATGAATAACATGTCATCCACACACAGAGTAATAACAAGCACATGATCATTCTCACATTTATAATAAATGCAATAATCAGATTTTGATCTAACAAACCCAATTGACAAAACAAATGTGTCATTTTTGGTACCACATTCTAGGAGATTGCTTTAGACCATAGAGAGATTAATTTAACTTGCAAACCAGATTTTGTTTACCTCTTTCAACAAAATGCTCAAGCTGGGACATGTAGATTTTTTCTTCCAGCTCACCATGGAGAAATGTTGTCTTCACATCCATCTGCTCAATTTCATAGTCATACACAGCTGCCAATGACAACAAAAATTTGATGGATGTCAGTTTTTCTACAAGTTAAAAGATCTCTCCATAATCAATTCCCTCAACTTGGAAAAATCCCTTTGCAACCAGTCATGCCTTATACTTCTCCACACTGCTATCAAGGCCTGTCTTCCTTTTGAATATCCACTTGCAGCCAACAGGCTTTCGCCCTTTAGGCAGTGGTACCAACTTCCAGGTATCATTTTTTTTCAAAGAATCCATCTCCTCATTCATGGCTTCCAGCCAAGACTTTGAATCAACCATGTTGATTGCTTCTTTCACAGTCTTAAGCTCATCAGTGCTGGTAATTAAGGCATAAGCACAATTTGAATCTAACATAGAGAAACCATACATTTCTTGTTGCCTTCTTTCTCGTGTAGATCTCCTTAGAGGCTGAGGTTGTTTTTCATCATCAGAACTTCTAGAGCTGCTTGAGCTCTCCTCAATCTCGGGTAAACCATGCAACTCTTCCCTTTTTGGAGTTTGGGGAATCTCAACTGCATCCTTCTTCTTGTCACTCTGATTTGTCTCAAACTATTGATCACTTACTAGAGGTTTCAGCTCATGAAATATCACGCTTCTGCTATACAAAACCTTCTCAGTAAAAAAGTTCCAAAGCTTGTATCATTTGACACCAACTCCATAGCTAATGAGAATACATTTCATAGCCTTGTTATCTAACTTTGATCTCTTTTCATTTGGCACATGAACATATGCCTCACAGCCAAATACCCAAATATGCCTTAATGAGGGTTTCTTACTTGACCATGCTTCCAAAGGTGTCTTATCAACAAGCGTTGAACAAGGAGATCTATTAATCAAATAATCTCTTGTAGCAACAGCGTCAGCCCAAAACTTCTACTCCAGACTAGCACCACTCAGCATACTCCTTGCCTTTTCCATCAGTGTCCTGTTTAACCTTTCAGCAACTCCATTTTGCTGTGGAGTGTAAGGGGTTGTCTTATGCCTTTTAATTCCATGATCAGTGCAGTACCTTTTAAAATCTGCAGAACAAAACTCACCTCCATTGTCTGTCCTTAAACACTTTATTTTCCTTCCAGTCTAATTTTCTACCAAAGATTTGAACTCTTTAAACCGACTAAACACTTCTGATTTACTTTTAATAAAGTATACAAATGCCCTACTCGAACAGTCATCAATAAAAGAAACATAATATCTAGACTTCTATAACAAATGAACAATAACTGGACCAAACACATCAGAATGAACATAATTTAGTATACCAGAAGATTTGTGAGGACTGGACGAGAAAGAAACACGGTGTTGTTTTCCATAGATACAATGTTCACAGAAATCAAACTCAAGGTTACAATCATCAAGCCCTTCTACAAGGTTTTTGTTCTTCAAGGTTTTTAAACCTTTCTCACCTATGTGACCAAGTCTATGATGCCATAACATAGTCTTCTCTATTGGGAGTTTTACCTCCAAAGCATTTGCAGACAGTGAAGAGTCTTCAACTTTCTCTACAGGTGTAGAAATACATGACTTTACAGAGACACTGTTGCAAAGAACAGGTCTTGGATCTAGCTTGTACAGAGTGTCAGTAAGAACACCCTTAGCTAACACCATTGCACCTCTAGCCATTTTGCATCCCTTACTAGAAAAATAAACTTCTACACCAGCATCATTTAACTTACTAACAGAAAGAAGATTTCAAGCCAAACCTGGGATGTGAAGAACACCACCAATTCCTTTGACTCTCCCGTCAAGAAACTGAATTCTGACCCTTCCTCTGCCAACAATCTCCAGCGTTGAATCACTTGCCAAGTATACCTTTCCACCATCATACTTCTAATACTTTGAAAACCAATCTCTATTGGATGTCATGTGAAAAGAGGCACCTGAATCAACTAACCAAACATCATTTGATGCTTGAGTTGTCAAGGATGCTGCAATGAAGACATCTGCATCACTCTGAGAAGATTCGTTACTAGAAGCATTCTTCTTTTTCTTCTCCTTGTAGTCCTTCCTGATATGACCAGGTTGCCTAGAGTTCCAACACTTTACCTTGAACGTTTTACCAGGAGACTTTGATCTCCCTTTAGACTTGGATTTCAACTTGTTGTCTTTCTTCTTGCCTTTCTCCTTTGTTCTACCTCGAATAGAAAGAGCATCTTTGGCCATCTAAGAAGATTTCCTTCACATTTCTTCAAACAAAAGTGAAGCAACCACATCATCAGTCTTGAAAGCAGTGGTTGTGCTTCCAATAGCCATCACAAGATGATCCCAGCTATCAAATAATGAACACAACAGGAGCATGCAACGATCCTCCTCTTCAATCTTTACACTTACAGATGCCAGCTGAGTAACACTCATATTAAATGAGTTTAGAAGATCTACAATAGATGCACCTTCGTCCATCTTCAAGGAGCACAACTTCTTTCTCAGGAATAACTTGTTTACTAGAGATTTTCTTTGGTAAATATCACCAAGCTTCTTCCATAAAGCAGCTGCAGACGTCTCCTCATGAACATTCAAGAGCACAGAATTGGCTAGACTCAGTCTTATCAATCCTCTTTCTTTTCTATCAGCAAGATCCCAAGTTGCTTGGGTTGTAGTTTGTAGTTTAGTTCTAGACACTGCAATCAAGAGGTCTCTATCCACAAGCAAGTCTTCTATCTTGAGTTTTCATAACTCAAAGTTGCTACCATTAAACTTCTCAATATCTATCCTACCAGATGTACTCGCCATCTCACAACAGAAATAAGTTTAATAATGCAAGACTCCCACTGAAACAGTATTAGTGCAAAAAACTAATTTTCTCTAGTAAGGATAACATGAACTGGCCAAGCTCTGGTACCACTTTGAAGGGAAAAGAATGCGGATCTACTGACCCAACAGTGTGGAATACATTCCCTTAACACAATTATTTTAGGAGAGAGAAGCAAAAATGAAAAACTACCAGTTTCAAAATTTATAGAGATGCATACAATCATGGCAATGAGAAACCAAAAAGATAAGCAAACAAAGACGACACAGTATTTACGTGGGAAAACCCTTTCAGGTAAAAAACCCACCACACAAAGTCAAAACTATTATATTACAGTAATGAATCGATTAAATACAATATCCAGACTTCTTTATTCTGCTCACAATCACCCAGAGAGTTTCAGATCCACTATTCCAATGTTTTCACAACATACAGTTCAAAAACCCTCTTCAAGAACTCACGTCCTTGTTCTTTAGCACGCAACTTCCACTTGCTCTGCAATTCACGACTCAACTCTTGACTTGTCTAACTTTTGAGAAATAGCATATCTCTCATACATATGTAACCAATTCAAAAGAGCAATGAAATCCATCCTCAAATTACGCATCTGGTCGGATCTGACATATTTCCTGCAACGAGCCGACTTTGCATTCAAAGCCATTACTCAAAATGGTTGAGGTCGCCACCATTTGTTGACAAATGCAACTGCCACAATAATTATCTTGGCATCCGTCCAATCACTATTCAACTAGGTGCCACACATCCAAGACCCATCAACAATCACAGCTGCCAGAGCAACCAAAATGGTCAAACAGACATCGGGCGCGACCAAGACTTCAAGTCATTAATAACACTATCGGAATCAGAGTCGAAACAAGAGTCAAAATAGGACTCCACCGAAAATACAAACTGTCGGAGTCGGAGTCGGAACAGGAGTCGAAACATGACTCCACTGAAAATAAACACTACCGAAGTCGGAGTCGGAACAAGAATAAAAAACAAGACTTCACCAAAAAAGTCCAAGATCAGGAACCAATCTGGTTCTGGTTCCGCCTCCGCCAACTGCAGGAAACAACAATCTAGAACTAGGACAAGGCGGAGGAAAACACCCCGAGGAGAATCCAAACATCCAGAAGAGCCAGATCACAAAAGCAGTAGTTGGACCCAGAGTCAGAATAGAAACCGAAACAGGAACCTGGCAAATGGACATTGTCAACTTCCAAAACTGGTTCTGCCTCTGCCAGAACCTGCAAAGCGAAGCAAGAAGAAACAAATGGTAGGAAGTGGAGTCGGAGTCAGAACGAGAACAAAAACCTTAAACTTAGGCAAAGAGAATAATGCCAAGTTCCATCCCGGTTCCGCCTTCGCCAGAGACCCGAAACTTAGGCAAACAGAACAATGCCAAGTTCCATCCTGATTCCGCCTCCGCCAGAACTTTGTAAACAACACAAAAACACCAAGGCATGAAAATAGGACTTCAACCTAGAAGTTGAGACATAATTTCTCAGCAATCTCCCACTTGGTGAGCACTTCCGGTTTCCTCAAAACATCAAACCTTACTATCTATCATAGGCCCCAAGGCTCATCGATTATGTGCACCATCTAAACTTGTCTGTGCTAACCGGTTTTGTCAAGGCATCTGCAACATTCTTCAAGGTGTCAACCTTATCCATACTGACCTTGCCATCTTCAACCATATCCCTTATGAAGTGCTATTGTACATCTATGTGCTTGGTCTTGGCATGGAAAGTGGGATTCTTTGCCAAACAAATGGCACTTTGACTATCACAGCAAATTGAAATCTGCTCAGCATTAAATCCAATGTTTGAACATAAACACCTTAGCCACACTGCCTCCTTATAAGCATGAGTTGCTGCCATATACTCAGCCTCTATCATGGATAAAGCAATTACAGCTTGTCGCTTGCTCATCCAACTGATTGCTCCACCATTAAATATGAAAGTGTATCCATCTGTGGATTTTCTGCTGTCAATGTCCCCTACCCAATTAGAGTCAACATATCCCTGAATGCAAAGAGTCCTTTGTGATGCAACCATACTGCCATGGTAACACAAAGCATAATCTGAAGTACCCTTCAAATACCTGAACACTCTCTTTACAACATCCCAATGTGATCTCCCTAGATTTGCCATGAAACGGCTTAGAACTCCCACTGCTTGGGTAATGTCTGGTCTTGTACATACCATAGCATACATCAAACTGTCTACTACACTTGCATAAGGCACACTGGTCATGTCCTCCATCTCAGTAGCAGACTTTGGACAGTCTTCAGCAGATAGTTTCAATCCTAGCATGATTGGAACAACTAGCTGCTTGCAATTAGTCATGCTAAACCTCTCTAGAATGGTTTTCACATACTTACTCTGACTGAGCCAAAGCTTTCTGCTTGTTCTATCCTTGGTTATCTCCATCCCAAGAATGTACCTTACTGCTCCAAGATCTTTCATTTAGAATTTAGTAGACAACTGAGTTTTAAGATGAAAAATCATTGCCTTGCTATTACCAATGAATAACATGTCATCCACATACAGAGTAATAACAAGCACACGATCATTCTCACATTTATAATAAATGCAATGATCAAATTTTGATCTAACAAACCCAATTGACAACATAAATGTGTCAAATCTCTGGTACCACATTCTAGAAGATTGTTTTAAACCATAGAGAGATTTATTTAACTTGCAAACCATATTTTGTTTACCCCTGTCAACAAAATGCTCAGGCTGGGACATGTAGATTTCTTCTTCCAGCTCACCATGGAGAAATGTTTTATCTTTACATCCATCTGCTCAATTTCATAGTCATACACAGCTACCAATGACAACAAAAATCTGATGGATGTCAACTTTGCTACAAGGGAAAAGATCTCTCTATAATCAATTCCCTCAACTTGGAAAAATCTCTTTGCAACCAGTCGTGTCTTACACTTCTCCACACTGCCATTAAGGCATGTCTTCCTTTTGAGTATCCACTTGCAGCCAATAGGCTTTCGCCCTTTAGGCAGTGGTACCAACTTCCAAGTATCATTCTTTTTCAAGGAATCCATGTCCTTATTCATGGCTTAGAACCAAGACTTTGAATCGGTCATGCTGATTGCTTCTTTCACAGTCCTAGGCTCATCAGTGTTGGTAATTAAGGCATAAGCATAATTTGAATCTAACATAGAGAAACCATACCTTTCTGGTTTTCTTCTTTCTTATGTAGATCTCCTTAGAGGCTGAGGTTGTTCTTCATCATCAGAACTTTCAGAGTTGCTTGAGCTCTCCTCAATCTCAGGTACACCATGCAGCTCTTCCCTTTCTGGAGTTTGGGGAATCTCAACTGCATCCTTCTTCTTGTCACTCTAAGAATAACAGGGTTCCAAAGCTTGTATCCTTTCACACCAACTCCATAACCGATGAGAATACATTTCATAGCCTTGTTATCCAACTTTGATCTCTTTTCATTTGGCACATGAACATATGCCTCACAGCCAAATACTCAAACATGCCTTAATGAGGGTTTCTGACCTTACCATGCTTCCAAAGGTGTCTTATCAACAAGCGTTGAACAAGGAGATCTATTAATCAAATAACATGTTGTAGCAATAGCCTCAACCCAAAACTTCTGCTCCAGACCAGCACCACTCAGCATACTCCTTGCCTTTTTCATTAGTGTCATGTTCAACCTTTCAGCAACTCTATTTTGCTGTGGAGTGTAGGTGGTTGTCTTATGCCTTTTAATTCCATGATCAGTGTAGTACCTTTCAAAATCTGCAGAACAAAACTCACATCCATTGTTTGTCCTTAAACACTTTATTTTCCTTCTAGTCTAATTTTTTATCAAAGATTTGAACTCATTAAATTGACTGAACACTTCTGATTTACTTTTAAGAAACTATACAAATGCCCTTCTCGAACAGTCATCAATAAAAGAAACATAATATGTAGACTTTGATAATGAAGGAACAATAACTGGACCAAACACATCAGAATGAACATAATCCAGTATACCAGAAGATTTGTGAGGACTGGAGGAGAAAGAAACACGGTGTTGCTTTCCATAGATACAATGTTCACATAAATCGAACTCAAGGTTACAATCATCAAGCCCTTCTACAAGGTTTTTGTTCTTCAAGGTTTTTAAACCTTTCTCACCTATGTGACCAAGTCTATGATGCCATAACATAGTCTTCTCTGTTGGGAGTTTTACCTCCAAAGCATTTGCAGATAGTGAAGAGTCTTTATCTTTCTCTATAGGTGCAGAAATACATGACTTTATAGAGACACTGTTGCAAAGAATAGGTCGTGCATCTAGCTTGTATAGAGTGTCAGTACGAACATCCTTAGCTAACACCATTGCACCTCTAGCCATTTTGCATCCCTTACTAGAAAAAGAAACTTCTACACCAGCATCATTTAACTTACTAATAGAAAGAAGATTTCGAGCCAAACCTGAGATGTGAAGAACACCACCAATTCCTTTGACTCTCCCATTAGGAAATTGAATTCTGACCCTTCCTCTGCCAACAATCTCCAGCATTGAATCACTTGCCAAGTATACCTTTCCATCATCATACTTCTCATGCTTTGAGAACCAATCTCTATTGGATGTCATGTGAAAAGAGGCACTTGAATCAACTAACCAAACATCATTTGATGCCTGAGTTGTCAAGGTTGCTGCAATGAAGGCATATGCATCACTTTGAGAAGATTCGTTATTAGAAGCATTCTTCTTTTTTTTCTCCTTGTAGTCCTTCCCGATATGACCAAGTTGCCTATAGTTCCAGCACTTTACCTTGAACTTTTTACCAGGAGACTTTGATCTCCCTTTAGATTTGGATTTTGACTTGTTTTATTTCTTCTCGCCTTTCTCCTTTGTTCTACCTTGAACAGAAAGAGCATCTTTGGCCATCTCAGAAGATTTCCTTCACATTTCTTCAGACAGAAGCGAAGCAACCACATCATCAGTCTTGAAAGTAGTGGTTGTGTTTCCAATAGCCATCACAAGATGATCCCAGCTGTTAGATAATGAACACAACAGGAGCATGCAACGATCCTCCTCTTCAATCTTTACACCTACAGATGCCAGCTGAGTAACACTCATATTAAATGAGTTCAGATGATCTGCAACAGATGCACCTTCGTCCATCTTCAAGGAGTACAACTTCTTTCTTAGGAATAACTTGTTTACCAAAGATTTTTCTTGGTAAATATCACCAAGCTTCTTCCACAAAGCAGCTGCAAACGTCTCCTCATGAACATTCAAGAGCACATAATCGGCTAGACTCAGTCTTATCAATCCTCTTGCTTTTCTATTAGCAAGATCTCAAGTTTCTTGGGTCGTAGTTTGTGGCTTAGTTCTAGACACTGCAATCTAGAGGTCTCTATCCACAAACAAGTCTTCTATCTTGAGTTTCCATAACTCAAAGTTGCTACCATTAAACTTCTCAATATCTATCCTACTAGATGTACTCGCCATCTCACAATAGAAACAAGTTGAACAATGCAAGACTCCCACTGAAACAGTATTAGTGCAAAAAACTAATTTACCCTAGCAAGGATAACACGAACTAGCCAAGCTCTTATACCACTTTGAAGGAAAAGAATGCGAATCTACTGACCCAATAGTGCGGAATACATTCCCTTAACACCATTACTTCAGGAGAGAGAAGCAAAAATGAAAAACTAACATTTTCAAAACTTATAGAGATGCATACAATTATGGCAATGAGAAACCAGAAAGATAAGCAAACAAAGATGACACAGTATTTACGTGGGAAAACCCTTTTAGGTAAAAAACCCACCACACAAAGTCAAAACTATTGTATTACAGTAATGAATCGATTACATACAATATCCAGACTTCTTTGTTCTACTCACAATCACCCAAAGAGTTTCAGATCCACTGTTCCAATGTTTTCACAACATACAGTTCAAAAACCCTCTTCAAGAACTCACGTCCTTCTTGTTCTTCAGCACGCAACTTCCACTTGCTCTACAATTCACGACTCAACTCTTGACTTGTCTAACTTCTGAGAAATAGCATATCTCTCATACATATGTAACCGACTCAGTAGAGCAATGAAGTCCATCCTCAAATCACGCATCTGATCGAATTTGACATATTTCCTGCAACAAGCCGAATTTGCATTCAAAGCGATTACTCAAAATGGTTGAGGTCGCCACCGTTTGTTGACAAATGCAACTACCACAATAACTATCTTGGTATCCGTCCAATCACTATTCAACCAGGTGCCACGCATCCAAGACCCATCAACAATCGTAGCTGACAGAGCAACCAAAATGGTCAAACAGACATTGGGCGCGACCAAGACTTCAAGTCATTAATAACACTATCGCAGTCGAAGTCGGAACAAGAGTCGAAAGAAGACTCCACTGAAAATACACACTATCGGAGTCAAAGTCAGAACAGGAGTCGAAACATGACTCCATCGAAATTACACATTGCCAGAGTCGGAGTCGGAACAGGAGTCGAAACATGACTCCACCGAAAATACACACTATTAGAGTCGGAGTCGGAGTCGGAATAGTAAAGAAAAACAAGACTTCACCGAAAAAGTCCAAGATCAGGAACCAATCTGGTTCCGGTTCCGCCTCCACCAACTGCAAGAAACAACAATCCAAAACCAGGACAAGGCGGAGGAAAACACCTCGAGGAGAATCCAAACATCCAGAAGAGCCAGATCATAAAAGCAGGAGTCGAACCTGGAGTCGGATAGAAACCGAAACAAGAACCTGGCAAATGGACATTGCCAGCTTCCAAAACTGGTTCCGCCTCCGCCATAACCTGTGAAGCGAAGCGAGAATAAACAGATGGTAGGAAGTGGAGTCAGAGTCGGAATGAGAACAGAAACCTGGAACTTAGGCAAACAAAACAATGCCAAGTTCCATCCCGGTTCCACCTCCGCCAAAGACCCAAAACTTAGGCAAACAGAACAATGCCAAGTTCTATCTTGGTTCCGCCTTTGCCAGAACTTTGTAAACAACACAAAAACACCAAGACATGAAAACGATGACTTCAAGCTGGAAGTTGAGACATAATTTCTCAGTAGTGGTGGTAGTGGTACAGGTCCTGATAGGCCTGCTCACTCTAGCAGTAGCAGGTCGTAGATGCCATTTTGATCCTCACTGATGTATTTTATGATGTACCTCTCTTGTATGATGATGTATTTTTATGACTTCATTGTATACTTGACATTTGATGATATATATATGAGATGCATTTAATATGATTATGATGATGGCTTTATGATTTCTATGTGATGGATGTTGTTATATGCTTTATGTGATGAGTTAATTCTAAATGTGGTGATAACATGTATGGATAGTTGGATAGTTGGATAATATGTGGATATGTGATGATTTATATGAATGCTTTTAAATGTGATCAAAATGTATGAAATAGATGGATGAATGCCTTTTTTTGTTATATTCATATGTGATGATAATAAATCATGATTTATTTTAATGTAATGAAAAAAATGTATGGATGGTAATTAATGTAGGCATATGATGTTGGATAAATGGTAATGTACTGAATGTGTTATGGTAAGAATGATCTTGATTTTTTTGATAGTAGAATTTTATGATGCATAATGAAATATATGAATGATGATTTTATGTCAAGTATACTCAGTCTCTTTTTTAGATTAGATAATCATCGATTGAAATCCTTTATACAACAAATACTCTGTAGATAATGAATAATGATAAATGCAATCTAATTTAATCATGCAATAATATGCAAAACAAATGTCATTTTACAGTCTTTTTGTGCTTGGTATCATCATAGAGCTTTATTGGATGTTGAAAGTGAATACAAGTGTCAATGGTTGTGTTAATCCAATGATGACCTGGGTATTACTTTCATGATTTTTGATATTGCAATTGAACACAAGCATCGAGGTATAATTGAACTGAGATGACCTGAGCATTCATTGCGTAAACAAGCAGTGATTAATCATTTCAATGTGTGAATTCTGAATGTCATCGGTGATACATTTGCATAGCACATCCCCCAATAATTCACACATATATATGATTATCATACAAACAACAAATAATAAAACATCATTCTTTTTCCTTGTATCTCTAGTTTTTATACATTATTGAGTTACTCCAAAGAAATGATAATCAAAATATAATTCATCCATTTTCACTTAGTGTGTTTCAATCATTTTTCAAATTTAAGATCATCCATCCTGACTTTTTGACATGTTTTTGCTTTTGATTTTCTGAGGCTTTTGACAAAAAGACCTAACCTACTAACTAGTCCTAGGGGTCTCAGGGGTTGATCGAAGATTAGCCTTGCCTACGTTACACATGCAGAGACCACGTAGTTCGACTGACACAGACCTATGTTTTTGAAAGTTGTTTTTTCAGACTTACTTTTTTGACATGTTTTTGGATTTTTTGATACGATATGGATGTTTGATGTTTTTTTTGGTTTTTTGCCATACTGTCATGTTTCCAGACTAGTGAAATTGATACGTTGTAATTGCCCCTAATGATATCCAGATGTTGGCCCCAAGCTATGGTGTGATATGTTGACCATGTGACATGATTTTGATAATGGATGTAATGATAGCAAGATGACTGACATGATATGGAACGGTACTGACTTGCCAAATGAATGATTCCAATATGTTCATAATAGATGGGAAAGTTGATCATAGAATCACATACGACGCCTGTTTCCAAGTTTTCACCATATGCTTTGATTACACCTTTTTTTGTTTTTGTATTTTTCTCATTTTTTAATTTTTCTATATATTTGTTTTTGTATTTTTGCATTTGCCAAGATGCCTGTTTGCCAGGTTTTCACCAAGGAAACAATTTTAGATTTTGCCCCGTGCACTAGGAGTTTTAAGCATAGAATTTTTTGAGATGAATACTGTTAATAGGTTCATCAAACAGATCCCCTTCTGATGTTGATAGCTGATATGCTCCTAATCCATACACTAATATGACGACAAAAAGACCAAGCCAATTAGGTTCAAATTTTCCTTTCTTCTCCCTGTCCTACTGATTCCTAGGGTTTTCCTTTAGTACCAAGTCACCAATTTGAAAGACCCTTGGTTTCACCCTGTGATTGTAACTCCTTGACATCCTTTGTTGATAAGTTGTTAGATGATTTACAGCTTGTTGACGACGCTCGTCTAGAAATTCCAGTTCCTGCAATCTAGATACCCTATAATCTTCATCTAAAATGATACCGCTGAGTGATACACGAAGGGATGGAATTTCAACTTCAATGGGCAATATGGCTTTTAATCCATACACCAAAGCAAATGGTGTAGCTCCCATTGGTGTTCTGGTGCTTGTTCTATAGGCCCATAATGCTGGATTGAGTTGAACATGCCAATCACGTTCGACATCGTTAATCGTCTTTTTGAGAATTTTGAGTATGGTTTTGTTTGAGGCCTCTGCTTGGCCATTCCCTTGAGGATAGTATGGTGTTGAAAAATGATGTTGGATGTGGAACTTTTCACATAACTCTTGAACATCTTGATTCTTGAAAGGTTGTCCATTGTCTGTGATTATAGATTGAGGGATTCCATATCGACAGATGATGTAGTTCAAGATAAATGAGATCTGTTTCCTAGTGATGGTAGTAAGAGGTACTGCCTCTATCCACTTTGTGAAGTATTCTGTAGCCGTGATAATGAACTTATGTCCATTAGATGAAGATGGATGTATTTTGCCTACCAGATCTAGGCCCCATTGATAGAAAGGCCATGTTGATGTAAAAGGATGCAGTTCCTATGCCGGTGCATGAATCAGATTGCTGTGAACCTGGCATTTTTGGCATTTCTTAACAAAATGATATGATTCTTTTTCCATGCAAGGCCAATAATAACCCAAACAGAGGATTTTCTTGGCTAGGGTTATTCCACTCGAGTGAGTACCAAAAATACCCTCGTGAACTTCTTGTAGGGTCGCTTCAGATTCATTGTGTTCTAGACATCAAAGTAGTGTACCATCAAGACCTCAACGATAAAGGACATATGTGATTAAAGTGTGTCAGGCAGATTGACAGATAAAGTTGTATTTTTAATTCCTAGAAAGGTTAGGAGGTAGGATATCATCTTTCAAATAAGCATAGGTTTTTTTGTATATGGAGGTTTCAATGGTTTCTAGATGACATATGGTAGTGGATTCTGATTGATAATGGGAAGGACATGATACTTGTTCTACCATAAACTCATAACAAACACGCTTCTCAGGCAATTGTAGTAATGAAGCGATCATAGCCATAGCATCTGCAGCTTTGTTCTCTACCCTTAAAATCTGATCAAACTTGATACTAGCAAAGGATTGTTTCAGATTATCTATTTGCTGCTTGTAAGGCATCAATTTGTCATCTTTGGTTTGATATTCATCATTGACTTGATAAATAACCAGTTGAGAGTCCCCATAGACCTATAAATCTGTGATTTTCCATCGAATTGCAATCTTGACCCCAATAATCAATGCTTCATATTCTGCCACATTATTGGTACATTGGAACATGAGTTTGTATGATTTTGGAATTGTGTGTCCTTGGGGAGAGATTAACAAAATTCCTGCTCCTGATCCTCGTTGTGTGTACGATCCATCAAAGTATAGTATCCATTGTTGGGGCATTGTTGTCATGATGTCTTCATTTGGGAATTCCATTGTCATTGGGCGATTATCTAGTAGAGGAGCTTTAGCTAGTTGTTCAGCAATTGCTTGTCCCTTGATTGCCTTTCTTTTGACATATTGAATGTCAAATTCACTAAGGAGCATAACCCATTTTGCCAATCTTCCTGTTAAGGAAGCTTTACTTAGTAGATACTTCAAAGGGTTGATCTTTGCAATTAACTTGATTGTATGAGCCATCATGTAGTGTCTCAACTTTTGAGTACCAAACACCACTGCCAAACAAGATTTTTCTATGAATGTATAGTTTATTTCATAGCCATTTAAAGTTCTACTAATGTAGTAGATGGCATGCTCTTTTCCTTTATGATCCTCTTGTGCTAATAGTGCCCCCAAAGATATATTTGTCATGGCAATGTATAAAATGAGGGATCTTCCTTCTGTTGGTGGCATGAGAACAGGTGGTGAAATTAGATATTATTTGATTTGATTGAATGTTGCTTCACACTTCTCATCCCATATGAAAACTATGTGTTTATGCAATAGATGATTGAAAGGATGACTTCTATCTACCAGTTGAGAGATGAATCTTTGGATTGATTGAAGTCGTCCTTGTAGTGATCTAAGTTGGCTAATATTCTTAGGAGGTGGCATCTCCATAATTGCTTTGACTTTCGCTGGATCCACCTCAATTCCCTTTACTGACACAATGTATCCTAGTAGCTTTGTTGATGTAACCCCGAAGACACACTTCGTAGGGTTTAATTTGACATTAAATTTCTCCAGCCGTGTGAAGATTTTATCAAGAATATGCAGATGTTATTCCCTTGTAGTAGATTTCGCCAAGATGTCATCCACATAATCCTCCATGAAAGTGTGCATCATATCATGGAAGATCGTAGTCATTGCCCTTTGATAAGTTGCTCCTGCATTCTTTAAACCAAATGGCATGATGTTCCAGCAGAAAGTTCCCATGGACATGTGAAATTCGTCTTCTCCTGATCTTCTGGAGCTATTCTAATTTGATTATATCCAGAGAAGCCATCCATGATTGAGATCATGGCATGTCCTGTTGTCAAGTCCATAATGATGTCTATGTTTGGTAGTGGAAAATCATCCTTTGGACATGCTTTATTGAGATCCCTGAAATCTGTGTAGATTCTGATGCTGTTGTCTGGCTTTGAAATAGGTACTATGTTTGATATCCACTCAGCATATTCTATAGACCTTATGAATTTAGCATCCAATAATTTCTTTAATTTTGCTTTTACCATTAATTTCTTTAAGATGAATTTGAAAGTGAATTATATTAAATAAATATTTCTATTTATTTAAACAGTAGAGGAAATAGAATAATTAATCAAATAATGTGTATTTAATTAATCGGATGCTCTAGACCAATTTTAGGTGTATACATAATGCATGCAAAGTTGGGTTGTTTCTTGAAGGCTTCTTATAGAAATTGTACACTAGTATTTCTTTGACTTCAAGGAGCATTTCAAGACGTTGTTCATGAGCTTTTTAGACTAATCCTTTTGAATCTTGGTTTTGGGATCTTGACTTTTTGGGAAATCATTTGAGACAACACATGTGAGGTCCAATTTGTCTTTTACCTTCCCTTAGTGAATTCTTTTTACCAAAAACACTTGTTTGATTATGTTTCAAACTGCATGTCTAATGTCCCACTTTCTTTTCATCCCACAAGGTCCATTATGTGGAAATCAAAGAAATTAGGGCAAAATTTTCCTAGGTTTAACTTTAGTGAAAACAAATGATGATAGGATCCAAGCACTTAGAAACCTCTAAGGATATAATCCCCAAGGAAAGCAAGAGTACTTAAATTCATCAAGGATATTTGTTTCCTCCAAAGGGTTTGAAATTTGGAGCTCTTTGTGATTGTTCATTTTTCAAATGTTTTGAGGACCAAGCAATGCATTTTTCATTTCCAAGCACATGTACAACCCTAGGATAAAGAAACAATATTTTCTTGGGTTCCCACTTGGACAAATTCAGCTGCGTATATTCTGTGCGGATGACTAGATGCTTGACCACATTGGCTTCCCTCCACGACACACACTTCTCAGGTCAGCCAAGCATCAATACCCATGAATCGCCCATGGCATACTTTTCATCTCTACAAAAAAACCGCATGTATAACATGGGGCGGCTTCAAAGGACATGACCTTTTGCACCAACAAAATAAATAAAGATTTGGCCTTCTAAATAAAGGGTTTTAATTTGGTCTTCCATTCATGGAGGCTGACCCATGCGGTAAGAGACCATTGTTGCAATTCTCGTCAGAGCCAACCGCGTGATACTAGCTTTTGTTCCAGTACCCACTTTTATATCCCGGCTGGAAATACACTTGTGCTTAGTGTGTTACCGATTTGGTCGTTCCCTTGGGTGAGTAGTTTTTCCCACAAGACAGGCCCGCTAAGATAAACAAGAGTGAGTAAACATATGTGCTCCCAAATGAATATGTTTACTCGCTTTTGTTTATCTTAGCGGGCCTACCTTGTGGGAAAAAGTACTCACCCAAGGGAACAACCCAACCGGTAACACACTAAGGACAAGTGTGTTTCCAGTCTGCATATAAAAGTGGGTACTGAAACAAAATCCAGTATCATATAGTTGGCTCCAACGAGAAGGGCAGCAATGGTCTCTCACCACATGGGTCAGTCTCCATGAATGGAAAGACCGAATTAAAACCCTTTGTTTAGAAGGCCAAATCCTTATCTATTTTGTTGGTGCAAAAGTTCATGTCCTTTGAATGCTTGACTGACCTGAGAAGTGTGTGGCATGGAGGGGAGCCAGTGTGGTCAAGCATCTAGTCATCCACATAGAATATGTGCAGGTGGATTCGTCCAAGTGGGAACCCAACAAAATATTGTCTCTTCATCCTAGGGTTGTACATTTGCTTGGAAATGAAAAATGAATTGTTTGGTCCTCAAAACATTTGAAAAATGATCAGTCACAAAGAGCTCAAAATTTCAAACCCCTTGGAGGAAAGAAATATCCTTAACAAATTTAAGTACTCTTGTTTTCCCTAGGGATCATATCCTTAGAGGTTTCTAAGTGCTTGGATCCTATCATCATTTGTTTTCACTAAGGTTAAACCTAAGAAAATTTTGCCCTAATTTCTTTGATTTCCACATAATGGACCTTGTGGGATGAAAAGAAAGTGGGATATTAAACATGCAGTTTGAAACATAATCAAGCAAGTGCTTTTGGTAAAAAGAATTCACTAAGGAAAGATAAAAGACAAATTGGACCTCACGTGTGTTGTCTCAAATGATTTTCCCGAAAAGTCAAGATCCCAAAACCAAGATTCAAAAGGATTAGTCTAAAAGCTCATGAACAATGTCTTGAAATGCTCCTTGAAGTGAGAGAAAGACTATTGTACAATTTTGATAAAAAGGCTTCAAAAACAACCCAAATTTGTATGCATTCTATTATCAACAGAATCTTGAGCTTTTTGAAAGGTTTTCTTTCCTCACATAGGAAGTGTAGCATGTTCTTCAACACTGAGGTTTCGTAAAAGGAGTCATGTCTAGGTCAAGGTCTAAGATCAAAGTCATTATTCTCATTGATTTTTCCATCAATCAAATTTCATCCCATCAACAAACTTTTGAGAACTTTAGAAAAATTATGCATGCTAAACTTAAAGGCTAAATCAACATCACTCTATCTTGGCTTAACACACCTAGCCAAATAGTCAAATCTTTTGAACAAATTTGCCTATAGGATAACGCAACTTCCTAAGGTTTACTAGTTCATGATCACCTTGGTTGGCTTGACACACTTAGCCAATCCATTCTCTTGTGCGAGTTCTCCCTAGGATAACACAAATTCCTAGGGTTTACAAGCTCACCACCATCTTGTTTGACTTAATACATCTAGTCAAACCATTGCAAACCATCCAAGCCCTAAATTTTAGCATAACCCCTAAAAAGTTCTTCAAAGGTTTCACTCATTCACTTCATTCATCTCATTATCACCCCCACCCCTTTGATCCTTGGTTTTTTTCCCTAGTTCTTCTCTTCTGGGCCTTTAAGATTAAGATCAAACGATCCCCATTTTTATGATCCAAACAAGATCACAACACAAAAGGAAACATGGAAAACATCAACGAAATATCAACTTCTAGTGAATTGGGTCAAGTAACCACCGAAACAAACCTTGTGGGATCAAGCAATCCCCCAAGTATCTCTCCTCTACCATCACAAAATCCTCAAAAGGAAAGCTATGAAGAGGACATCACAAACGAAGACTTGGGAATGACACAATCAAAAATGGTAGAAATGGTTTAGAATCCAAAGAATCATAAAATTGTCAATGCCATGTTTAAATACTTACATACGTTAACTAAAGGAGGGGTCTCGTTCCCTTCTGACCTTGACATAAGCACTAGTATGGACATGCCTCTTACGAACATATCCTCAATGTCAACTCCGAATATCACTGAAAAAATGCCTTAAACCATATCCACAATCACACCAACCTCCCCAATTGTGAACAAAGGAAGTGCTATGTTTCAAAAGTTACAGCAGCATCGCCTTGTAAACAACAAAGAGGTAAGTGTCAGGACCACACTGAATAACTTTATCCTGGTAAATCCATCACACCCCTACATCCCACTCACCTTCCATAATCACACAGATTCATCCTCATTTTGTGTGACACCATCCTATCCGTTAAACATACCTACTTCTCTACCACAAGGAGAAGGTGGTTTGTTTGGAGCAATGAGATTCATTGACCCATTCTCCTTCCAGGGGAACTTACCACCCTTTCCTCCATTACCACTCACATCCACATCACCTATTGGATTGGGTCTTCCCCCCTACCCACATCTAGTTTCTCAAATCCAGGCAATCCGAGCATCACATCGAATCCTCTCTTTTTGCCTGCAACATCACAACAACAAGTGGCAACTATTCAAGCCACCATGACTAATACATTAGCCGATCCTCAAATCTCTCAAAACATACCTTCTCAAGGACTGAGCATCTCAACCAGACCTCCAACAACTCAAATCTTGACCACCAACACAACCCTTTTGCTCGTCACAACGGTTGGCATCATTCCCAATCCACCACCAATCCCACCAAAAGCTAATGTGATGAATTCATTTACCACCCTGATTGAAACCATCCAAAAAGCCAATCATCAGAGGGTATTGAAACAAAACCAAAAAGTTGCACAGCAAGCTGCTCAGCAAGCACAAGCGCAACTAGCTGCCCAACAAGTTGCACAAGCCCAACAAGCTACACAAGCTCCACAAGCCTAGCAAGCTATACAAGCTATATAAGTCGCTCAAGCAGCCCAACAAGCGTAGGCCCAAGCTCAAGCCTAGCAACAAGCGCAAGCACAATACTAAGCACAACTACAAGCGATCCATCAACAAGCATACCAACAAGCCCTGCAAGACTTTCAGGCACACAACAATAAGGATAACAACAAGCTTTGTTGGTGCAATAGCAGCTCGACCAACAAAAAACTTTGTTGGTGCAACAACAGCTCAACCAACAACAAACTTAATGGGAACAACATTAGATGGACCAACAACAAGCTTTGTTGGAGCAATAGTAGCAAGATCAACAACAAGCATTGTTGATGCAAATGCAGGCATACCATCAGGCCTTCAACATACAGCAGAGCTTGTAGCAAACTCCCACCAGTACCCCTCCCACTAATCAAACACCCCAAACACCTCAAAACACATTCATCCCACCTCCCGATCTGCACAACGATGTCACAACTGAAATCAAACTGCTCTCGCAATAGGTGTTGGACCTCCAATCAGGGAAAACAATGAGAGCACCAAGCAACTTATGCCCTTATCTATTTGACAAAAATCTCACAATCGTACCATTCCTAAAGGCATTTGAGATCCCCAAATTCGACAAGTATAATGGAATAGGTAACCTTGAAAATCACGTCAGGAAATTTCAAGTACATTGCATGGAGGTTGCATACGATGAGACATATCTAATGCGAATCTTCCCCTGAAGTCTAATTGGTCCGGCCATGGAATGGTTTTCTCGTCTACCCAAAGGCATTAAAACATTCGAGGAGATTGTGGAAGCATTCCTTAAAAATTATGCTTTCAACATGGGTGCAGACGTTAGTTTGGAAGAACTATCAATGATCAAACAAAGAAAAAGAGAGCTATTTGCATCCTTCTTACAAAGATGGCAATCCAAAGCCAATCAGAGCAAGTGGGCCATGCCAAAAGAACAACAAGTTTGCACGATCATATCTAATCTAGATGAAAACTTGGCATTCTACTTAAAAATGTAATGCATCACATCAAACGATCAATTGATCCCAAAGGCGCTCAACATCAAAAGAGCCCTTACTGTGTGAGGAGACGCATCAACATTTATTCCACCATAGGAAAATAGCTCGTCCAACAATTATAATGATAAACCTCGAACATGGTCGAGGAACAAAAATATCACAAATGACGGCATGGTCGATGCTAAAGTGGTCATAAGTGCTCCCAAACCAAACATCCAAACTCATCACCAACCACAAAATTATAATCACAATAATGTGCAAACTAATACAGTAGTAGCACAACAACAACCACTTTCCACCAACCAAATCAATAACTTGGCAATCAAGGAGGACCACCTCCCTGAAGCAAATACCCTCCCAAGCAGAAGTTCATAGCCCTTGGGGAATCCATTGAGTCCATAATGAAGAAGTTGGTCAAGGAAAACCTAATCAAAGTCTCCAACCTCGAGCAATACGCGAAACCCATGACCAAAACACCATGGTATAATGAAAACCTCCTTTGTGACTTTCACAAGATCAAGGGACATACCACCGAAAATTGCATGAGGCTGAATAATATCATCCAAGACCTCATCGAAGACAAGATCATCAACGTTGAGCAGCCAGTCGGTAATCAAGATCTGAAAATATAAACAAATCCGATGCCAAACCACAATCTAGGAAATAGTCAGGGAAATAACAAAGGCAAGCAAAAATATGCTAGTGCCAATCTAGTATATGAAGAGATAGTCGCATGTGTCGATGAAATGGTCACGATCATTAATGTCAAAGGTGCCAACAACGATTATGGAGTCACCACACATGGCAGTAAGGTCACCATTGCAAGGGCACCATCTAAGACCCCCACTTCAAACACAAAAGTCATCCCCTATGACTATAATGTCATCGACCAGATGAAAAGAACTCCCGCACAAATCTCCATCATGGAACTATTAAAAATCTTCGCTACCCATAGGCAAATTCTTGACGAAGCATTAGCAACATCCACAGTCTTCGCCACTCTGGACATAGAACAATTCCAGGCTATGGTTGGTAATATCATTACCCCGAACCTCCTTACATTTTCTAACCAAGACTTCCCCCTGCAACCATCTCATAACCGCACACTTCACCTTCAAGTGTTGGTCCACAAAAAGAAAGTTAAAAGAGTCCTAGTGGATGGACGTGCAGGCCTTAATATTTGCTCTCTCAAACTTATAAAAAATTTGGGATTCGCCAAGGATTCCATTAACAAGAACAAGAGCATCACAATAAGGGCATATGATGATCAAGAAAGAGTGTCTTAGGGCACTATTAAAATCCCAATCCAAGTGGGACCAACAACCATGGAGACTACCTATCAGGTCCTCGACCTCGACTTACCATATAACATCCTCTTGGGACATCCATGGATCCATGAAATGAATGCAATGGCCTCAACATATCACTAATGCATCAAGTTCTTGCACCAAAATGAGGAGGTCACTATACATGGGGATCCCGAACCATTCGCCTACTGCAAAAACTTGGAAGCTAAGTTTTATAAAATCCCCCAAGTGCAAAAAAATGATGAAGGCCCATCCACTACATACATTGATCCAGCTATTCTCGCCTCCACTTTTGTGATAGAGACACCCGCCATCTCTGATATATTTGACATCAAACTCATGATCCAGGACAATGGATGCAGAGACTACAGAATGAAGAAGAGTGCATTTGATGTAGGAGAGTTAGCACAATCTCCTAGCTCACATGGGCAATCTTGATCAATTGAAACACTCATCCACACCCTTAGGGCAGACCCCTCTAGATTCCACCATTGGGGAGACCTAAGTTGGGAAAATGTTGATGAGGAAGATATTTCAAGCACAATATATCATGATGCAGGACCCACACCTACATTACCTATGGATGAAGCTAACAAAGGGCTAAAAAAAAATGCTTGGCATGGGCTACAATAGAAACCAAAGCCTTGGAAGGAACGGTGATGGACGACTAGAGCCCATCATTGCATAAAGAAGAATGAGGAACCTTGGCCTTGGATGTACTCCCCCGAGTATAACCATACGTGGCAGAGGTACTCCCAGTAGGGCAGTCAGGTCCTCCCCTCAAGTATCGGTAAACATCCTTAGACCACCGTATGCACAGGTATCCCGCTTGACAACTTCACCTTTGATGTAACTAATGTCTACGCTAGTAGTGACGATGATGATGCCATAACAGGCCTTCCCATGCTTTTTGAGGACTCCTCCTTACTAATGATTAATGCCTCACCCGCTGAGTAAAACCAACAAACCCACAAAATCACCTTAGTATACCCTCAACTCATCAATCATGACCAATGAGGACTGCCAATTCTAGACTCATTCAAAAATGATGAGGCTCTCTCAGAATTCATGGGACTAAGGAATGTAGTTCCGTGTGGGAATCACAAGGCAAGTTTTGACATCACTTTAGACATGTAGGCATATTATGGGGAGACGATTGAATCCTTCAGTCGCAAAAGAAAAATATCAAGAATAAGCTCGGAGTTATTGAGTGAAAACCACACTGTGGCACTCTCTAATTGCAAAATAGTAAAAATAAAGGATGCATCCAATAGTGAAAACCTCTTTGAGGCACCAGAGGATGAGGAATTCAATCTCCCCCCTACTGCTCTGCATCAAGAAAAATCAGCAGTCTTGGCAGAGCAGTGTAATCCTATTAACTTGGGAATAGAGGCAGCACTGCAAATCATTTTCTATGCTGAGTCTCTTCTAACAGAAGAAAAAGAACTACTAGTAGTATTTCTAAAACAAAGGAAGGTAAATTTTCCATGAACCTATGATGACATGCCAGTTCTAGATCCATAATTTATGGTTCATCATTTAGCTGTTTACCCTGGAGCGAAGCCAGTTAGACAAAAACTAAGAAAAATGCATCCCCAGATAGCCTTGCTAGTCAAGGTAGAGTTACAAAAGCTCTTGGATGTTGGTTTCATATGCCCGATTGACTATATAGAATGGGTATCCAACCTTGTACCAATCTCAAAACTAAATGGGGGCATCCACATCTACATAGACTTCAGAGACCTTAACAAAGCATGTCCTAAGGATGATTTTCCACTACCCAACATTGATATGATAGTGGACATGATAGTCGGACATGAGATGCTATCCCTGATGGATGGCTTCTTGGGGTACAACCAGATAATGATCACAAAAGAAGACCAACATAAAATGACATTTACATGTCCTTGGGGCACCTACTGTTGGAATATGATGCCATTTGGGCTGAAGAATGCAAGGGCTACATATCAAAGAGCCATGGCACTTATCTTCCATGACATGATACACAAAACCGTTGAAGATTATGTGGAAGACATATTGGCAAAATCAAAGAAGAGGCAGAACCACATAGCAACCCTAAGTGACATATTTGACAGACTGGAGATGTATAAGGTCAACCTCAACCCAAAGAAATGTGTCTTTGGGGTATAATCAGGTAAACTTCTGGGATACATAGTGTCGATGAGGGGGATAGAGGTGGATCCCGTAAAGGTTAAGGCAATCCTCGATATGGAAGCACCAAGAACACTGAGACAATTCAGAGGATTACAAGATAGACTCCAGTCCATCCAGAGGTTCATAGCACAGTTGGCAGACAAACAAGTTACCTATTTACATCTACTCTATAAGGGAGTAGCATACAAGTGGGATGAAAAATGCGATCAGGCATTTAGAAAAATCAAAGAATATCTGTTCACACCACCTGTATTAATGCCACCCATTACAGGAAAATCATTGGTCCTCTATATCTCAACAACAACAATAGCCCTGGGTGCTCTTTTGGCTCAACACAACAAGAATGGAACAGAAAGGGCTATCTATTACATTAGCAGAACAATGGTTGGCCATGAACTAAACTACACATTCATTGAGATTTCTTGCCTAGCAGTAGTGTTTGCTTAACAAAAATTTTGACACTGCATGTTGACACATAAAATCAAGCTCATCACCAAGATAAATCCCTTAAAGTACTTACTATCAAAAGCTATGCTCACAGGAAAGATGGCTAAATTGTTCATGATACTATCCGAGTATGACATTGAGTATGTGGAGTGAAAGGCAATCAAAGGACAAGTTATTGTGGACTAGTTGGGAGAAGCTCCCATCTATGCAGAGAACCTAGTCATATCTGAATTTTTCAAATGAGTCTATCTTTAATCTTAGCATAGCTGATCATTGGAAACTATACTTCGATGGTTCCCACACACAACATGGATCAGGAGCTGATGTCTTCTTTATCACCCCATAAGGGGATTGTATACCAAGATCTTACAAGTTGGCTTTCCCCATTACCAACACTATTACAGAGTACAAGGCTTTAACCATAGGTCTCAAAATTGCGGCACAGTGGCAAATCATGGCATTAAAAGTCTATGGAGATTCATAGCTTATTATCAACCAAGTCAATGGTGAATACCAAACTAGGGATGATAAGCTCACACCATACAAGAAGCTACTAGAAAGCCTCAAAGAATCTTTTATTGATATCACCTTTGAGCAGATACTGAGGGTTAACAACAGAGTAGCTGATGCTATGGCAACGATTGGATCCTTGCTAGATATCCCTCACAATGTCTCGAAACATGAATTCCTGGTAAAGCAGCATCTCATACCCATTTTTTGAGGTACCAAAGTCAAAATATGCATGCGACCTCGTTAGTCCTGGTGATCTTTGGTATCATGACATTTATACCTATCTAAGACTAGGAGTTCTCCCAGTCGATATAACCCCGAACCTCAAACGAACATTTGTCAAAAGGTCCTTACAATTTGTCATCCTAGGGGAAACCCTATTTCGTAGAAGCATTGATGGAACCCTATTACATTGCTTAAAACCTAAGAAAGCCCTGACTGCCCTGACTGAGGTACATAATGGCACTTGTGATTCACACTCAAGTGGTATGACCTTGGCCAAGAATTTACTAAGAACTAGATACTACTGGCCAACAATGGAGAGAGAAACACATGACTTTGTCAGAAAGTGTTTATAGTGCTAGTAGCATGGAAACCTCATTCATGCACCAGGTCAAAAACTGCACCCTATTGTTACACCTTGGCCCTTTTCGCAATGGGGGCTAGATCTCATCGGTAAAACCTCACCCACCTCATCCAATGGCCACAAGTTCATCATCACCGCCATAGAATATTTCACAAAGTGGGTTGAAGCAATTCCCATGACCTACATCATCGAAAAGTAGATATCCAAGTTCATCCTGAATTATCTTATTTATCGGTATGGTGTCCCTCAATCCATTATCTCTGATAACGGGACACCTTTCAAGAATCAAGATGTCTATGACTTGTGTGAAAAATTCAAAATTCATCACTTTTCCACACCATATTACCCACAAGGCAACGACCAAGCAAAAGCTACCAACAAAACCATTTTGAAGATCCTTCAGAAAATAATCAATGACTCTGGTCGTGACTGACATCTACAGTTAAATCTCACCTTTTGGGCCTACCGCACCAGCATCTGCATGCCAATAGGTGCCACCCCATTCTCCTTGATCTACGGATCAAAAGCCATCCTCCTTATCAAGATCAAGCTCTTGTCACTAAGGATATCATTGCAAAACCTCATCACATATGAGGAATACAGGGTCACAAGACTAAATGACCTAGAGTTACTAGATGAACAATGCATGGAAGCCCTAAACCATCAACAGGTCTATCAGAATCACCTGAAACACGGTTACAACAAGAGGATCAAGCAACGCACCTTCCAAGTCGACAAACTTGTGATGAAAGACAACCAAAAGAATGTGCCAAATCCAGAGAGCAAAGGAAAATTCAAGCCCAACTGGCTAAGACCTTTCGTCATCATAGCTAGCTATAAATCAGGAGTATATCAATTAGCAACACTAGAAGGTGAGCCTCTCTAGGAGCCTCTGAACAACTCCCATTTCAAAAAGTTTTATGCCTAAGAACTTGCAAGGTATAAAACAATTAGAAAAAGTCTTGAAAAAATGGTTACCTTGATAAAAACCTGGCAAACAAGCATCTTGGCAACAACAAAAAAATACAAAAATAAAAAAATCCAAAAAATCAGAAAAATGATTGAAAACAGTAAAGAAAAAAAAATCACCCTTTAGTGAAAACCACTTCGACGGCGCTTTGGATAGGTACCTTGGTGAAAACTTGACAAATAGGCACCAAGTGTAAATAAAGCACTCCCCATATGCTAGGATCTGCATAGCTCACTCATCCATTCCATCACACTTTATTAATTCTCCATCCACCCATTTGCTCGCATCCATACCATAGTCTGAGCTAGTGCCTATATCATATTCCACCATAGTACTACTTGGCATATTCCTAAGGTCAGTTTGTCCTGCCTTTATTGAAGTAGTCTATCGCTTAACGTTGGAGGCATGTCCTCAAAAATGGCACTAGATCAGATTTGTGTATATTTTTGTGCTCTTCCCAAGACATCAGAAAATCCAAAAACTTTCATAAAATCCATCAAAAAAAAATTCAAAAATCTTAGAAAATCTTTAAAAACATTCATTCATTCAGTCTTGTCAGTCTTCCACCTTGTTCGAACTATGTCATCTCTGAGTTTGATCATAGATAAGGTTGATCTTTGATCATCCCCTGAGACATCTTAGGTCAATCCTTAAGCGTCTGTCACAATAAAATGGCAATCCGTTTGCCCATCTATTTCATCATTGAGTCAAGTTTGTCGTCAGTTGAACTACGTGGTCTCTACGTGTATAACATAGGTAAGGCTAATCTACAGATCAGCTCCTGAGACCCCTAGAATAGGTATTTAGATTAGTCTCTTCATCGTAAATCTTGAAAATACCAAAAACATTTGTAAAACATCTCGAAAATACCAAAAACAACCTCAAAATATCCAAAATATCCAAAATGGTGCATCCATTTCATTTCACTTTCACCCGTGATAGTCATCATTTCTAATAAAATCAATCATCGTTTTCACCCTTTGGTGAGTCAGTCAGAAGCAAGTCTAGCAGGTTCAAAAGTGAACACCCTAATCGTCAAAGTCTTGAAAGTCTAAATCAGTAAGCAAGAAAGTTGGTTAACTCAAAGTATAAATAGCTTATCACTCAATCAGTCCCATCAAAACCCTGATCACAACACGTCGTAGGATGAATCCTTCCCACGATGGACATAAGCATCAGGTACCCCACAGTAGTTTAACCTTGGCTAGCGGTATGAAGAACATTAGCTTGTTGGTTTACTTTATTTTGGTCTTTTATTGGTTTATCTTATTTTGTGTTCATTCCAAGAACCTCTCGATGATGCCTAAACAAAAATAGGTTTAGAGAGAAAGGAATGGGGTAGAGATCATTGTCTCTTTTATCTACTATGCTTGTGGGATACACTTGTAAAATAACTTAGTCACATATGCTTTGTTTGGTTTGTAGAGAGGATGTTTTAGATATCTTGTTGACCACGTAAGAAAGCTTGTTTTCTTATATTTTGGCTCAAGATGTTTAGAATGTTTGAACTACATCCTGAATGAAGTATGCATACTAAGTGTGAACAAGAATACTCCTATCTGATTGTCAATTCAAAGTCCATCACACTAGGTACAATGCCATCCTAGTTTTTTATACCTTGATACATCATACCTAGGTGTGTTATCAAACATAACATAATTGACCCTTTGAAAATCCCGACTCCTGATTAGCAAATCATCATCATCATCATTCATAATGTAGGCTTGTTGGATCCTCCTTCCATCCATCTTATTTTTCTTATTCTTCTATTGCTACTAACATTTCTATCTAAAGTAGGTGTGAGATCTCAAAATATACACGAGGCTACCCATGGCTGATGACTGTCTATACATTATCAGATTTGTCTACATCAAATAATTATATTTCATCCTTCGATCAATAGAACCACTCCTCTTGCATTTTATTGTGATCTCGATCAAAAAATTAGTATTTCCCCTCAATCTCTCAAGGGGGCAGTATGCCAGCATAATCCTTTCGCTGGGGCAGTAGTGGGGAATCTGAAAAAATCGAGAAATTTTGAACTTTGATCACAACAGTTTATTTTTTGAATCAATACAACAAGTACATTGCTTCAAAGAGGGGCAAAATGTAGACATATAAAATATACGAGTTTGATTTGGCACATTTGATCCTGATTACTAACAACATTTCCTCATAAATCATACTCTCAGCATTTCATCATATTTTGTCTCTTAATTTAATAAATCATTATTTATTTGATTAAGTCTTTATCCTCCAGTGATTAAATTAATCAATTTAATTTAATTGACCTTACATTTCTATTCAATTAAATAAATCATTTTATTTAATTAAAGTCTCTAAAATCCTCTTATGAAATTAAATAAATTAAACCTTATTTGATTTAATCTAACATTATCCCACTTAGTTAAATCAATCAAAATCATTTATTTAATTAAGCATTTCATCTCAATTCTGATTTAAATTAATTCACCAATTTAAGTCAAAATTGTCAAATCATCTAATCTTTCATTAAATTAACCAAAATTCTAATTAAGTTAATCCCTATCACTAAAATCTTCTAGAGAATGCAACTTGCACATGAAAATAGATTTAATTCATTGATTAAATCTCTATTTTCCCTCACGTGGCATCAAAAGGGAATATTCCCTCAAATTTGAATTCAAAAAATCTAAATGGGTTTGTACATCCAACAAGGCATTCACTCCTTTTACATGTCCTTTTGCATTGAGCCAAGTGGCATTTATTTCATTCATTTTTTCCCTTTCACATGTCATTTATTCAAATTCAAATTCCACCTAATTGCATTTATTAGCACCTTGGCCAAAATGTGCACAACAATCAACTATTCACATGGTGACAAATGACATTCAACCATTGGGTGAAAGTTAGTCCCACATTGCCCAAAACCTATCATTTCTTTCACATTCAAATCTATAAATTAGAAGCTTTTCTCCTCATTTTTTATCCACAATTTTATGCAAAATTACTCTCTTAATATTGAGAGCCAATTTTGTGCACATCATTCCATACTTCATCATTTTCATAGCTAAGTTATGCTCAAATCTCATCATGAAGATTTGATCAATCTTCGTACTTTCAACATTTAATTGGCACCAATTCCCCCATGGGATCACAAGTTTACTCACTTAATTAGGATTTACATGCTTTTTATATTTTGTTTTTCATATTCCTAGTTTTTTAAGTTTTAGTAAATGGATTTTACGGGGAATCATTCATTCTTGCTTGCATTTGATCTAACACATTGATTTGTTTGTTGTTTTTGTGCAATTGTAGGTTTAGGGGATTAGGAAATTGAAGAACAAAATATAAAGATGAAAGAAATCTTAATTTAAACAATGCAAACTCATGATCCCATGGGGGAACTGGTGTTGATTGGTGTGTCGAAATCAGCCCATTTCCCAACTCCTAAATTATAATTTGTTGAAGTGTGTAGATTGATCAAATCTCCATGATGAGATTTGAGCATATCCTAACTAAGAATTGTGAAGTATGATGAAGTATGGAGTGATGTGCACAAAATTGGCTCTTAATTTTAAGATAGTAACTTTGCATGAAATTGTGGATAAAGAATGAGGATAGAAGCCTCCAATTTATAGATTTGAATTTGGAAGAAATGGCAAAATTTGGGCAATGTGGAACTAACTTTCACTCAATAGTTGAATGTCACTTGTCACCATCTGAATAGTTAATGGTTGTGCACATTTTGGTCAAGGTGCCAATAAATGCAATTAAGTGGAATTTGAATTTGAAGAAATGACATGTGAAAAGGAAAAATGAATGAACTAAATGCCACTTGACTCAATGCACAAGGACATGTAAGAGGAGTGAATGTCTTGTTGGATGTACAAGTCCACTTGGACTTTTTGAATTCAAACTTGAGGGGATATTCCCTTTTGATGCCATGTGAGGGAAAATAGAGATTTAATAAATGAATTAAATCTATTTTCATGTGCAAGTTGCATTCTCTAGAAGATTTTAGTGATAGGAATTAACTTAATCAAGATTTTGATTAATTTAATGAGGGATTAGATGATTTGACAATTTTGACTTAAATTGATGAATTGATTTAAATCAGAATTGAGAGGAAATGCTTGATTAAATAAATGATTTTGATTTATTTAACTAAGTGGGATAATGTTAGATTAAATCAAATAAGGTTTAATTTATTTAATTTAATAAGAAGATTTTAGAGACTTTAATTAAACAAAAATGTAAGGTTAATTAAATTAAATTGATTAATTTAATCACTGGAGGAGAAAGACTTAATCAAATAAATAGTGATTTATTAAATTCAGAGAGATAATATAATGAAATGCTAAGAATATGATTTAGGAGGAAATGTTGTTAGTAATCAGGATCAAATGTGTCAGATCGAACTTGTATATTTTCCATGTCTATAGTTATATCTCAATACTTCAAAGTAACAAAGACTTTGGTCAGGTCAGGCATTAGGATAACCACAAGCACAAAGGGATGTCCCCACATAACACATGATCCGGGGGGAATCCTGGTGGGTACCACGGGGGATAACCCAATAGACAACAATAATAAACTATCAAGAGATGCCCCTA